>JAOWBW010000017.1:2343971-2804744 GCA_026119855.1 Campanula takesimana | reverse complement strand
TTCCAAGTAATAAAATACCTAGCAAGCGCACTAGTTACCGTAGTAGTAACGCGCGAAAGCGAGGGTCGATCCCACGAAGACTCGTGGACAAACAAGTAAATTTAATTGGTGCAAAAGTAACCAAGGGGGTTTTTGATGGATTTTGATTAAACTAAATTAACTACTAAACAAAGAAAATAATTACTAATTAAAGATCACTAAGCAAACAAGGATTTAATTCAAGATTACGAAGATTCACAGATTGGGGTTCATACTATCTTATCTCTATGCTATTTTATGAAAAAGACTATTAAACTTGTTCAAGAAATCGTTCACTTATTTAAGAGTTGGGACGGTCTGGTCACCGGATTGCAACCCTATTATTATCTCTATGTGAAATCTTCCGTTAGGTCAACAACACACAAAAAACAATTTATTAAGTTCTTAAGAACACTTGATCTTAAATTCTCTTGATTTCCGCGAAGTCCTCAATTAAATCTAATCACAAGAATATGATTCAATATCTAAATTATTCACGCTAATGAAACAATCTAAACCAAGATGATTTAAAGACCAAAATATCAAGTCATATTAATGAAATCTTTAAATTAATTACACTCTATTCTTATGACAAGAACAAGATTAATATTTGATTAAGCCCAAGTTAACATAGAGATTTGATAGTTTATTACTCCCAATCCATGAATAAAGAAATTAGCTACTCATCGACATAGCAATAAACACAAGAATATAATTAAAAATCATAAACCTGGATAAAAGCTTGATGATGAATAATCTCCCAAATCTTGTTTACAACTTGAAACTTGAATAAAACCTAAAACAATGCATCCTCAAACTAAAGGCTGCAATCTAAAATTTATACATAGAGAAAACTAGGGCCAAAAGTAGGGAAAATTGAGTTAAAACCCGACTGGAACAGGAAACCCGAAAACCGTACGGATCACACAAGCGGGCGCCTATCCCTATTCAAGCGGGCGCCTGGAAATTATAAAACTTTGTTTTTCCTCCGGAATTTGATGTAAGCGGGCGCCTGGAACATCATGAGCGCGCGCCTGGCCTTTCATAAGCGGGCGCCTTTGCTTGTATAAGCGGGCGCCCGCTTAGTTTCCAGCTTTTCCTTCTCTTCTTCTTGACTTTGACCACGACTGACTTTGACTCTTGATGTTGACCCGACCTTGGTCTGCCACACTTTAAGCTCTCGGACTTTGTAGTTACATAATAACACTAAAAGTGTTCCAAAATACACAAATCCTAACAAAGTTCCTTAATTACATAAAGACCAAAACTACATCAATTCTATTCTAAATTACATCAAAAAGTCCAGAAAAATAACATGAAGATGTAAATAATATATACATGAAAAGCCATCCATCAAATTCCCCCATGCTTAGACCATTACTCGTCCCTGAGTAATATTCCTAACCCCACTTCTAAACACCGGTCTAATTAGCGTAGCATGAGAGAAAATGATACCTATCACCTCTACAACCCCATCCAACAAGTCACGATAGAAGCACACAACACGGAGTGTAAGAAACTCCGCTCCTTATAACTCCAAACAAAACAAAATACGACTGGCCCTAATTGATAGCACACCCATGATAAGAAAATAAAACGCCATCCAATTAGGGCCCACACAAAAGCTAGGGGAACTACAATGACCTATGTTTCCCCCACGCTTATCTTTCGCTACTTTCTCCCTCAAAAAGAAATCAAAGCTAGGATAATCCTTAGCAATGATTTACCTCATAAAAAAACTCCAACGCCCCTTATGACTCCATAAAAAATATGAGGATTTTCTATCCTATTCGCCTCTAACCAAACCTCCTACACCTAACATGAATCCTACCCAATCACTCCAAACCGCCCTTGTGACGCCACGCCAAGCAAAAACAAAAAAAATCACTCAGATTCTCTCCTTTTGCCTAGGCGCCCTTTCGGGTTTTCACCTAGCCTCTCTTTCTTTTTCAATTTTTTTTTTTTTTTTTTTTTTTTTTTTTAAAAAAAAAAACCTACAACAAGTGATGATAAAATGCATCCAATAACCAGGCATTCCCACCCCCCGACTAATTATGAGCATTGCCCCCAATGCTCTCACAACTAAAGCTCAAATGAAAAAGGGAATGGAAATACCTCGCGCCACTCACTGCGGGGGCGGTCCAAAAATATGGTCCCAAGGACCCAGCATGCCCGAACCTGAACCAGACCCCTGATCCGGTCCACTCATCGGCTCATCCCATGAAGCTCCAGCCCACGAACTGCTCAGAGGTGGCATATACTGAGAAGGAGGTGGTGGGTAAAACGTCGGGGGGAACTGCTCCCCAGGGAAGTGATGCGCCATCATCCGGCGTCTGTAATACTGCTCCTCCTGAAGGTTACCATAAAATGCCTCCTCCATCTTCCTCAACCGCTCATCATGCTCATCCTCGCGGTTCTGCCTGTGATAATCAACTATGAGCTGCTGCTGGTGGTACCCGTCTATCTTCTCTTCCAACCCCTGCATCCGCTCAAACATACCATGACTAAAATCCCTTTGGGTCATCGGAATATCCTCTTCAACATTGGCCGCCTGGCCCCTGCTTCCCACCGGATGTGAACTACCACCCTCCATAGATGTCTTCGTCACGGTAGTTCCAGCCGCCAAATTCTTCTGAACCCCTGACAATGAAACCCCTGCCTTTTCTATTAACCGAGTGATCATGATTGGAAAAATGAAGTTACTGTGACCCATATTGATGGCCCTCTCAACGACCTCATTCCTCATTATGGCCCCAATATCCACCGGCAACCTCTTCACCATCACATACAACAGGGGGGCCCGTGTCCAGTGCACTTCTTGATAATGTCCAGTGGGCATTATTCTCTCACAAATAAATCTGTAAATGGCTTTCAGCTCAAACCTCAAAGCACTCACATGGAACATATACCCATTCTTGAAATAACTGGGATCTAGCTGAAACCCAAAAGCCTCTGATAGCTTAGGATACGCACCCGACAAATTATCATGCAACTCACCCCTCAATTTCCAATAGGCACATTCCTCCTCTGCAACTCCCATGGACATCCCGTATAACTCGTTTATAGTGGCATCAGTGAAAGCCACATCACACCCCCTCACTCGTACACTCCCGGCCTCAGATGCCGAGTGCAAATTAGCGTAAAACTCCCGCACCAACAAGCTAACTCCCGCTCGAGCTGGCTTTGCCGCTAATTTATTCAACTTATAAAAAGCAAACAGCTCTTGCAGCCCACAACTCTTAAAGTCAAACCCCCTTTCCACTGTATCCCCATTACCCTTCTTAGAATCAAAGAAGTCTTGTGACTTCCTCGAGACAAACCGAGCACTATCATAATCCAATTCAACAGGGGGAGGGGGAGCACGGCCTTTTCCTTTGGGAGGCATACTAATATTCACCAACAAAACTAAAAATTCTGGAAATTTTCTTACCGGAAAACCTCGCCGGAAAACCTCGCCGGAGTTTGAGGAGATGACCAACCTAGATGAAGCTTTCCTTTATGAACACTTTGCCTTCCTTGAATACCTCGAATTCCCACTCTATGATGCCCAATTTCTTCCTTTTTCACGATATTTAGAAACTTTCAAACCTCCTCAAAACTTGGGATTCAATGGACTTCTTGGGTTGATTTCTTGCAATGTATGAAGGAAGAAGGTTGGGTAATTCGAATTTGGTGGTTTAGAGGGATGAAGATGGTGATTTGTGGGAGGAATTGTAGAGAGAAGGGGAGGGAGGGTCGGTTTTTTTAGAGAGAGAGAGAGTTAGGGATTTTGAAATTTTGGGGAAAAACCCATTTTTTTGGGCTTTTACCCGAAATTCTGGGTGTTCCGCCTACCAAGCGGGCGCCTGTGACCAATCCAGGCGGGCGCTTGCTTTGACCAGAAACCTTGCTCTATTAAGAACCCATGTAAGCGGGCGCCTGACTAAATCCAAGCGGGCGCTTGGTCTTTTTTTTTTTTTTTTTTTTTTTTTGACCTTCGCCTCACTTGGTTGAACTTCTTTTCTGCACATCACCACAAACAAAAATCACAAGCGTAATATCCATTAAGAAAAATAAAAAAATAAAAATGACTCAAAGAATAAAAATATTTTAGGAGGGTGACACTATTTACACTCCCCTATAAACCCACAAACTCGGAGAGATCCATGAAGGATGACACGGACTAAACTTTTGACCGCACTTTCGTTGCCTACGTTCTCCCTAGGACAATAAGGAGCTCAGGTCACCGTAGTTCGAACCGACCCAAAAATAAAAGACACGAAAGCAATACATAATTAATAATAATTTTTGTTTTTTTTTTTTTTTTTTTTTTTTTTTATGAATACCACCACCCCCAAACGTAGAACATGCTATGTCCTCATGGCATTGAAGAACAACATACTCCCAATTAAAAAATGATGATAAACTGAAAGGAAAAACAAAAAGCAATAAAAATGATACCTGGTTGGGTTGCCTCCCAACAAGCGCCTTTGTTTAAAGTCTTTGGCTCGACATAATGCCACATGAATATTAAGTGGCTCCCTCCGGATCTTTCAACTCAATTACATCAATTTCATTGATGTCTTCCAAAATAGATAGCCCCTCATAATAAGGCTTCACTCGGTGTCCATTCACTTTAAATGTTGTCCCATCTTTCAAATCTCTAAGCTCTACAGCTCCATGGGGAAACACTCGCACCAATTCATAAGGACCCGTCCACCTTGAACGCAGTTTTCCGGGAAAAAAGTTTGAGGCGAGAGTTAAAGAGAAGGACTTTCATACCCGGTTTGAGAAACTTGGGTTTAAGGTTTTTATCATGATACCTTTTTGTCCTCTCTTTATATAACTTTGCACTCTCATAACTATCCTGCCTCATCTCTGCAAGCTCATCCAAGTCAAGCAATCTTTTCTCCCCTGCTAGAGTCAACTCCATGTTTAGCTGCTTGGTTGCCCATATGCTTTGTGCTCTAGTTCCACTGGCAGATGACACTCTTTTCCATACACAATCCGGTACGGGCTCATTCCAATGGGCGTTTTATAGGCAGTCCGGTAAGCCCACAGTGCATCACACAATTTGTCAGCCCAGTCCTTACGATTTGGACGCACCGTTTTCTCAAGCACCGCCTTGATTTGGCGATTACTCACCTCCACTTGGCCCGATGTTTGAGGGTGATAAGCCGTAGCCAACTTGTGCCCCACCCCATATCTTTTTAGCACTTGATTGAACATTCTGTTTGTGAAGTGCGTCCCTTGGTCACTGATGATGACGCGCGGCACTCCATACCTGCCAAAGATATTTTCACGCACAAACTTGCAAACAATATTAGCATCATTAGTCCGGGTAGGAATTGCTTCCACCCATTTAGACACATAATCTACAGCAACAAGAATGTACAAGTAGCCTTGGGAAGGGGGAAAAGGACCCATAAAATCAATACCCCACACATCAAAAATATCAACAATTAAATTATGTTGTAGGGGCATTCATCTCTCTTTCCTATATTGCCAGTCCTTTGGCATCTATCACACCTCACACAAAAATCATGAGCATCTTTAAATAAAGTGGGCCAATATAGACCCGCTTGCAATACTTTTCTAGCGGTCTTTTGCCCACTAAAGTGACCCCCACATTGGAGTTCGTGGAAAAATCTCAACACACTAGCCTGCTCATGCTCCGGAATGCATCTCCTAATTATCTTGTCCGGGCAAACTTTCCACAGATAAGGGTCATCCCAAATGTAATGCTTCACATCCGATCTAAACTTTCGTTTTTGATCGTAAGTGAAGTTAGGTGGCATAATATTAGAAACAAGAAAATTCACAAGATCCGCCATACCAAGGCTCATGAACATGTAACGCAAAAAGTTGCTCATCCGGAAAATTTTCATTAACCGGAATCGCACCATCTATCACATTAGTAAAAGTAAAGTTCTCTAGCCTAGATAAGTGATCCGCCACTACATTTTCGGTCCCCTTTTTGTCCTTTATTTCTATGTCAAATTCCTGCAGTAAGAGCATCCACCTAAGAAGTCTAGGTTTCGCATCCTTTTTATTCAGCAAATATTTAAGTGCAGCATGATCAGAGTAGATAATCACCTTAGACCCAAGCAAGTAAGAACGAAATTTTTCAAGAGCAAACACAACTGCTAAAAATTCTTTTTCAGTGGTAGTGTAATTCAGTTGTGCATCATTTAAAGTTCTACTTGCGTAATGAATCACGTGAGGTAATTTATCTACTCTTTGCCCCAAAACAGCCCCAATCGCAAAATCTGATGCATCACACATGATCTCAAATGGTAGAGACCAATTGGGGCTGGATAGAATGGGGGCACACGTCAACTTCTCCTTCAGCAGATTGAAGGCCTCTAAACACTCTTGGTCAAAGATGAACTCGGTGTCCTTAGCCAGCAGGTTACATAAAGGCTTACAAATTTTTGAAAAGTCTTTTATGAAACGCCTATAAAAACCTGCATGGCCTAGAAAACTTCGCACACCCTTAACCGACACAGGGGGAGGCAATTTTGAAATCACATCGATTTTAGCCTTGTCTACCTCAATCCCCTTGTTTGACACCAAGTGTCCTAACACAATGCCATGCCTTACGAGAAAATGACATTTTTCCCAACTAAGGGTCAGATTTGTCTCACAACAACGATTTAAAACCATTGTCAAATTCTCTAGGCACCCCTCAAAACTGTCCCCAAATACCGAGAAGTCATCCATGAAGACTTCGACACATCGCTCAATCAAATCAGAGAAGATGGATGTCATACACCTTTGAAAGGTCGCAGGTGCATTACAAAGCCCAAAGGGCATCCTCCTAAATGCGAATGTGCCAAAAGGACAAGTAAAAGTGGTCTTGGCTTGGTCCTCTGGTGCAATGGGGATTTGGTTATACCCCGAAAAACCGTCCAAGAAACAATAATACTCATGTCCAGCTAACCTCTCAAGAATCTGATCAATAAAGGGCAAAGGGAAGTGATCTTTCTTTGTTGCAGCATTCAGTTTGCGCAAATCTATGCACATTCTTAGACCAGTCACTTCCCTTTTTGGCACTTCTTCTCCTTTTTCATTAGTGGTGACCGTGTAGCCCGATTTCTTTGGAACGACTTGAACCGGGCTCACCCACTCACTATCAGCAACGGCATAGATAATGCCTGCATCCAACAATTTTAGGACCTCTTTCCTGACCGCCTCCTCCATGTGAGGATTTAACCTCCTTTGTCTCTCTCTAGAAGGCTTAGCACCATCTATGAGATTAATCTTGTGCATGCACATGGAGGGGCTTATACCCTTAATATCTGCTAAGGTCCACCCTATGGCCTGCTTGTGCTCACAAAGCACTTTGATCAATTTGGCCTCTTGTTCTATGGTCAAATCTGAGGCAATTATCACGGGCAAAGTCTCGCCCTCCCCAAGAAAAACATACTTAAATTGGAAGGAAGGGCTTTCAGCTCAAGAGTTGGAGGAGTTACAATAGAAGGCACCGACTTCTCATTGAAGTGGCCTAGGGGGTGAAACGGGCCATCACTAGGATGGTGTTCGTCGGCCTTTTCCACAGCCATCAGTTGAACATCCACATTATCCCTAAGTTTCTCACCGCCATTTGACAACAAAGACTCTAACTCCTCACATTCTCTCTCATGCCACAAGACTTCACTCACACAATCCTCAACAATATCCACACAGTTACAAGACTCATCATCTAAAGGACTTTGCATGACATCAAACACAGATATTTCTATTTTCTCATTAGCCACACACATAGATAGAGTCCCATCACCCACATTAATGATGGTGTTAGTAGTAGCCATAAATGGACGCCCAAGCAATATGGGAGAATCCTGACTATTCCCAACACCATTAACAGTCTCAAGCACAACAAAATCCACAGGGATAATCAAATTGGCTACCTGCACCAAAACATCCTCCACAATTCCCAATGGCCTCTTGATTGAACGGTCAGCCAATTGCAAGGTCATTGTGGTGGGTTGTAGCTCAGGTAAACCCAACTCAAGATACAAGTGATGAGGTAACAAATTAATGCTAGCACCGAGATCTAACATTGCCTTCACCTTTTTAGAGTCCCCCATAGATATAGAAATGTTAAAACTTCCGGGGTCCTTCAATTTAGGTGGGAGGTTCTGTTGTACCACAGCACTAGCACTTTCTCCCATAATCAACTTCTCATCATTCCCATACTTGGGTTTCCTGGAGTTAAGTTCTTTGAAAAACTTTGCATAAGCTGGGATATTTTAATGACATTTAACAATGGAAGATTAATGTTTACTTTTGAAAACATGTCATATAAATCAGACATTTGCTTATCCAGCTTACTTCTCATGAATCTACCAGGAAACGGTACAGGAGGTACATATGGCTTGGGGGTGGAAGAATCAGTCACAGGAATTTCCCCCATGCCATTAGTACTCTTACCAACAACATTCTCAACAACAGGTGGTTCAGCAGATTCAGAAGGAGAGTTAGGACATACCTCATTACTTACCTGTTTGCCATTTCTCAGAGTCATAATGGCCTTGGCTTGCTCCCCTTGACTAGGGAAGGTTCCTGGTTTATGCCCTTGCTGACCCACAGCTATTTGACCAATCTGGGTCTCCAGCTTTTTGTTGACAGCATCCTGCTGCTTTTCACGCTGCTCCATCATCATCTTCATTTGTTGCTGATCTTGCATCATGGTCCTCATCATATCCTCCAGTGATTGCTTAGGCTGCTGTTCTGGATTCCCTTGTGGGGGAGGAGGATACAGAGGTTTCTGCTGCTGGTACTGAATTCCTGGGTTACCCCTCCAAGAAAAATTGGGGTGGTTTTTCCAATCTGGATTATAAGTATTAGAATACATACCACCTTGATTTTGCCTTGGGGGATACCCTTGCATCGCATTTACCTGTTCAGAATCAAACTGTGCAACAACTGGACAACCATTAGTAGCATGAGTGTTAGATCCACAATGAGCACAGAAATCAGATACCACATTAGCACTTGAGGAAGACATATTAGAATTCATTTTAGCCATGTTTTGGTTTAACAAAGACACCTGCCTAGCGAACTCATCCATACCACTCAACTCATGCACTCCCCTAGGTTTCCCTCTAGAGCCTTTTTCTTGCGAATTGGCCCCCAACATCTCAAATAATTCTTGGGTTTGGTCAACAGTTTTGGCTCCTAGAAAGCCGCCTGCTGCATTGTCGACCATAGCTTGGTCTGCTGCAGTTAACCCACCATAAAATGTTTGATGTAAAAGGGCCTCAGGAAAAGCATGATGGGGGCACTGCACTTGCAACATTTTGAACCTATCCCAAGCCTCATGAAATGGCTCACCTACTTCTTGAGTAAACCCTATGATTTTCTGTCTAAAGGTGGCCAAAGTAGCATGCGGGAAAAATTTCTTTAAGAATGCATCATGCAACCCATCCCATGTAGTGATACTCCTCGCAGGAAGTAACATAAGCCAAGTTTTAGCTGCCCCTTGAAGAGAGAAAGGAAAATACTTAAGTCTTAATTGTTCATCAGTAACCCCCTCTTTTACAGGGAATCCCGATATAATCATCATGTACTCTCTCAAGAAGTTCAAAGAGTCTTCAGCGGGAAGACCCTGAAACTTGGGCAACTGACTAAAGTAATGCCCCTTCGCCTCATAAGATTTAGCGGCCTCAGTCAGGACAATACATGACACCGATGTGTCAACCTTAGGCCTAGCATATTCTTTCATTAAGGGAGTAGCCATTACAACTTCAATTTCTTCTCCCCCGGTGGAAGAAGTTTCAAATTCACTTAAAAATACCTCTGTCTCGGTGACAGAAGCTTCAGACTCAGACTCAGAAATAGGGGGAATGCCCCTGTCAAGTCTATCGATATTATCGTCCAAAGGAACCAACTCGGGGTTCAATGAACGTCTACCAAACATACACCGATTAAATCAACTTGTAAATCAAAACAAGTCCCCGGCAGCGGCGCCAAAAACTTGATGGATAAAATTCCAAGTAATAAAATACCTAGCAAGCGCACTAGTTACCGTAGTAGTAACGCGCGAAAGCGAGGGTCGATCCCACGAAGACTCGTTGGACAAACAAGTAAATTTAATTGGTGCAAAAGTAACCAAGGGGGTTTTTGATGGATTTTGATTAAACTAAATTAACTACTAAACAAAGAAAATAAATTACTAAATTAAAGATCACTAAGCAAACAAGGATTTAATTCAAGATTACGAAGATTCACAGATTGGGGTTCATAACTATCTTATCTCTATGCTATTTTATGAAAAAGACAATTAAACTTGTTCAAGAAATCGTTCACTTATTTAAGAGTTGGGACGGTCTGGTCACCGGATTGCAACCCTATTATTATCTCTATGTGAAATCTTCCGTTAGGTCAACAACACACAAAAACAATTTATTAAGTTCTTAAGAACACTTGATCTTAAATTCTCTTGATTTCCGCGAAGTCCTCAATTAAATCTAATCACAAGAATATGATTCAATATCTAAATTATTCACGCTAATGAAACAATCTAAACCAAGATGATTTAAAGACCAAAAATATCAAGTCATATTAATGAAATCTTTAAATTAATTACACTCTATTCTTATGAACAAGAACAAGATTAATATTTGATTAAGCCCAAGTTAACATAGAGATTTGATAGTTATTACTCCCAATCCATGAATAAAGAAATTAGCTACTCATCGACATAGCAATAAACACAAGAATATAATTAAAAATCATAAACCTGGATAAAAGCTTGATGATGAATAATCTCCCAAATCTTGTTTACAACTTGAAACTTGAATAAAACCTAAAACAATGCATCCTCAAACTAAAGGCTGCAATCTAAAATTTATACATAGAGAAAACTAGGGCCAAAAGTAGGGAAAATTGAGTTAAAACCCGACTGGAACAGGAAACCCGAAAACCGTACGGATCACACAAGCGGGCGCCTATCCCTATTCAAGCGGGCGCCTGGAAATTACAGAAACTTTGTTTTTCCGGAATTTGATGTAAGCGGGCGCCTGGAACATCATGAGCGCGCGCCTGGCCTTTCATAAGCGGGCGCCTTTGCTTGTATAAGCGGGCGCCCGCTTTAGTTTCCAGCTTTTCCTTCTCTTCTTCTTGACTTTGACCACGACTGACTTTGACTCTTGATGTTGACCCGACCTTGGTCTGCCACACTTTAAGCTCTCGGACTTTGTAGTTACATAATAACACTAAAAGTGTTCCAAAATACACAAATCCTAACAAAGTTCCTTAATTACATAAAGACCAAAACTACATCAATTCTATTCTAAATTACATCAAAAAGTCCAGAAAAATAACATGAAGATGTAAATAATATATACATGAAAAGCCATCCATCAGCTTTAGATTATGTCTTGGAGATACTGTGGGTTTCCTAGGCTTACAGGCTAGGGATAGGAGTTTATTTAAGCATGAGGAGAGTATTCTATCCTAGGCTTAGTGCTAGGGCTTGGAAAGGTTGAGGTTTGGGAACTTCCTAGATGTTAGGGTTTCGAACAAGGGTTTGGAAACTGGTGTTTAAGGACTATGACTCTCCTAGGTTTGGGACTAGGGTTTAGGAATTTCCTAGGTCTAGGAGGCTAGGGCTTGGAGTTGTGGTAGGCTCAGAGGTTGCAAAGGCGTTGGCTTTTAGACATAAGGCTGGGAGTTGGAAAGGTTGTGACTTCTTAGGCTTGAGACCATGGACCGTTGGAAGAGGGATTGCTTTTGTGGAAGGTCCACTAAGCTTGATGTTAGGGTTCACCATTTTCCGGGATTGGTGACTATGGCTTGGAAATGTTTGTGGTAACCTAGGCTTTGGGCTAGGTTTTAAGGCTAAGGACTGTAAACTTCCTATATTTTGAGACTAAGGTGAAGGAATTTCCTAGGTCTAGGACTAGGGTTTGAAGGGAATGTTGAATCTTAGGCTTGATGATAGAGTTTAAAGAGGATAATTTCTACCTAGGCTTGAGGCTAGGGTTTTAGAAAGAGTGCGACTACTTAGGTTAGAGGCTAGGGTCTGGAGCGAATACGAGCACCTAGGCTCGAGGCTAGGGTTTAGAGCGAATGCGACTACCTAAGCTCGAGGCTAGGGTTTAGAGCGAATGCGGCTTGCTAGGGTTGATTAAGTTTTAGACAGGGCATTGTATCCTAGGTTTTGGGTTAAGGTTTAATAAAACGGAGAATTGAGATTGTAAATTTCATAGGTTTCGAGACTAGGGTTTCGGGAATTTGGAAATGATGTTGCATACGGGGCTTTGGAAATTCCCTAGAATTTGGGCTAGGGTTAAAGGGGATGTTGTGGTTTCCTAGGCTTAAGGCTAGGGTTTAGATAGGATATGTGACTACCTAGGATCAAGGCTAGGGTTTAGGAAGGGTGTAGCTACCTAGGCTTTAGGCTAGGGTTTAAGAAGGATGTAACTTCCTAGGCTTTAGGCTAGGGTTTGAAAGGATGTAATTACCTAGGCTTGAGGCTAGGGTTCAGAGAGAATGATATGACTACCTAGGCTTGAGGCTAGGGCTTAGAGAATGTGTTTACCTAGGTTAAAGGGGATGTTGTGGTTTCCTAGGCTTAAGGCTAGGGTTTAGATAGGATATGTGACTACCTAGGATCAAGGCTAGGGTTTAGGAAGGGTGTAGCTACCTAGGCTTTAGGCTAGGGTTTAAGAAGGATTTAACTTCCTAGGCTTTAGGCTAGGGTTTGAAAGGATGTAATTACCTAGGCTTGAGGCTAGGGTTCAGAGAGAATGATATGACTACCTAGGCTTAAGGCTAGGGCTTAGAGAATGTGTTTACCTAGGTTTAAGGCTAGGGTTTGGAGACCGAAGGCATTTGAAGGTTTGTCTTGGTTTAGACCGAGCAAGTTTGAGGTCTAAGAGTGTTGCGGTTTGGGGCAAATGAGCTTGATACCTCGTGGCTGGATAAGCTCGGTAGATTAGACCTAGGCTAAAGTTCTAGGGTTTCGCTAGGGTAAGACTCAGACATGTGTTAAGGAGACCGGGTCCTAATGAGATCTAGGAGATCGAAGGCTAGGCAGGGTAGCGTTGGGACATAAGGCTTTCAAGCGGGTAAGTCTTTTGTCCTAGAGAAATCGCGTTATGGATTAGAACCAAGCAGGCTTGAGGCCGGCCAAGGAGCAATGGATTGGGATTGGATGATCCTAGTACCTAATACGTATGTCGGGCTTGGATCCTAGAGTTTTTGAAAGTTTAGGCTAGGTGCGAACCATAGGTGCGGGAAATGGGTTTGGATATGTGACCATCTTGGCGCATAGGTATGGACTTGAGTCTCAAAGACTTTGCTCGAGTGCAATAGGTACCTAACAGGATTGGATATGCTTAGGACTTAATTTTGTCTTAGAGGTCATGCGCGGGACCAACCTCATTTGGCAATTGTGAAGGTAGGTTAGGGATGGGACTAAGGACACGAGTCTTGACCGGATGGGTTTTGAGATCCCTATGGCATGGCGCGGTGCGCAGGAGATCCTATATACTTGAACAAGGTTTGAGATTTGGACTCGTTGGGGGAGCGATGTTTGAGATCCATGGAGTTCAAGGGTGGACCTTGTAGGTGGCGAGGTTTGGACTCGGCTTGGATTAAGTAGGTTAGAGTCCTTAAGGGGTCGAAGGTCAGACTAGGAAGTCTTTTGAGGCTAATGGGTGACACTAGGTTGGTACTTGGTAGGTTTAAGAGTGGTAGGGTCATGGCTTGGACATGACGGGAGTCGGGAGACGTAGATGTGTCGCTTTTAGTCGGACCAAGTAGGCTTGGGAATTAAAAAGTCCAAAGGGTGGAGATGTAAGGTGAGAGACCTAAAGGGTAGAAAGTCTTGTGACCTAAAGGTTTAGGGGTTGAGGCCTAAGGTATGAATCAGATATTCTAGAGACCTAAAAGGTAGGTGTTTGGTAGACTCGAATGGTCTTGGGATCTCAGGGATCGCTCAACAGGTTAGACTGAGTAGACCTAAAAGGTTGGAACGAGGAGGATAAGAGAGCCATTGCTTAGACAAGGTAAGGATGAGTATGTGCTGGTAGGTTTGAGATCTAGGAGATCGGGTAGGCTCGGGACCGGTAGGTTCGGGACCTAATGGGTCACCCTAAGGATTTGGCTTTGGTTAACTAGTTTAAGGTCTGAAGTTTTGGGTAGAACCGGTTTGAGGCCGAAGGGGTCATGCTACGAACTTGCGGAAGGTCGAGCTAAGAGGTTATGACGTAACGTAGGTAAGACTCACCGGGTAGGTTTGGGACCTAGGTAAGAGTGATCGGGTAGGCTCGGGACCTAGAGAGTTTATGATGTCACTTAGGCAAGACTGACCGGGTAGGCTTGGGACCTAAGGTTTTGAACCAGGTAGGTTGGGACCTAAGGGTATCCTATTGTGTAGGAAATAGGGTGAAAGACCGAGTCAACTCAAGAATCACGGAGATGGGTCTCAGATGGATCGAGGATGTTTTTACAATTTTGTGGAGACCGAGCGTGCGGGTTTATAAACAAAGTGTCGGGGAGGAGAAAACTTTATGAAAGTGTTATGATCTTATACAGATGCCTTATAATTAATTATGATTCTAATCAATCCAAATAGGTCGTCGCGTGCCGAGTTAGACGATGAGGGGTGCCCTTCTTCTAAGTGTATCCTTGTTGACGCCTCGGTATTCTCTGGGAAACCACATAGTCGATCCTTTATTGTTAGGGAAGCCCCAGTTGCGTAGAGCGGGGTATCCTACCTCTTTTAAGACGCACCCTTTTTCCTGCCTAGACCGCCCTTGCGGGTTTTCAATCTAGCGGGCATCTTTTGCGTCAATTTTTTTTTTTTTTTTTTTTTTGAAATCATTCAGTCGACTCAAAAAAGGAAAAAAGAATTGTTTGAAAACATGCGGGGGCATTTTGGGGAGAGTAAGAGAGAGAGAGAGATAGTACTCACATTTTGACTTTTTGGGTAACTGAGTGTATATATGTACAAAAGGGAGGAAGCCCCTGCTTTGATAGAAAGTAAGTGTTTAGCTCTTTCCTAGATTGTAGAACGGAAGACTTGTCGAGACATTTGAAAATTGTTTTATTCAAGATTCTCATTTGATTGCTCGAGAATGGACCTCGTTGATTAGTTATGCATCTTATGATAATGTTTTAGACAAGTAGTCTCGAAATAATAAATGTTTTGATCAATTGTGAGTGAAGAGATCAGAAGTAGAAATATATGGGGAAGAGAGAAGAGAAAGGAGATTGGCTCAAGGTGGGTTGTGTATATTTTGGACCGAACCGGGAGGTTGCCTACGTTCTCCTCAAGGTGAGGAGCTCAGGTCCGCGTAGTTCGGGGGAGGCCCGGATGATGATGAAGTTGGGGTTTGAGTATGAGGTTCATTTGTCGCGATAGGTTACTCCGTTGTAGCTTGTTGCTTTGGATTGCTTCATTGCAGCTCATTGCGGTGGATTGCTCCATTGTAGTTGTCATGGCTGCTGCTACCGCGTTAATCTTCTTTGTAGGGAAAGAAAGAAAAATAAAACATTTGAAGTGAAAATAAAATGGGACTTTTACTTTTTTATGGTGATAGCCCCTTCTATTTTTCTTTATTTTTTTTTATTTTATCTCTTTGTGCACACCCTTTTTTTGCCTAGGCCGCCCTTTCGGGTTTTCAACCTAGCGGGCTTCTTTTTGTGCGATGCTCTAACTTTTGCCTAGGTCGCCCTTTTGGGTTTCATCCTAGCGCGCCGTATTTGTTTTTTTTTTTTTTTTTTTTTTTTATATTTTGTACATGAAACATTGGGCAAGACAAGCCCCTAGTTTGCTTTCGCCTCTCTCGATTGTGAGGTAGCTTCCTTATAGTTCAAGCGGCCTTTTGCTGGCGGCGGGCATCCTAGCCCCTTGATTTTCTCCGGTAGAGCTCCATTGGATTATCACGTGCACCAATTAATGGCATGAATGACTTCGTGCACTTGTCTTACATTTGCGATGGAATACGGACAGCCCCAGTGTAACGGCATGTAGTACTCATGAAGGGAACAAACCAACCCTTTAAATTATGGCAGCATGGATGTCTATTTGATGATGAGCAACCGCAATCCATTTCTTTGTCACGACCTTATAAAAAGGGGTCTAGTGGTGGGATGAGAGGCGTATGAGGATAGTGTATGGGGGAAGGTGTATATAGAGAGTGTTCATGAAGTGTGTACAAGGGGTGAGTTTATAGAGAGAGTGTATGGGGTGATTCGTTCATCCTAATTGGTCAAAGCATTTGTTATCTTGAGACTAATTGTTTACTTAGTTGTGCGAATGGTTTGTGGGTCCATTTACTTTTTAATGAGTCGTCATTAATGATTAAGATTAAGATTAATTCATCATATAAAGATATAGCAATCAAGTTAAAATGGTTAATAAGACAATTTTCATGGAATTGATTTATGCAAGATTATGTCTCAAGTCTAGAGAGAAAAGAAATAAAGACTCTTTTATTGGAACTAAAAGATTTAAACTGACTAGTCCGGGGTGGACTTTTACTAAAGAAACAAAAATCGTCCAAGGTGGACTTTTGACTAAGGACACTCTAGAACCTACGAAGACTGAATGATCATTTTTTTATTTATTTAAAGGAGGTAGCCCCAATTTCCTCTTTTGCCCATGCCCATGTATTCCGTTGGAGGGTGATGGCTCCGCTGTCAATGAGGCTTTGAATCTTCCTCCTCAATTGGAGGCAATCTTCGGTGTCATGCCCAACGTACTGGTGGTATTGGCAGTGTTTGGAGGGATCCAAGCATTGCTTCACCCTACTTGGTTCATAGTTGAACAAAGGAGACAACTTGCCGGCTTGAACTAGACTTTTGAAGAGTTTGGCTAACGGCATACCTAAGTCGTCGAATTCGCGCTCGTCCTTCCTTTCACGAACTGTCTTTGAGGGTGATTTAGGTACCGGCACCCCTTGTTGATGAGTAGTCATAGGAGGCATCCCGACGGGGACAGTCTGTGGCGGCCCGTACATTTGAGGAGCGTACGGGTGTTGACATTGAGCAAGAGGGGGAACTCGACTGAGGTAATCATAAACGCCACGAATGTCAGACAAATGGCGCCTCTCGATATCTCTTAGGGTCTTATGCATCTCCTTCTGAAAGTATGTTGCTTGCTCGTTGAGAATGGCCTTAAAGTGGATTGCTTGTTCATCGAGGATGGCTTCGAAGTGGGATGCTTGTTTACTGAGAGCAGTACCGGTGTAGAGGATTGTCTCGGGATCTTGGGTAGCAGCTTCAGTTGCAACTTCGATGTTCTTTGCAGCCGACATGATGCAGAACTATATTCATGAAAGAATTAAGCCTCTTAGTTGAATTAAATTAGATTCGTATTTAATGATAAGGCATCGTTATAAAATCATTTTTTGGAAAAGAGTCGGTCTCCACATTTTTGAAATGCATTTTGGTAAAAAATTGAAAGTTTGACCGGGCCGAAGTTGCCTACGTTCCCCTTATCATGGGGGAGAGGTCCCACACAATAAGAGGCTCAGGTCGCCGTAGTTCGAATCAAGTTAGACTTTTAAAAAGAGGTGAGAGATGACCATAGGGGTCAAAAAGAGGGAGATGACTCGGTCCTTGGTCAAGCATGGGTGAGGAAGACCTATAGGAGTTGGTTTTGATTGAGTCGGGTATGGTTTGACCTAAGGTTTGACCTAAATTTGACCTAAGGTTTGACCTAAGGTTTGAGACAAGAAGTGGTTCAAGCTAGAATGCGACAATAATGGTGGTTTGACCTAGATGGGTGTAGGATAGGTCGACCTAATTGAGAAAAGGTTGGATTGACCTATATGGTGAATGGATCAAGATAGCGGGTTGTAACGGGTTGCCTATGGGATGATCTAAACGGGATAGGCATGGTTTGACCTAAGCGGGTCAAAGGTTGACCTATTCGGGTTGGTGGACTAAGGAAGGTTGGAGATTGACCTAGATGGATCCAAGATAGGTAAGTCGACCTAAGCGGGTCACGGGTTGACCTTGATGGGTTGAAGGTGAAGGGGTAGTTTTAACCTAAGACGGACAAGTTGGACCTAAACGGGTTGACCTAGGTTGGTTTGGACGACGGTGGGTTAAATAATGACCTAGGTGGGTCAAGATGACGGCTCGACCTAAGGGGGTTAGGACCAAAGGTAATTGGGTTCACCTATGGAATCAAAGATTGACCTAAGAGGTCGAAAACGGATAAGGTTGACCTAGGAGTCCAAGTTTGACCTAAGAGGTCGAAGGTGATTGGGTTGACCTAGGAGGTCAAAGGTTGACCTAAGAGGTCAACGGGTAATAATGTTGACCGAGGGGGTCAAAGGTTGACCTAAGAGGTCAAAGGTGGATGAGGTTGACCTAAGAGGTCAAAGGCGGATGAGAATGACCTATGGGGTCAAAGGTTGACCTAAGAGGTCAAAGACGATAAAGTTTACCTAGGGGGTTAAATGTGATAAGGTTGTCCTAGGAGGTCAAGGGTTGACCTAAGAGGTCAGAGGCGGATAAAGTTGACCTAGGCGGTCAAGGGTTGACCTAAGAGGTCGAGGGGTGACCTAAGAGGTCGAGGGTGATAAGATTGACCTAGGAGGTCAAGGGTAGACCTAAGAGGTCAAAGGTGGATAAAGTTGACCTAGGGGGTCAAAGGTAGACCTAAGAGATCAAAGGTTGGTACGGTTGACCTAGGGGGTCAGAGGTTGACTTAAACGGATAAGATTGACCTAGGGGGTCAAAGGTTGACTTAAACGGATAAGATTGACCTAGGGGGTCAAAGGTTGACTTAAACGGATAAGATTGACCTAGGGGGTCAAAGGTTGGCCTAAGAGGTCAAAGGGTGGTAAGGTTGACCTAGGAGGTCAAAGGTTGACCTAGGGGGTCAAAGTTTGGCTTAAGAGGTTAAAGGTAGATAAGGTTGACCTTGGAGGTCAAAGGTTGGGAAGGTTGACCTAGGTGGTCAAAGGTTGACCTAGGAGGTCAAAGGTAGGTAAGGTTGACCTAGGGGGTCAACGGTTGACCTAGGAGGTCAAAGGTAGGTAAGGTTGACCTAGGGGGTCAAAGGTTGACTTAGGAGGTCGAAGGTGATAGGGTTGACCAAAGAGATCAAAGGTTGACCTAAGAGGTCAAAGGGTGATAATGTTGACTGAGGGGGTCAAAGGTTGACCTAAGAGGTCAAAGGTGATAAGGTCGACCTAGGAGGATGAGGTTGACCTAGGGGGTCAAGGGTTGACCTAAGAGGCCGGAGGTGATAAGGTTGACCTAGGAGGTCAAGGGTTGACCTAAGAGGTCGGAGGCGGAAAAAGTTGACCTAGGCGGTCAAGGGTAAACCTACGAGGTCAAAGGCGGATGAGGTTGACCTAGGCAGTCAAGGGTTGACCTAAGAGGTCAAAGATGGATGAGGTTGACCTAGGCGGTCAAGGGTTAACCTAAGAGGTCAAAAGCGGATGAGGTTGACCTAGGCAGTCAAGGGTTGACCTAAGAGGTCAAAGGTGGATGAGGTTGACCTAAGGGGTCAAAGGCGGATGAGAATGACCTATGGGGTCAAGGGTTGAGAAGGTTGACCTAGGCGGTCAAAGGTTGACCTAGGAGGTCAAAGGTTGACCTAGGCGGTCAAATTTTGATAAGGTTGACCTAGGGGGTCAAAGGTTGAGAAGGTTGACCTAGGCGTTCAAAGGTTGAGAAGGTTGACCTAGGCGGTCAAAGGTTGATAAGGTTGACCTAGGGGGGTCAAAGGTTGAGAAGGTTGACCTAGGCGGTCAAAGGTTGAGAAGGTTGACCTAGGCGGTCGAAGGTGAAGGGTAGACCCAAATGGATCGCAATGATGGCCTAACGGATGAGCGATGGACCTTAGAGGTCGCCTAGATGCAATACACATTTTATTTTGCGAAAAGTTTTTGCATTTTTTACATCCTAAATGGGTGGTCCGAGGAGTGTCCTAATCTCTATGTGTGGGTTGACACGGGTTAGGTAAAAGGTTCCCACCGCTCGCGGAACGTACACGGTGAGTGGAGTAGACGAGTGACTCGAAAAGAGGGCGGCAGTAGCGCACAAATTCCTGCTCATCGAATACTCCGGGTAATGGAGACCTGTGCAGTGCAGACACGGACTAGTGGTAGTGTGTGGCAAGAAGCTAATTCTTTTTAGGGAGAAAAGAGGGAAGCTTTGAATGTTTGAATGATGCAATGCAATGCAAGAGAGAGGGAAGAAGAATGTACAAGGGAACATAGCAAGGTTTTGTTTGACCCTAATACTAAGATGAAAATAACAAGGGTACAGAAATACAAGGTACGAGTATTAACATGGCGGGGTGCATGGGTGCATGTGTAAACATGGCAAGTATGTGAGGTGCATGTATAAACATGGCAAGTATGTGCATGTGTAAACATGGCAAGTGTGTGTAGGGTGCATGTGTAAACATGGCAAGTGTGTGAGGTGCATGTGTAAACATGGCAAGTGTGTGTGAGGTGCACGTGTAAACATGGCAAGTGTGTGCATGTGTAAACATGGCAAGTGTGTGCATGTGTAAACATGGCAAGTGTGTGTAGTGTGCATGTGTAAACATGGCAAGTGTGTGTAGGGTGCATGTGTATACATTGCAGGTGTGTGTAGGGTGCATGTGTAAACATGGAAAATGTGTGAGGTGCGTGTGTAAACATGGCAAGTGTGTGCATGTGTAAACATGGCAGGTGTGTGCATATGTAAACATGGCAGGTATGTGCATGTGTAAACATGGCAGGTGTGAGCATGTGTAAACATGGCAAGTGTGTGTGCATGTGTAAACATGGCAAGGTGCGTGCATGTGTAAACATGGCAAGGGTATGTAGGGTGCATGTGTAAACATGGCAGGTGCGTGCATGTGTAAACATGGCAGAAGTGTAAGGTGCATGTGAGAACATGGCAAATGTGTAAGGTGCATGTGAGAACATGGCAAAGTGTAAGGTGCATGTGAGAACATGGCAGACATCATGATGTGAACGAAAGTTAGACCCACTAAGTTTGAAAAAAGTTTCAAAGCAGTCCCCAGCAGAGTCGCCACTGTGAATACCCATTTCCGATGAAGCGACGCATGGGAAGTATCTTGTGATTATTTTTATTTACAAAGGGAATATTCTTAACGACATTAGAATTATGAGAGTCGCCACGCCGTTTTAATTAAAGCCAAAACATTGAAAAAAGCATTTTTAGTGGGTTCGGGGGTCAAATTACAACAAGAGAAGAATATTGAACGTTATCACTCCTATTGCCCGAATGATCGGTCTTTCTATCATGATGAATGTGTTAGTAGTGTGTTAGTATTTGAGACCGGATCCGAAGATTGCCTACGTTCCTCTCAATGTGAGAAGCTCAGGTCAGCGTAGTTCGCAGAGAATTAGAATAGGCAGAAGAATCGGGATCATGCATAATGAGGGGGAATTACCTAAAGATTAGGGTTTAGAAGTAGTTCCTAGATCATCCTCGGGCTGATGAACCCTCGATCATCATTGGCTATGAAATAACATATAATTATGAAGATCGCAACCCTAAATATAACATAAATAAGGTTTTAATCTATGAACACGAAGAACATGCGAAGAACATATATGAACATATGAATGAGCATGCGAAGAATATGAAGAAACTATGAATAAACATGCAAGAACATGAATATAAAAGATCTACATTAAGAATAATGCAAGAGCATGAAGAAAAAGTTAGAAAAACTTACCTATGTTGGCAAGAAATAAACCTTGGATCTTCTTGGAGGTTTGAATGCTAATTAGAGAGCAAAATATTGTTTAAGAACTCCAAAATTCGTACTTAGAGCTCTCAAAATCGGATCCCAAAACCAATGGAATGGAGTGGTTTATATAGTAAACTGATGGGAGGATCTGATGGTCCAGATCATCCAGCGCAAGGTTGGCCGCCTGGCCATGGTTGAAGCCGGTGACAATAGTGGCCGCGTGGCCAAGATCAACGCGGAGCAAGGTTGGCCGCGTGGCCAAGTCTGCAGGCTGACTTGATTCTTAAGCTAGGGTTTCTGCATGGTTTTAAGGAAACTATTTGCTACCTAATTTGATAGATTTTGCCATAAATGAGATATTTTGGGAATCCGGGACAAGTCTTTGCAAGGTTTCTAATTCCTATAAAGTCCTTGTATTTTTGGGAAAGTCCTAATAAACTCATTTTCAGGTCGGGTACTAACAGTGGGGCCCCCTCTCCCGCTACAGATGTAGCCACCATATGGACACGGTGGTCTGAATAGACATATGAATAATCCTGCCATATTGGGGGAGCCACTACTTGTGGCGACCTCAGCTTCCGGGCCACAAAGCGCCCATACGGCTCGTCGGTAATGAAATCAGTGGCACTCGCTCCCATAAGATAAGGGTCATCCCTTCGGTCAATCATAAACATGGAGTCAGGAGGATCAACGGGAGCCCTCTGCATCAGCTCGAGCGCATGTTGCCAGAGCACTCTCTCCCCTAAATAGAAGGCCTCTCCTCGGAACCCCACCAAGAGCCTCCTCTCCCGTGTAACCCGAAGGGCTTCACATAGGTCAGCGCCTAGCCCTTGCCCCTCATACCTCAACCAAGGAAAGAGGTTGAGTTCGGCCGGCATGGCGCCCCTCAGCACCGCCCGGACGTCGGCATGGCGAACGGAGACACGCCCCTTAGACCCCTTCTTCTTTCGGGCCTCTCGAGCCCAACAGACCATGGCCGGGAATGTAATGGCCGGATCGACGGTCTGCTCCCACGGATAGCCACCGAAGATCTCGTAGTACCAAGCCTAAAAGGAAAAGGCCAAAAATCATTAAGGCGCCGAAAACCGAAAAGGTAAATGAGAAGGAGAAAGCAGAATGAGGGAAAGAAAAGAATCTACCTCCAAGGCAAACTGGAAGCAGGCCAGGGACTTGCTCGCTTTCCGGCTGAACTTATCAAGCTCCATGTACAGCTCAGCCAACCCAGCCTCTCCCCAAACAATACTCCGGACGGTCTCCGGAGTGGATAATGATCCAAGTAGGGGGAACATGCATGTGGTGTCGGCATTGGCAAAGAGGGTGTTGCTGAGAAGGAGCCACACATAAGCTCGTCCGAGCTGCTCCGCGGTCACCAAGCCCGCCAAATACGCTGGGATCCTGTCCCGAATGGCCCACTCAACAGCCTGCACAGTAATTCCCAAGCCCTTGGTAGGGCCCGAGAAGCTAATGAGTGCCTCGATGTCCGGGGATGAGAGCCGGTCGGTCCAGATAACAGGCCCGCCGCCAAAGGAAAGCCCGGTGATGGCAGAAAAGTCAGCCGGGGTCACAGTCACCTCCCCCCAGCTCAAATGGAAAGTGTGGGTGGTATCCCACCAATGCTCACCCAAGGCATTAATGAGCCCAAGACTCCTGTTAGTGCTCGCCAGCTGGCCCACAGCATGAATGAACGGCACCAGGCCGGTACCCTCTACCCAATCTCTCGGACCAGGCTCGTCGCCAATAGCCACAGGCATAGCCTCCCACAGAGAGCAACACATGTCAGGAGATCCCCGAGATTTGGGATCAGCGCCCTGCAGGTAAACACAGCAAAGGTATGAATAACACAGATTTAAAATACTAATGCATGTGATAAGTGAATGGGATGAATAAATCATGTGAATGAAAAAAAAATGTCTTTCCCCTTTTCAAATTGCGATAAGCGTTTGAGGGCGTGTTCATGAAGATAGGTTCTTACCTTTTTCAAATTGAGGGTGTGTCTTTATAAGGAACGTGTGAGGTTTTACTTGAGAAGGGTTTTCTCCCGTTCCTTTTGTGAACCCTAGTATACCGAATCCTTATGGAAGTGCGGTAACTTGTCCT
Source organism: Campanula takesimana (assembly GCA_026119855.1). NCBI lineage: Eukaryota > Viridiplantae > Streptophyta > Magnoliopsida > Asterales > Campanulaceae > Campanula > Campanula takesimana. The sequence goes on along the minus strand of JAOWBW010000017.1, from coordinate 2,780,956 downwards.
AGGAAATACTAGTGTGCACTCGAATGTGTCAAAATGACTAGTTGAACCTAAGGTACAAGTAGTTTATGCATGAATTACGGGGCAACACTATTTGATTTTGGGAAAGTATAGCTAGGCATGTCCAAATGACAAAATGAGCACATGCCCACGTCCCTAGTAATCTCAACGACACAAAAATGAAGCTAATTTCGTGAAAATGTGTCAAGAAGTGCAGAGATCTTGAATAGCATGAATGTAGACCCTAGAACTAGGGAATGCACAAAATGCTCAAAACGGACATAAAATCGAGTAGGAAAGGATGATTACCCCTCGTTCGTGACAAAGATGGACATCGGGAGATTTGTAGAAACCCGCTCCCACATCATTTAAGGCAATATGGTAGCCCCGGAAATTGCGTACCATATCGAGCCTTCTATCCGCTCCCCTTGGGTAACCCCTTCTTGCCCGAGCATCCATGAGCGAACCTAGAACAAATTAGGAAGAAATTTCAGGAAAATGGTGAAGATTATGCTCTCAAAAATTGCCTCCCCCTCTCTGTTTTTCAGCCCAAACTTCAAAAAATGAAGCAGACCATCCGAATGGCTGCTATTTTGAAAAAGAAGGAGATGCCTCCTTAAGCCGTACGGCTGGTTTGGGCGAGAGGAAGTCTCAGCCCACTATTTATACTTTGGCCCCTAGTGCCTTGAGCATGGTTCCCCCTAGGTTTCTGAAATAGGACTTAGGCCCCTCCCCTTGGAAAGTGTCCAGAATACCCCTTCCGGCTCATGGACCTAGAAAAATTAGGTTCCCACTAAAAATGTGTTCGGGCAGTCCATAGATGGACGTAAGACCAGCTTTGTTGGAATTGACCCGGCCATACTTTGTAAGCCCTGGTTAAGAATGTGATTTATATTGGCCGTCCCTGACGTAAGACCAATTAAAAATTATTTAATTGACCAAAGGAGAGTCAAATCCCGACTTCGACCAAATGAGTGTCGAGAAAATCCCTTCGTTTGACCATAGGAGAGTCAAGCCCCGACTTTGACTCATTGAGAGTCAAATTGAATGTCCAAGAAAATCGGCTGTCCCTGACGTAAGCCCGACAAAGATGAAAATTAGGTCCCCCGAGCGACCATTGTGAGATGAAGATTAGGTCCCCCGAGCGACCGTCTTGAGATAAAAATTAGGTCCCCCGAGCGACCGTTGTGAGATAAAATTAGGTCCCCCGAGCGACCATGTGCGATGAGAATTAGGTCCCCCGAGCGACCATTGTGAGATGAAGATTAGGTCCCCCGAGTGACCGTCTTGAGATAAGAGTTAGGTCCCCCGAGCGACCGTTGTGAGATGAAAATTAGGTCCCCCGAGCGACCATTGTGAGATGAAGATTAGGTCCCCCGAGCGACCGTCTTGAGATAAGAGTTAGGTCCCCCGAGCGACCGTTGTGAGATAAAAGTTAGGTCCCCCTAGATGAGAATTAGGTCCCCCGAGCGACCGTCTTGAAAAAAGTATTAGGTCCCCCGAGCGACCATTGTGAGATGAAGATTAGGTCCCCCGAGCGACCGTCTTGAGATAAGAGTTAGGTCCCCCGAGCGACCGTTGTGAGATAAAAATTAGGTCCCCCGAGCGACTGTTGTGAGATAAAATTAGGTCCCCCGAGCGACCATTGTGAGATGAAGATTAGGTCCCCTAAGCGACCGTCTTGAAAAAGTATTAGGTCCCCCGAGCGACCATTGTGAGATGAAGATTACGTCCTCCGAGCGACCGTCTTGAGATAAAAATTAGGTCCCCCGAGCGGCCGTTGTGAGATAAAATTATGACCCCCGAGCGACCATTGTGAGATGAGAATTAGGTCCCCCGAGCAACCATTGTGAGATGAAAATTAGGTCCCCCGAGCGACCGTCTTGAAAAAAGTATTAGGTCCCCCGAGCGACCACTGTGAGATGAAAATTAGGTCCCCCGAGCGACCGTTTTGAAATTAGAATTAGATCCCCTGAGTGGCCCCATGTGGAGCAAAATCTAGGTCGCCCGGATGGCCCATCCTGAAAAAAAAAAAAAAACCTTAGAATGAGAAGGGCAGTCCTTGACGTAAGCCCATGTTGACTTTGCCTCTGACCGAATGAGTGTCACGCCCGAAATTCACTTTTAACCAAATGAGTGTCACGCCCGAAATTCGCCTCTGACCAAATGAGTGTCACGCCCAAAATTCACCTCTGACCAAATGAGTGTCACGACCGAACCTTCGCCTCTGACCAAATAAGTGTCATGCCTGAAACTTGCCTCTGACCAAATGAGTGTCACGCCCGAACCTTCGCCTCTGACCAAATAAGAGTCATGCCCGAGTCTCTGCCTCTGACCAAATGAGTGTCATGCCCGAAACTTGCCTCTGACCAAATGAGTGTCACGCCCGAACCTTGCCTCTGACCGAATGAGTGTCATGCCCGAGTTCCCCAACCGACCTCGACGGTCGTCTATAGGTTTGAGTAGCCTCAAAATCTCTCACCCCTCGTTCGAACTATGATAAGCTTGATTCCCTCGACTAGGGATACGTAGGAATCCTATACCTCTAGGTCCAGCCATAGAACAAATCGGCTATGCCGTCCTCCCATCAAAATGGGATGCTTATAGGTTTGAGTAGCCTTGAATTTCTCTCACCTAAATCGGCTATGCCGTCCTCCCATCAAAATGGGATGCTTATAGGTTTGAGTAGCCTTGAAATGTTCTCACCCAAATCGGCCAACCCGTCCTCCCATCAGATTGGGATGCTTGTTTTATCGTCAACCCCGCTTTCTTCAAAAGCGACGTTGCCAAGGGGCTCTGTAAGTACCCTAATCTGAAATCGACCCACTTTAGAGGAATTCTTGGTACCATTTAGGGATAAACCAATGGGCCAGGACCTCATTAGGATAAACCTGATATTCCAGGACTGAACTGGAATTAAACTTGGAAAAATCCAGAAGCTCGCCAAGTCGAGTCATACGGATGGTTTGGGGACATGAGGTCCTTAACCGTACGGCTATGTTGGGCACCCTCAGCCTCTATAAATTGAACCACATGCTGATCATTTCAGGGGGGAGGTAAGAAACAACATAAGAAAGGTTACTCTGTCGAAATCACTCCAGTAGTGTGAGAGAAGAGTGAAACAAAGAGTGAAAGAGAGAAAAGAAGATTGGCTAAACCAAAATAGGTAAAGCCACCTTCTCCCCCTCCCTTCTCTTCATCTATAACTCTATTTTGTCTTTAATCTTTGTTTAAGTTTATGTTGATCTTTACATTACTTGTAAGACTTGTCCATTTAAGCAACTTTATATTACTTGCAAGACTTGTCCATTCAAGCAACTTTACATTTATGCAAGACTTGTCCATTCAAGAAAATATACATATATTACTCTATATTTCTCTTGTCCAAGCCATGAGATGATCCAAGGTGCCTGTTGGTCCCAAAGGGCAATAAGGGTATAGAACCGCTAGAGGGGGGGGGGGTGAATAGCGGTTTAAAATCTTTTTCGAAATGCCCTTGAAAATCAACCAAGTGCTTATCAGTTTGGTCTATTGCGGTTTAAAGCACTAGAACCGTTCAGATAAAATGCACAGCGGAGTTTTGCGGATATGGCCAAACTGAATTATAAAGAGTAGGGCAGTTTAAGAGGTTGAAAATGGAATGATGCAACTGACAAGGCACAACTGAAGTATCACAAAAGTATGCAAATCATTTATCAAGTAATTTCACATAAGAGTAAATAAAGCTCATAAACAGAAATGTAAATGACAAGACAGAAATTAAAGATCAAAGACACACAATTTGATGAGGTTCGTTCTTGAAAGAACTACGTCCTCTACCTAGGTGGTTAGCCTAGGATTTTCTAATAGCTACTAGACTTGTATTAATTTAAAGGAGTTTTTACAAGATTACAAAAGAATCTAAACTCTAAATAAACAATCTAACCTAACAATGCTATTATAACAACCTGTGTTTTCGAGGTATATAATCTATAAGAAAATATACTCCGGGTGTGTGGTGTGGAAAGAAATCAAGAGCTCAAAGTATCTAAGTGATGGCGAGCAAGTGATTACTTTCTGTGCAAGGCTAAGTTGTGATGGTATGAAGGCTTGAAGCTTTGATGAAGAACTCTGGGTTTGCTAAGGAGATGATGAAGATATGAATATCTGGGTTTTCAATCTTCAAAGCAAAATTGAATACTTGGGATATTCTCTTTGAAGCTCAGTAACCTTCATTATTGAGAAATGAAGGCTATTTATAGTGAAGGCATTAGTGACCGTTGGATAAAGAGGTGAGTCATTGTATGGCGGTTTTATGTGCTGTCACAATCCCATTGGTTGACCTGTCACTTTCGTCCTTTGCTTTTGCTTTGTGGCAGGAAGTTTTTGAATCACTACCTGACATTGTCCTTTTAGTTGTTGGAAAAGTACAACGGTAACTTTTCAAAAAGCGAGACAAACCGACATTCCAAGAATAACTGAAACATGACTTGAAGTTTAAGGACAAGTCACCAGTCATTCATTTACGGTTGAAAAGCGAATGTTTATCTTCAAGGAGTAAATGACAGCAATAACTTCTTCAATATCTTGGTCGGCAGTTCCACCAGATGCATGTGCGGTTTCATGAATGAGCTTGAAGTGCGGTTTCATCAAAGACACAAACTGCGGTTTGATGAAGGACTTAAGGCACCATGCTGGTGGTTTGAAGATGGCGGCTTGAGGGACACTAAACCACTATGGATAAACCGAACATAACTCAGCCTAACTACTAAACATCTAGAAATGGACTTGTCTAAAAATTGAAGTAAAACTTCATTACATGTAAACCTAAAGTCCATAAAAAGACACGTGGAATGGGTCAATCAAATCAGGTGGGTGTACTAACAATGAATCCTAACAATCTCCCCCTATTTGATTGATGCCATTACCACACTATGATAGAGCAAACATTGTACTTGGTAAAAACATGCTCAAATGAATATGTATTGAAACTGCATGTCCCAAGTCAAATGCACACACAATGCTATACCATATATTTCTAGTCTATCAAAAACAAAGGAAATGAAAAACATATAGATAAGAAATACATTCAGATGCATATAAAGAGATAAGATGATGAAAATCAGATATGCATGTTTAAACTGAATGTTTAAAACACATACACTTAGAAAAATGTTTTCATGATGAATAAAGTGCATGGGTTTTAAAAATGCATTGTTCCACAAACAAGTAGTTTGAATAAACAAAGTTTTGGAGTATTGGATGCAATGCATTCATTTTCATTATAATCCTTTAACGGTTTTGGAAGTTACAAATTACAAGGAAAATAATGAAAGGCAAAACTGATTACAAAAGGATAGAAAGAAATCTAGTCAGTTCTATCAGGAACCCTGGCGGCGGCTTGGTCTGCGGTTTGAGCAGCATCAGAAGGCTCAACTAGGCTGGCGGTTTCAAACATATATTCAGCTGACTTAAGACGAAGATGGGTCGGTTCATTTACCTTCTCTAAGATTTTTTCAGAAAGCTTCTTCAGGTTGTTGGCATAATGAACTAAGTAGTCAGTTGATGAAACCGTTAGATCAGCTAGTTGGTCTAACTTCTTCTCTAGAGCCTTATTCATTTCTTGGGCCGCTTCAAGTCTGAGAGAAGTCAGCTCATTTAGAGTTTCAAGCTTATGTTCTATTTTGAGCTGGTTCTCCAGAAGGGTTTCTATCTTGAATTCCATCCTCCCAATTCGAGGGTCAATAGCATTCTCCCTCTTAATGGCATCAACAAGGAAGGGCAGAGAGGAAATAAATGCAGATTGGGTAAAAAGTGAATCCAGAACACATCGAATCTTTACTGGATTAGTTTCAAAAAGGAAGGAAGGGGAAGGAATGACAGAAAATGAAGTGTAGGGAAGAGAAGGGGAAATGGAAAGAAGTTGGGTATTGGAGAGAGGAATGGAAGTATAAGGAGAGAACTGCCATCTATAAAGATATGGAAATACAATGTAGTTTATCCTAAAGAAAAATTGAGAGCAGAGAGAAAAAATGACCTCAACTGCCAAATCTTCAATGATTTGATCAAGAGTTGAAGCAATGAGTAGATCTGAAGCAGCCTGAGACTCATCGGCTGGAAAAATTGCGAAAGGATTTGGACGACCAGACTTGAGTCGTTGCTCTTCATGCTTGTTGGCGGCTCTGAGGATGGCTCCATGGCGGTTGGCTTTGGAAGAAGTAGCTCTAAACCTATTTAGGTAAGCCGCGATGTCCTGTGCACACTTCCTTTTCAAAGCACGCGGTTTGGGAGTCCTAACTGCAACTTTGAACTCAGGCAAAACCGAAGGGGCAGAGATATTGATCAGTTGCGGTTGAGCTGACGGTTGAGCCGATGGACCGAAGGGCAGTGCAGGGGATCCAGAAGGTGAAGGAGTGTGCTCTGGTGAGTCAAAATTTAGCTTTCGTTTCAGTGAAGGAGGAGCGGTTTCAACCAACAAAGGGTCTATTCCGGCCTTTCTCAGTTCAGCTCTTTCTCTTAATTCCTTTGCAAATGAGCCTTCAAGGGGTGAGTGATTTTTCTTGTCATGAGCCTCAGTAAAGTCCACTGCACCAAGTGGCCTTGATTGCCAGTGCTCCACAAAATCATATTTTTTTATTAATCTTCTCTTCTTCTTCAGCGGTTGAACCTCAAGATTGTCATTATCTTGCTCAGGTTCATCTTGAACTGCCTCAGACAAATTGGTCTGCTCAGGCGCATCTACATCCACAATAACCTCAGCCACAAACTGTTCCGCGGTTTGATCAGGCTGAACCGCGGCCTCAAACATGTCAGTCTGCTCAGGCTCGTTTTGAGTAGAAGGTTTGAGGTTGGAAGGGTAGAAAAGATTAGCTGTAACTGTTCTTCAGTGAATTGAACAGTTGGCAGTTTGAGAGGGGATTTTGGAGGTGAGATAGGTTTGGGTTCAGAGGTGGTGGCTTTACGTTTTCGCATGAGATTCACATCTTGTGCAAAATTCATGGATTTTTCAACATTTGGCTTTATTGGGGAAATGGGTTTTATCTGGGGTTTAGAAGAAGTAGGTGGAGATGATTTAGTGAAGGGAATTAGTTTAGATAAAGGTGGAAGAGGTTCAGAAGAGGGATTGGATAGAATAAGGAAGGATTTTGGTAAGGATGGTTTTGGAGGAAGATTGGATGAGGGTTTGGAAGGGTCAGTAACTTTGGCTTTCTTCTTTCTTGGAGCCGCGGTTTCCCTGGGTTGAGCCGCAGGGATTGCAGGCTCCCCCTCAACCGCAGACTCCCTCTCAACTGGAGCCTCAGTTCCATCCAGGCTAACTCCTAGCCTATTCAAGGTGGCAGTTTGAGCTGCTTCTCTAGCTCTTGTAGCGGCAGCTTGATCTGCTATGGCACCGGCATAAGGTTTGCCTGACTTATTGAGCCGAGCCTCAGGATAGGGTCCTCTCTGTTCTTCAGGCAGAGGATCAGCATTCCATACCGCTTGTGCAAACCGCCATCCAAATCCGGTTCTGAAAGCATCAAGTTTTGAAGCACCAAACAAGGTCTTCTCATTCGGCTGCACCCACTCTGCTTCGTTTTCCATAGAAGCTTTAAAGATAACATAATCTTGATGCAGGAACTTTGTCAAAAGCCTACAGTGGGTTCTGATCTTCATTTTTCCAGCGGCTTTGGCAGATGTATGGCGGCTGAGGGCATTGATCATTTCTTGCATTATGATTCTTGGCCAGTGCAGCTTCTTCCCTTTGTAGATAGCCACACAGTAGTTGTACTGCTCAGTAGTGAAGTTGTTGTGATTGCCATTCTTGCACATCACTCCAGTATCTACTAAATCACACAATATTGCCATAACTTCTCCAAACTCCTTCTTGGGGGTGGTCTTAGTGTTGAAGACAGAGACCCCTAAGAGCTCCTCAGTAGTTCGGCTGACTAACTCTGGTTTGATGGAAAGAATTACAGAATTTTCCAAACCAGCCAGGATAGCAACTTTTGAAGCAGATAGAACCACATCTTTTGTCCTGACAGTGGACTTGATGGCATTTTCAGTCTTAACTTCCCCAGACTCTAAATCTCTGATTTCTTCACCTCTTCCATTCAACAGAGGGACCATAGAGACAATCCCATTGTCAAAGAATTCTGCACAAATTTCCTTATCAAACTTTGGTTCATCTAATTGGAACAGGGGCAGCAGTTTCGATGACTCAAGCAGAGCTATCAGTTTCCTTCCAACTGAATCAGCTTCAAATTCGGCTTTAATGATTTGGGATCCAAGTACGAAGTTGGATTCATCATAAAAAATAATCAAAGTTAGTAAGAGATTAGTGCAAGCAGTTTGATAAACTAAGCATACAAACTGCTACAAGGAATTCTAACAATGAAAGAGGCGGTTAGAGCAAAACAGGGGTAAAATGGTAAACACCCAAAACTAGACATGAAAAGAATTTGAAAAAGGATTTGAATGCATGAAGAACATGATGAACAGGGGATAAACATGCAAAACAAAAACTTAACCAAAACATGAAAGAAGTATACCAAAAGACTCGAAAAGAGCAGATACTAACAAATTTCTAAAAGAACAAGTTCAAATAACAAACCCAGAACATAGTATCAAAAGAAATACGAAAGAACACCCGAAAACCCAAAAATCAAAATTGTTCAAAATTTGAACAACAGACAAGAAATAAACATTAAACCCAGCATATATGAACATATGTAAGCATAATCAACCAAAAATTGAACGAAAAAGCAAGGAAAAACATTAGAAGACGAACAAGCTTTTACGAACAACAATGACAGAAAAGGATGAAATGCTAGAGTGGAGGGTTCAAGAAATCATACCATATCGCCTTTGGATGTTTTAGATGTAGATGGAGCAGAAGGGTCAGATGATTTCTTAGGTGCCATTTAAATTTTGAAAAGAGTATGAGAAATTTGGAAGAAGAAAACAGAGGTTGCAGAAGAGAGAGATGAATGATGAAGAAGGTAAAAAGGTAAAAAGAAATAAACTTTTCCTTTTATACTCAAATAACTGTTCCTCGGGTAATGGAACGACGAGAACGGCGCACGATGGTCTCCAGTTGGCGTCCCACGTCACATAGAATTTAATGCGGCAGAGATAATTGCAAAAAGGTCCTAATGAATGACGTGACATAAAGTAGGGACTAAAATGCAATTTCATACCTGAGCAGTTTGATTGAGCAAACCGACTTACCTTACGTCTTCAGCGGTTTTCATGAAACTGATGTCTCTCTAATCTGATGGCGGTTTATATGTTTAAACCGAATGACTTTGCTTTCTTGTCGGTTGTGAAAGAACCGATTTCATTTATTTTGACTCGTCAGTTTGATGGAGTATCTTGTACCGAACCATTTATTGATGCGGTTTCAATGATGACAGAACCGCACACTAGATGACTTTTCTAAGCATAGCCAAAACACTTAAACAAAAGATATTAGAAATAATATATATAGATATGATATCTTAAGTTAGTTCTAACATACCCATTTCTCCTCGTAAGTGATAGAACCTGGAATTTTCAAGCGGTTTGGTGAGGATATCAGCAATTTGATCATCTGTTCCCACCTTTGCTAGAAAAATGTTTTTCTTTTCAACATGGTCTTTGAGGAAATGATATCTTATGTCGATGTGCTTGGTTTTTGAGTGCTGAACTGGATTGTTGGAGATGGATATTGCAGCAGTGCCATCACAGTAGATAGGGCAGTTTTGTTCAAATATCCCGTAGTCCTCCAACTGTTGTTTTATCCAGAGAATTTGAGAGCAACAGCTTCCAGCCGCTATATATTCAGCTTCAGCGGTTGAGACTGAAACCGACGCTTGTTTCTTGCTGGACCATGACACAAGCCGCGTTCCAAGGAACTGACAAGTACCACTTGTGCTCTTTCTGCTTATCTTACATGCTGCAAAGTCAGCATCTAAATAACCTAATAAATCAAATGAAGATTCTTTGGAGTACCAAAGTCCAAGGTTAACAGATCCACATAAATATCTAATAATACGTTTAACAGCAATAAGATGAGATTCTCTAGGATCAGCTTGAAATCTAGCACAAACACAAACACTAAACATGATATCTGGCCTACTAGCAGTCAAGTAAAGTAGAGAGCCAATCATACCTCGGTAGAGAGTTTGATCAACTTTCTTACCATGTTCATCTCGATCCAAGCTGCAGGCCTTAGGCATTGGGGTATCAACTGGTTTAGCGGTTTCAAGCCCGAACTTCTTTATCAAATCTTTAGTGTATTTGGCTTGGTTGATAAAGATCCCATCATGGCATTGCTTGACTTGGAATCCAAGAAAGAATGTCAACTCTCCCATCATAATCATTTCAAATTTACTCTTCATTAGCTTCTCAAACTTAACACACATAGTTTCATTAGTAGAACCGAAAATAATATCATCAACATATATTTGAACTAATAATGAATGACTTTTGTGTTTAGCTATAAATAGAGTTGTATCAATTTTACCTCGAGAGAAGCCTTGTTCAATAAGAAATTTAGAGAGAGTGTCATACCATGCTCTTGGAGCTTGTTTGAGTCCATACAATGCTTTCTTGAGCTTGAAGACATGATTTGGAAATTTGTTGTCTTCAAATCCTGGCGGCTGGGCTACGTAAACTTCTTCTTGTAGTTCACCATTCAGAAATGTACTCTTCACATCCATTTGATATAACTTGAATTTCTTGAAGGATGCATAGGCCAGGAACAATCTTATGGCTTCGAGTCTGGCTACAGGGGCAAAAGTTTCATCATAATCAATCCCTTCTTCTTGCCTATAACCTTGAGCAACCAACCTAGCTTTGTTTCTAGTTATAGCACCACTTTCATCCATCTTGTTTCTATATACCCATTTTGTTCCAATTACAGTGTGATCTCTGGGCCTTGGAACTAGAGTCCAAACTTTGCATCTTTTAAACTGATTAAGCTCTTCTTGCATTGCAATTACCCAACTTGGATCACTTAGAGCTTCATCTACCTTCTTCGGTTCCATCTGAGATAACAGAGCAGTTGAGAACAAACTGTGATCATCTCTGTGAGTCAAACTCCCTCTGGTTTGGACACCAGTACTGATAGGACCAATAACGTTGGCAGTTGGATGGTCTCTATGCTCATTAATTTTAGGAGGGAGGTTGTCTTAAACCATTATTTCTTGAAGATTTTCCAGAGGAGGATCATCTTGATAATCATTGAAATCTTCATTGAAGGTTAGATTTGGAACTGGTTAAACAGTTTAAATGGGATCAGAGGACAGCGGTTCAATAGTTACACCATCAGCGGTTTGAGTAGGTGCGGCTGAAGAACTGGATGTAGCGGTTTCAGTAGGATGGTTGTCAGTTTCTCTATGTCTAGTGCCTGTCTCAAAATCACTAAAATCATTAGCAACATTTGGAGCCATATGTGGCTTAAGGAGAGCATGTTCATCAAATGTAACATGGACTGACTCTACAATTTTTAAAGATGTCTTATTGAAACAACCAAAAGCTTTGGAGTGTTTAGAATAACCAACAAAAATACCTTCATCGGCCTTAGCATCAAATTTACCTCGATGCTCTTTGCCATTGTACAAGATGTAACACTTGCATCCAAATATCTTGAAGAAGGCAATGTTGGGTGATCTGCCTCTCCACAATTCATAAGGAGTCTTGTTGTGAACTTTGATGATGAGGGAGCGGTTCTGGGTGAAACATGCAGTATTGACAGCTTCGGCCCAAAAGTACTTGGGAAGCTTGGCTTCTGCAATCATAGTCTTTCCTGCTTCAATCAAAGTTCTGTTCTTTCTTTCCACTACTCCATTCTGTTGTGGGACTCCAGCGGCAGAGAAATTATGATCAATTCCATGATCATCACAATATTAGGCAACACCATTGTTTGTAAATTCGGTTCCATTATCTGAACGCACGACAACAATGTCATCCAATTTCTGAGTTTGGAGCTGTCTAAAGAGAGCGGTTACGATGCCATAAGTATCATCTTTAGAGGCCATCATTTCCACCCATGTATATCTTGAATAATCATCAACCACCACAAGTGTATAGCGGTTTCCTCCTATACTGGCGGTTGGGACAGGTCCAAATAAATCCATGTGCAGCAGTTGCAAACAGCGGTTCGTTGAAGGTGCGGTTTTACTAGGAAATGACTGTTTGGGCTGCTTTCCAAGATGGCATGCTTTACACTTTTCATCATGATGGTCAGCCACTTTGGGTAGTCCTTTTACTAAACCATCCCTGTGCAGTTTTGCTAGATACTTGAAGTTCAAGTGGCTGAGCCGCTTATGCCATAACCAGCTGCTTTCACTTATATTTTTGGCTACAAAACAGAGGTCAGCAATAGAAACAATATTGCTTAAATCTATCATATAAACATCACCTGTTCTGTTGCCAGTCAGTAGAGTGACTCCAGAGGAAGCATCTTTGATATAACAGCTAGTTGATGTGAAGATGCAGTTCATTCCTTTGTCACAAAACTGAGATATGGAGAGAAGGTTGTGCTTGAGTCCTTCTACTAGTGACACATTTTCAATAGTCACCTTTCCTCGTTTGATTGCTCCATATCTTACTGTTTCTCCCTTTTTGTTGTTACCAAACACTACTGGGGGACCTTTCATTTGGATGAAACTGCAGAGTAGTTCGGAATCTCTAGTCATGTGTCGTGAGCATCCACTATCCAAATACCAGAGATCCTTCTTCTTCTTAGCGATTCCAGCCATAAAACATGAAATCTGAAAAATAAACATGAAAGGTTTTGGTCCCCCTTATTCTTTGGGTCCTAGGGTTAGCAGCTTTTTGGGACCCACACCTGTTTGACCTTAGGATTTTTACATCCCTTGGTATTGGGTGTGAATCTTAAAAGACAATGACCAGCACTATGACCAAAATCGACACAAATAGAACAATGAATTAAGCCAGGTTGTGGTTGCGGTTTTACAAACCCTTTACTGACCTTCGGTTTCTCATGTTTTACTGGGTCAGCGGTTTTGGCTTTAACAAAGTTAACCTTCTTGAGCTCAACCTTCCTCTTAGGTGCGGATTTAGGAAATATAACAGGATATTCCTTAAACCGACTAGGAGCGGTTTCATCACTCAATACTTCTTTGGTTGCCTTAGCCGCTGTGGATTTCTCTTTCCACTTTGGATCTCTCCCAGTCTGGTTTTTAGGATACTCATAGAAATAATTTTACTTTTTAATTTCTTGTTTTGAGCCCTTTTTACCAGTATGATTCACCTTAGGAATTTCTTTGGTTTGTTCAGTTGGTTTCACACCACCTTCAGTACAGAGACAAGGACACTTACACCCATCATCAGTTTTAAATCCCAATCCACCTTTCTCCTTAGAGAGACTTTGTGAATTAACAATTTGTTCCATGGTGACACCAGACTTAGTCCACACATCGGTCAATTTTTGAAGTTCATCCCTTTGTGCAGTAAGATCATGGATTCGCGTGAGAAGTACCTCAGTTCTGTCCTTAAGGTAGCGGTTTTCTTCCACAATAGAAGCTATCCCAACAATTTGGAGCTTGATTTTTTCAATCTCCTCCTTATGGGACTTGCACTCTTTTTGGGAATATTCAAGTTCCGCAACCATTAATTTATATTCCTTTTTAAGCACAGTGTGTTGTTGACAAATAACATTAGCACATTCAAGTACCTGGTCATCATGGCTTTGTTCGGTTTGATCCTCAGGAGAGTAGTTTGGTGAAGTAGGAGTTTTGTCTTGTTTAGCTTCAGGAGTTCTTGGTGAAACTGACTTCATTTGATGGAGTGGCAGTGGAAGGCTTTCGTCAATTTCAACTTTTTCTTCAAATCCCATTAGGCAAAGATTTGCAACTCCTTCATCTTCATCACTATCATCTGTATCAGAACCCATCCATGTTAATGGTTGTTCTCCTTGTTCAGCAACCATTCCTCTTCTCTTGAAAAACTTCTTGTTGAACGGTTTCTTGGCAGGAGCGGCTTCATAGCGCGGTTTGGGACAACTGGAGGCAAAATGACCTGGTTGTCTGCAGTTGTAACAAACAAGATCATCCCTTTTCTTAGCATCAGCTACTTTGTTGAATCTGGTTGGAGGGACAAATTTTGCAGGGCCGCCTGACTGAAATTGAGCTCTGTTCTTTCTGAACTTGGTGTAGTTTTTCACATAGAGATCAAACTCGTCATCATCCATGTCATCAAAGTCAACTTGAGTAGAACTGGATGCTACACTTTGAGAATTTTGAGATGGAGTGTAGGATTGATGAGATTGCTGAGGTTGAGAATAGGGTTGATGATGTTGAGGGTAAGGTTGATGAGGCGGTTGGTAATACTCTGGAGGTGCGGTTTGAGAAATATATCTTGGAATATTTGGATCAAAAGAAGCGGTTTGTAAATGAGTATTATATGCGGTTTGATGGTGATCTGGATTGTAAACTGGAGATGTGGCATTGTTGAAAGCGGCAAGAGAAGGAGACTTGAATCTGTTTTCGGTTTCATGAGCTTCCTCAATCTTGAATTCAAATACCCTTAGCATGGCATAAAGATGACGAAGATCAAGAGCTTCCAAATCTTTGTTGTCTTCAATGTTGGTAGTTTTGATCAGCCATTTGCTACCAAGAGATTGCATGAATCTCATGTTCAGGTCAGTATTGGAATACTTGTGCCCTAGAGAGAAACATACATTGACAATTTCCACGAACCGCTCATAGCATTGGCGAAGAGATTCCTTTGGGTCTTTGACAAAGTAATCAAAGAGCCTTCTCTGTTGGTAGAGGCGGTTCTTCTTGGTGCCGGTATCTCCTTCCAGAAAGTCAACGATGCCATCCCATGTTTCCTTTGCGGTATTGCAATCTAGAACCTTTGAGTGAGTTCTTAGATCAATAGCTGATACAATCGTGGACATAGCTCTACCATCAAAGTCCACATTCCGTTGATCAGTTTCGGTCCATTCAGCTTCCGGCTTCTTGATTTCCGCGGTTTGTCCAGCAGTACCTGCATCAGGGTTAGCCTTCATCGGGACATAGGGTCCATTAACAATTGCAGTCCATAATCTGCGATCCTCAGATATCATGTGCTTCTTTATCCTATCTTTCCAGAAGATGAAACTATCTTCATTAAGAATAGGTAAGTGATTAGAGTTGGATGTCTGCATCATATGGGAGTTTATGTTTGTCATTGGATCAGCACCCAAGCGGTTAAGCTTGTAAAATGATTTTTGGTGGATATGCTCTGATACCACTTGTTGGTCCCAAAGGGAAACAAGGGTATAGAACCGCTAGAGGGGGGGGGGTGAATAGCGGTTTAAAATCTTTTTCGAAATACCCTTGAAAATCAACCAAGTTCTTATCAGTTTGGTCTATTGCGGTTTAAAGCACTAGAACCGCTCAGATAAAATGCACAGCGGAGTTTTGCGGATATGGCCAAACTGAATTATAAACAGTAGGGCAGTTTAAGAGGTTGAAAATGGAATGATGCAACTGACAAGGCACAACTGAAGTATCACAGAAGTATGCAAATCATTTATCAAGTCATTTCACATAAGAGTAAATAAAGCTCATAAACAGAAATATAAATGACAAGACAGAAATTAAAGATCAAAGACACACAATTTGAAGAGGTTCGTTCTTGAAAGAACTACGTCCTCTACCTAGGTGGTTAGCCTAGGATTTTCTAATAGCTACTAGACTTGTATTAATTTAGAGGAGTTTTTACAAGATTACAAAAGAATCTAAACTCTAAATAAACAATCTAACCTAACAATGCTATTATAACAACCTGTGTTTTCGAGGTATATAATCTATAAGAAAATATACTCCGGGTGTGTGGTGTGGAAAGAAATCAAGAGCTCAAAGTATCTAAGTGATGGCGAGCAAGTGATTACTTTCTGTGCAAGGCTGAGTTGTGATGGTATGAAGGCTTGAAGCTTTAATGAAGAACTCTGGGTTTGCTAAGGAGATGATGAAGATATGAATAACTGGGTTTTCAATCTTCAAAGCAAACTTGAATACTTGGGATATTCTCTTTGAAGCTCAGCAACCTTCATTGTTGAGAAATGAAGGCTATTTATAGTGAAGGCATTAGTGACCGTTGGACAAAGAGGTGAGTCATTCTATGGCGGTTTTATGCGCTGTCACAATCCCATTGGTTGACCTGTCACTGTCGTCCTTTGCTTTTGCTTTGTGGCAGGAAGTTGTTGAATCACTACCTGACATTGTCCTTTTAGTTGTTGGAAAAGTACAACGGTAACTTTTCAAAAAGCGAGACAACCCGACATTCCAAGAATAACTGAAACATGACTTGAAGTTTAAGGACAAGTCACCAGTCATTCATTTACGGTTGAAAAGCGAATGTTTGTCTTAAAGGAGTAAATGACAGCAATAACTTCTTCAATATCTTGGTCGGCGGTTCCACCAGATGCATGTGCGGTTTCATGCATGAACTTGAAGTGCAGTTTCATCAAAGACACAAACTGCGGTTTGATGAAGGACTTAAGGCACCATGCTGGTGGTTTGAAGATGGCGGCTTGAGGGACACTAAACCGCTATGGATAAACCGAACATAACTCAGCCTAACTACTAAACATCTAGAAATGGACTTGTCTAAAAATTGAAGTAAAACTTCATTACATGTAAACCTAAAGTCCATAAAAAGACACGTGGAATGGGTCAATCAAAGCAGGTGGGTGTACTAACAATGAATCCTAACAGTGCCCTCCATGCCTTGTGTGGAAGAGGTTCAAACCTAGATGATCATGGCTTTTTGATTGTCATTTTACATTCTTGTCTAGTTAAAATGATACTTTTGTTGGCAATAATGATCATTTGGATGATAAAGCTTCCATCTTTATCATCTAACATTGATCTAACTCTAAAGTCCCCTTTGGTCTTACAAAGATTCAATCTTTATGTGTTAATTCGACTCCTTAAAGGTTAATAAGTCATAAAAATGCCATCTTGGTGATAAAGTTTCAATCTTTAATCACCAAATGGTCAATTTTGGCCCAAAGGGCATGTTCATCAACTTTTCTCAATTTTCTCCAAAGATTGCTCATGATCACACCCAAATACTTGTTTTGGGGACTAAGTGATGATCATTTAGCATAGGAATGTTGTATTTAAACTTATAAAGTGTTTTAAACAAACTAGAATCAAAACAGTCCTGTCCAGTTTCAACAGAATGTTCTGTTTCTGCTCTGAAACTGGACTGTTCTTGACTGAACTGTAAGATCCTAGGAGACTACCTGTCCATCCGTACAGCTGTGTTGGGAACAGGGGGCAAAATGTCTGTTTTGCCCTCTGATCTCTATTTTGTTAATAAACAAACCCTTTCAGTTCAGTTTTTCCAAACAAAACCAATAACAGAAACTTTTTTCGTTAAATACACACACACACATGCACATTTCCAAACTAACAAGGGAGACTCGGTTTTTTCCGAGGCATTTTGGGTGAACCGAAAATATGTTCTTCCCAAAGTGTAACGTGACCTCCGAACTCACCTTCTCTAACCATTTTCATTTGTTTGGTTTAAAATTGACAAATGTGGCAACTCCGTTTCTTTTTTCGTTAGGAAAGTTACCCGTGTTTGGCATTTTTTCCTCGTGTGAACTTTGCTTGTTTCACCCTGGGGACGGGATCCTTACAGTTACATAAATCGTGCTAGCTATTTAAACTAAGAAGAATTGGCGTAAACTAATCCTTATGGCCTAAGATCTCGGGAAGTTTGTTGCAAGTCTATCCAATGCCGTTGCTGAGAGTCCTTCTCAAACAAGTTCTTGTTTCACTTGAATGAGTCAATGTAAGTAACGATCTATAAAGTTTGTGTTCCCTTATCGGCGCACGTGTTACCTGAAAAATAGGAGATAACTTTACTGTGTGCAAGTCGTTGGCTCAGGTTGTCACGTCAGGATGTAAAGTCAACATGTAAATTCAAGAAATTTCCAGGATGTCAGGATGTAGACTCAAGTCGTTATTTCCAAGATGTAGATATAGTGCTGTGAGATTTTTCACCCCAAATTTTTTGAATTGAGTGAACATATAAATTCAAGAAATTTCCATAACAGTTGATGTAGGTGATAAAAGCTCCAAGATGCAATTGATCCTGCAAAAAACAAAGAGAAAGATGAAGAATAGGATATTTTGGTGATTGTCTTAAAGATAATTTTTATTTGTTTGCAACATGTCTGTTTGGACATGTTAGGTTGCAATTTTGTTTGAACCATGTCTTGTGATAGCATGGTTAAAACTTATGAATGTTTCCCGTTTTAGGATCAGTGTGTTTGATCCTTTTTGGTATTTTGATAATAGATTGAATAGTAGCGATGTAAGGAATGGTTGGTAACATGTTGATGTTACAAGTTGGGAATCATTATGAAAAGATGTTTATCTTTATACCCTGTGTTCGTTTGGTAACATGTAAATGCTACAACCTGTGATTTCAACTTGAGTTCATAATTTTAGCTAAGTGCAAGAAGGTAATCAATATGTACATGACACATTGGCCCACCTACAACTTAACTAAAACATGAAAATCGTGCGCACGGGCGAAGGTGTAGAAACCTTAAACACACAAGAAAGGTGTAAAACCTTTAAACCTTTGAAATGTGTAAAACCTTTAAACCTTTGAAGGTGTAAAACCTTATACCTTGGATGGAATTGTACTTTGATTTTTCCTGTTGGACATGAATTCTGACTCATGTGAACATCTTTGAATACTTGGATCAGCATGTAACACCTCTGATCAACATGTAACATCTGGAAAACTTGGATCAACATGTAAACATCTTGACCTGAATAGGGACTTTGAGTTTCCTCGCAAAGCAGAAACATGTTAGGGTTGGGTGTTAGCTTGGCTAACACCCCTCCGATGCTTAAGTCAGTCGATGTTTGATGAAGATAAATCAAATTGAAACAACATAATTGAAATAAAGCAATATAAATGCATACCTGTTTTTCTGAATTAAGTTGACAAGCTATAACTTACATGAAGTACATCTTGAGATGCCCCCATTCTAACTTCTAGGAATTCTGGTACCATATATAGTTGATATCCAGCATGCCCCCTTTCCAACCTATTGATTAGTAATCCTGCATGAGCCTATCTTCTTCCAACCTGATGAATCTAGATGATCTGGTTCTGATTTCATCCAGCCTCTTGCATGGTGTCATGACTAAGTCATCATAATAAGGAGAGTCCTTCTTGAGCCCCATCCTAAAGGCTTCAATTGCAGTTACAGTGTCCAGGTTGGAGATGTTCACTGCCTCCCTGTTGAACCTGCCCAGGTAGTCTTTAAGTAGCTCATCAGGTTGATGGACCACCCTGTAAAGATCACTTGTCAGTTTCTCGAACACCATGTTACATGAAAACTGATTAGTGAACATGTTAATAAGTTGAGCATATGATCCGATAGAACCCAAAGGCTGGTTGATTAGCCATCTCAAAGCTGCCCCTGTAAGAGTTGAACCAAAACCTCTGCAAAAGCAAGCTTCCTTGTACTGGGGTGGACTATGGACTATATCCATCTTCTCCTAATATAATGCAACATGCTCCGCTGGATCAGTTGTCCCATCATACTGCTTCATGTGGGGTGGACTGAACTTCTTTGGTATGACCACGTTGGCTATGGTTGGAGTGAAGCGGGACTCATTGTAACATGTTGGAGAAGCCTGGTTGTATGGCAGAGTCAACCCTGGCACACTCATAACTAGTTCCTTTAGCTCCTGCATTTGTCTGCTAAGTAGGCTACTATTGGTGGTCAGGTTGGCAGCTGGTGTGAATCCACCAAATCCAGATGATCCTGCAGCATCACTTCCAAAAGCAAGCCTTCTAGGTTGGTATGGAGATAATGGATCAGAGGACACATTTGGAGCAACAGACTGGAAGATGCTAGGGAAACTGGTTTGCTGTGCCGCGGATGTTCCACCTTGCAGAGTAGTCACCTCACGCTGCAACCTGGAGACTTGATTCATCAGCATAGTAGAAGTATCATTCTGCAGTTGAATCTGATTCCTCACGTCACGCAGCATGGCAGTCAAGTTGGAAGCGATGTCCAAAGGGATTTCAGGTGATCCCATTGCTGATCTGCCCCCACTTGCAACTGGAATTCCAGATGTAATCTGACAAGTTGTTGAATTATTCATCTTGAATCTCTTAACAATCTTAAAGACCAAAGTTCCCACAGACGGCGCCAAATTGTTTTGGCCAATTTTTGACTATTGGACAAATATAAAGGAGTAGGTTACAATGGAATAAAGAACTTTGAAATTCAAGATGTATGAACAAAGGATTTAACGAGGAAAGCCCTTGAACAACTTGTTCGTCGGCATAAAACCTCGAATGATGGATTTTATTAAGCTTTTATAGAGGTACAATGAATGGCTGGAGAATACAGAGAGAAAGAGAGTATGAGACGTGAGTGTAAAGTGTGTTGTGTGTGTTACATAAATCGTGTTAGCTATTTAAACTAAGAAGAATTGGCGTAAACTAATCCTCATGGCCTAAGATCTCGGAAAGTTTGTTGCAAGTCTATCCAATGCCGTTGCTGAGAGTCCTTCTCAAACACGTTCTTGTTTCACTTGACTGAGTCAATGTAAGTCACGATCTCTAAAGTTTGTGTTCCATTATCGGCGCACGTGTTACCTGAAAAATAGGAGATAACTTTACTGTGTTCAAGTCGTCGGCTCAGGTTGTCACGTCAGGATGTAAAGTCAACATGTAAAAAGTCGACATGTAAAGTCAACATGTTGAGTCAACATGTAGAGTCAAGATGTAAGATGTAACTTCAGGATGTCAACTCAGGATGTCAGGATGTAGACTCAAGTCGTTATTTCCAAGATGTAGATATAGTGCTGTGAGATTTTTCACCCCAAACACTTATATATAATTGATTTTGTGTTTTTAGAAGAGACAACTTGATTCATAATTTAGATCAAGTTCAATATTCTTTTGTTTTTAATGGGATATTTGACTAACGTGGGTGCCTGAGCACAAACAGGGGTGGATCCAGTGTGTGACCAGGGTGGGTAGCTGCACACCCTGGATTTTCCAAAAAAATTATCGAGTAGTTACAAAAAAGAAAAAACTTTAGGGATGTAAGTTGTTATTTTTTGAAAGAAGAGAGGTGCAGAGTGTCAAATCGTGGATACGCCACTGAGCACAAATACACTTAGTCATAGATTACTCAGGCCACAACTGTACCCCGATAAAGGCTCTAGTTTAGTGAAGAACAATTAATTAGAACACAAGTGATGGTATAGGTGAACCCCATCCTTAGACCTCTCTCATATTAATATTCGTGTTACTTGTCTGCTTTAATTTCATTGCTTTAGTTAAATTTAGAATAAATTAATTCAAAAATCTTTTGGTTACTTTCAGTCTACTATTCTTTCAAGGGGCAACTCCCATTTAGTCCCTCATTAGAATCTAAATTACCACCTAGTCCAAGGTATTTTCAATATTACCACCTAGTCCAAGGGATATTAAAAGGGCATGAATGCCCTTACTAAATGACTGGAAATTACATGATTACCCCTCCCTCCTCAACCTTTCACCTTCTCACCAGTCAACAACTTTGACCGACCGGCCACCACCTCCGGCCGACCACCACCTCCGGCAACCTTTTTCCGGCACCTTTTCCGGCAATATTTTCCGGCCACCATTTTCCGGCCACCATTTTCCGGCGACCATTTCCGGCCACCTTTTTCCGGCAACTTTTCCGGCAATATTTCCCGGTAACATTTTCCGGCGACCGTCTCCGGCGACCTTTTCCGGCAAAATTTTTCGGCGACCATTTCCGGCCACCGTCTCCGGCGACCATTTTCCGGTGACCACCTCCGGCCACCGGTTCCGGCGGCCACCTCCGGCCACCATTTTCCGACCACCGTTTTCCGGCAACCACCTCCGTCCACCGTTTTCCGGTGACCACCTCCGACCACCATTTTCCGGCGACCATATTCCGGCCACCATTTCCGGCGACCACCTCCGGCCAACATTTTCCGGCCACCATTTCCGGCGACCAAACAACTGTGAACTAATCAGTAAGTTCACAGTTGTCAACAAAACTACTAAGAACACAATCGAATCCGGCGACCACCAACTCCGGCGACCAAACAACTGTGAACTAATCAGTAAGTTCACAGTTGTTTAAGAACAAGTTCACAATTGTTCTAAAACAAGTTTACAGTTATTCCAAGAACAAATTCAAACATTAAAAAAAAAAAAAACTATTTTTTTTCAAGAACAAGTTCATAGTTGTAAGTTCGCAATTGTAAGTTTGCAATTGTAAGTTCTCAATTATTTCAAAAACAAGTTTGCAATTGTAAGTTCGCACTTGTTCCAAGAACAAATTCACATTTATAAAAAAAAATTACTATTTGTTTAAAAGAAAAAGTTCACAGTTGTAAGTTCGCAATTGTAAGTTCGCACTTGTTCCAAGAACAAGTTCGTACTTGTTCGAAAAACAAGTTCGCAATTGTTCCAAGAACAAGTTCGCAATTGTTTCAATAACAAGTTCGCACTTGTTCCAAAATCAAGTTCGCAATTGTAAGTTCGCAATTGTTTCTATAACAAGTTCGCACTTGTTCCAAAAACAAGTTCGCAATTGTAAGTTCGCACTTCTTCTAACAAGTTCACAGTTGTAAGTTCACAATTGTAAGTTCGCAAATGTTAGCTCGCAATTGTAAGTTCGCAATTGTTCCAATAACAAATTCACAGTTGTACTCTCATTTCCCAAACAACAAAAAAAAAAAAAAAAAAACAACAACAACAACAAACAAACCGACTTTTAGGGAAGTCGCCGGAGCTAGCGGTGACCGAAGAAAGAGTGGGGGAGGGGTGACCGGTGACAGAGAAGGAGTTGCAGGTTCGCCATTGAGAGAGAGAGAGAGAGAGAGGTGAGGGCTAGATCTGTAATTGCCGGAGGTGGGGAGGGGTGAACGGAGATGGTGTAAGGGTGGCCGGTGACGGAGAAGGAGCTGCAGGGTCGCCGGGGTTAGGGGAGGGATGGGGTCGCCGGAGTTGGCCAGCGATGGTGAGATGGCTGGGCGATTTGGTTGAATCTGAACAGTTGGCCGGCTGGAGCTTGTTGGGTTGAGAGGGTGAGGGACGCATTTGGGTCGGGGAGGGAGGGTCGCCGAGGTTAGGTAGAATGTCGCCGGAGATAGGGGTAGCGATTTTTTTTGGGTTTTTCCAGTTCGGCCGTCGGCCATATCTCCGGCACCGAACATATTTTGGAAGATCCCAACGGTAGAAAGTAGCTTTTAGGTGTTGCGAACTCCCTCCAGAAATTTGAAGACGATCCAACGGTTCAATCATCGGGAATCGCGTTTTTACAGTCCGAATTCTGGAGGTGCAGTTTTTTGTTTTTGATTCGGATTTTGGCATCTTGGCCGGAATTTTTCGACGGTTGTTGGCTCGTGGTTGTCGCCTAGAACTCCTCTAGGTTCAGCCATGGCTAAGGAGGGCGTTGGTACTGGGAGAAGGTCGCCGGAGATAGGGGAGATGAGGGGTCGCCGAAGGTGGGGGATGGAGGAGAGTGAAAACGCAGTGTGATGGTCGCCGGGGTTCGGAAATCGAGGGGAAAGGTCACCGGAGGTGAAGAGGAGGGGTCGCCGGCGATGGGGAAGGGAAAGGTCGCCGGAGGTGGCCGGATGGGGTCGCCGGAGGTGGGGATGGAGAAGAGAGAGAAAGCAGTGAAAGAAAGTAGAAAGAGAACGCAATTTGCGTCTGAATGTGAGGAGAGGGGAGGGGTTTCTGTTTTAATTGAAAATAAGGGGTAGCTTCGGGATTCTATAATTTTAATGGACTAGATGGGAATATTCAAAATGTGCGTGGACTACATGGTAATATTGAAAATGTGCGTGGACTAGGTGGTAATTTAGCTTAGAATGGGGGACCCTACGGTAATTTTCTCTTCTTTCAAATCAAATCTTTGTTGTAGATCGACATTCCGCTTTACTTGTACTACACCAGTAGCTCGTACACTTATGATATTATAAATTTGCTCATCAATTAACAATAAATTTAAGTTAAATTGACTATCTCAGATTATCGTTGCAAATCAACAATTCAATTCAAACTGTGTCAAACTTGTGTCATTCTTACACATGAATTTAAAACGTAAGTAGCATCAAATTAAACACCTTATTACTTGGTGTTTGAAAGTTGATACTCCATCTGTTCTTAAATGAGTGTCCATTTTCAAGAAATTTTTGTCTCAAAATGAGTGTCTTTTTTTAACATAACTTTGTCCCTAAATGTTTTTTTGTTCGAAATTTTTTTCACCGGTTTCTTTATACGTGCAAAACTAAATGTTTGAAAAGGAGATTGCAAGATTATATATGAATATTTGCTACCAAATTGTATAGCATAGTTAAGATTTTCAGTATCCCTTAAAATGAAATTTGGATACTCATTTAAGAACAGAGAGGTAGTATTTTTTTTCTTTTGAGATTAATAAATAAATTACTCCTATGTATTGTAAGTGGGAAGCCCTACAAATCTGTGGAATAGCAAAAAGTACCCTTTAACTTAAAATGTTTGTAATTGTCAACTTCCCGGCCCGACCGAAAGAAGGGTCAAACTGCACGCCAACCTTTAACTTGTTTCCCCCGACCCGAATCTTTGTTAGCTTATTTTTTTGGTTTCCTTTTCAAAAAATTTCAACGGGCATGGCTTCTGCGATTTAATCAAATCTCCATAGATTGAGTTTAAGTGGGAACGAATACTATTGTTTGAAAAATTGCACGTTCACTTGGTTTCACACCACTCGTGCATTGATCCTTTAATGAATACCGCAAGAGGCGTTTTTTTATTAATTCATAACACCATGAACGCAATAATAATGCCATAAAGCAAATTCTCTAACGGGATTCGAACTCGTGACCTCCTCTAGAGTGTTATATGATGAATTTGGCGTAAACAAAGATGAACAAAAGAGAAATTTCATCCTTCTTTTATTTATGAAAATAAAATTCTTGATCTTTCTCTATCTTGATTAATAAAATGGTTACAAGAATGAACTATTTATACTAGGACTCTACTATATCTTGATAAATAAGAAAACAATATTAGAATATCAACTAAGCTAAGAATGGATATGGTGAATACCGAAAATCTCAAGCATATATCGGCATATCATAACCGAGATATGATGAATTCTACTCCCTCCGGCCCAAAATGATCTTCATACTTTTTTCAACATTATCACGAAGGAACTTTGAGCAATGATTTTAGGTTAGTTAATTTATCCTAATGAAAATCTAAAAGTTGTTATTGATTGTATTGATGATGATGTGTCAATAACAAGTTTTAGATTTTCATTAGTACAATTGAGTCAACCTAAAATTATTACTCAAAAATCCTTCGCAATAACGTTGAAAAAAATATGAGATCATTTTGGGACGGAGGGAGTATCATGTTAGGTAACCAACTTATTAATATGTTAGAGCGTGTTCAACATTGTATATATATAGGGTTAAATATAAATTCACAAAAAATTGACAAAATTTGGTCTACAAAATGATGTGTCAAAATTTTGTTGGTGTTTTCAACTAGAGTGTGCTGGGTCCACTATCGCCATAACCAATAAAATATCGCCCCCTCATATTTTTTTTTCAAATTTAATTCATAGTTGAACTCAATACATAATCATCAGCAGAAGCGCGTAGGAGACAAATCCTAGGGAGAGTTGTATCCAACATTTTGTGAACATCTTTTGTGCCCCTAGCATTACCCATATATATATCAAGCTTTTACGAGTCCAGATCTCATGTGGCCCTCCATGTGCCCCTCCCTGTGCCCCTCTAATCTCAACCGTTTATATTGATATTATCCAAGCATGTAAACAGTCCAGATTAGAGGGACACATGGAGGGGCACAGGAGATCTGAGCTTTTACATGCGAGCTCAATCCAATATTCTGACATTTGACATTGGAGGTTGATCTAAGAATATTTACCCTCTGACCTATATAGATCTGACATCTCGATCCACACAATTCGATGGATTAATGATCACAAAGAAGAAATAATTCGAAAAAAAGACGAGTTAATTTATCACCTTTTTCTTACTACCATCTTGATGGGCAAGAATATTGTCCTTTGAGTAAATGGGGGAGTGAAGAAAAGGTGAAACTTTACGAATAGAAAGAAATAAACCAAATAGCTTTTGCATGGTCTCCAAGAACAAGTGTTAATAATTAACATCTTTTGAGGCTTTTGAGAGTAAACACTTGATATCAAATCTACAAATATGTGCCAGCCAATGTTTGCTGGTTTTGCACTTTAGTATGTCAAGCTAATAATTTAAATTTTGAAAAACTTCATTCATTTTACAAAATAGTATATAACATTTGATTTATTATTTTCGTAAAATATTTTATTTATTTATATATTACTTGAATCATGATAAAATTAGAATTATAGGATTAATATTTTTATTTTGTAGCACACTATTTATTTTAATACAAATAAAAAAGTACCATCTTTATCAAAAAAAAAAAAAGATTATATACTCCATCCGTCCTATAATAAAATACTCATTTACTTTTTATTTATTTTGTTAAACTAAAATATCACAATTTGTTTATTATTTTCTAGAAATATTTTATTTATTTATTTATATATTACTTGAATCATGATTAAAAAAATTATAAAATTAGTATTCTTAATTATTTTCAAGCACACTATTTATTTAATACAAATAAAAAAAAGGTACAATATTTATTACAAAACGGATTATATGCTCCCTCCGTCCCATAATAATGTATCCATTTGCTTTTTCATGAGAAATAAAGAAAGATAGTCCCTCCGTCACATCCGAAATAGGATTCGTGGTCCCAACACGGGGATTAAGGAATAATAATCTTTTATTATAAAAAGTTGTTTGAAAAGTAGGTGTTGTGTGTATGAAGGAGAGAGAAAGTGGGTGGAGAATAATAAATGAAAAGTTGTTGTGAGTATGACAAGTGAGTCCTACTAATAAAAAAGTAATAAAAGCTTTCCATTTTGGTATGTCCTATTTCGAGTGGGACACCCAAAATGGCAAAACGTCCTATTTCAGTTGGACGAAGAGAGTATTTGAAAAGTAAATGTTGTGAATGAAAAAGAGTGAGAAAGTGGGATATGGAAGAGTGAGTGGATAGTTATTGTGATTTGTGAGTGGAAATGAAAGAGAAATTGGAGGGGATCTTTTCTCTTTTAGGTAAGTGATACTCCCTCCATCCCAGAGTATATGTCTACCATCTAATTTACATGGAGATTAAGAAATGGTGGAAGTGATGTAAGTGTTGTGAGTATAAAAGTAAAGTAAAAGAGAGAATGACTGAGAGAGAATAGTAAGTTGATTGGTGTTGTGAATATAAAAGTAAAGTAAGAAAGAGAATGAGTGGGAGGAATAGTAAATATTTTTTTGTCATTTTAGGAAGTGGACATATACTCTGGGACGGACTAAAAAGGAAAAGTGAACATATACTCTAAAACGGAGGGAGTGTTTTTTAATGAGACACCCAAAATGATAAAATGGGTATTTTGTTATAGAAAAGTGGGATTATATTCTTAGCTTTCATTTCATACTTTGGATGGAATCTTCTAACTATGTCAGCTCAATATCTCTTTTAGAAAAAAAGTGTGAATTGGTTCTTGTCATGGTCATTATCATGTTTAGGAGGGAATATAGTTAAGAAGGGATTAAGATTAATTAAGCACCATCATTAACCATGGAGGTGGGCGTGGGCCATTTAAAAGTTTGTGGCTAAGCCTGGTTGGAAAGAGACATCCATATCCCCTAATTTGTGCTTCTTTTTTTGACCTAAGTTGAGTGTTCTATGAGCTCAACCACACTACAAGTAGATGTTAGTGCATCATTTAAACAATTATTGTCCACCTCACATAATAATAATAAATGTAGGAGAGAGGAAGTTATGTAGGAAATAGTGAGTGTGTAATTTTGTAAGTTTGCCAAATGGGCTTATTATTTAAAAAGTATTAAAAAGTTTCAATTTTAAGATTTTGTACATTAAAATGGGACAACTAAAGTAACAATTTTTTAAAATTAAAGATGGACGAATGGAATAGTATATCATTGGTAGTCCACCGATTATGTATTACTGATAATATTAACATGACGTAGCAATAGGTAATAAGTTATAATCGTTGGATCGCTATTAATATACACAATACGTACGCAAAATAATCCAGGTAATTTCGTACTCCGTATCATTTATTAAAAGAAAGAGAAACAATCATATTCCAATAGTTTTTTTAATGATATAATTGTACTTCAAGATAGTTGATTTGTGACAAGCTAATGAAGCATTATTTTCGTAAGCAATAGTAATTTATAGGAATGGAATCCAATATAAACAAATTAACTTCAAATTGTAAATTCCAAACAGCTATTTTGATAAAAGTAAACCAATCTTCTTAGATAACATCTTTTATTTCAAGTTCTTAGAAAGTAATCTACCTTTGTTTTGATTCTTAGTATCCTTAAGTCCACTAGAGCTAGGATTAACCATGGCCCGAAACAAAAAAAAGAAAACTCCCTCCGTCCCATACTAATCGCTACTTATTTACATTTTATGCGTCTCATACATATTGCTACTTACCAAAAATGTTCCCTTTTCTCTCTCCAACACACTCACAACCACTATCAACTAACTTATTCTCTCTCCTACTCACTCACAATATTTTTTTTTTAAACATATTTTCTTAATCCCCGTACGCTCAATTTGAGTAACAGTAAGTTTGGAACGGAGGGAGTAATTGTTTTCAAGGGTTGTATTTGACCATATCGAAATCTTTAAGAACTGAAAAGTAAAAATAAAAAGTGTGAGGGTCTGTCTAGAAGCAGCTTTAACGTTAGCAGATTTTCCCTGAAGAATATCGTCCGACAATGGGACAAAAAGGAATGGTCAAAGTATGTGAAAATAGTACAAAGGGTCCCCCTCAACAATGAGAATATTCATCTTTAGTGCCTTGTTGTTTGACCTAATTGGTCAGGCCTTGTTCATATATCTGGACCATTTTATGTTTGTTTGTTTATACGTGTGCATTTGTTTTATGGTAAAGCTGCTAAAAAGGGAGTTCTAGCCATTATGATTTACTATTTGTTGTTTGAAAATGTATTGACATTTTGGGCAATATACATATAAATATACATATAGTACCATTCAATGAAGTCAGGATTTTTTTTTTATTAATAAAAAGGTCAAGATTTTTTTGAGATAAGTATTATAAAGGAGTCAAAATAATAATTTAGTGCAAATTTCATCATCAAATCATTAAGTGATGTATCTATAACATTTTTAAAGTTTCATTGTGATCATTAAATTGAGACTAATGTTTGGTCAAAGAACATTAACATTGACCAGAAAAATTCAAAATATGACAAAGTTTTCGGGACAGAGGAAATAATTCATAATGCCATAAGGCTACAAGTGAATCTACAAACAGGACAACACAAATTTCTCTGATGGAATTCGAACTCATGACTTTTGCATGAAGAACTAACACCAGATACCGCTTAAAGTAAAAACTCTTTGATGAAATTGATAGAGTGATCAACGTGATTCGCCACTCATTCAGTTTTAAAATTTAGCAGATTAACAGCAGCAAGAAATTGAAGCTAAAAATTGTCATATAAAGCGCTTTAAAATACATAAAATAAGATGAAGATGGTTAAGGAAATAAAGAAAAAAGGTATGGGACTAGTTTTTTCATTCTCTTCTAATGTGAGGTAACTTTCACAATCATTATGGATCAAAGAAGACAAATTTGAATGTGTTTTCAACTTCCACTAACTTCGGTAGTTCAAAAGAGGGAGGGGAAAAGCACGGTCAGGGGGGTCAATATAGGGTCAATAGTAAATTCAAAAATTTTAAAAGGTAATTTTGGAGTAAACTATCAAAATGGCCTGTGTACTAACAACTTTTTTACGTATTTAGCTGCGTACTAACGAAACAACCAATCCAACATGCGTACTATACACAAAATAACCAGAATCATTAAAAAAGTTAATGAAAGTTTATGACCGTTAGTTTTTTAACAGATATTGCTATCAAAATATTCAAAATGCCCCATAACCTAACAAACCGTAACTTGCTAAATTAAGTGTTAACGTGACCCATTTACCCTTATTAACATTTATATCAACTCTAAATATAAATTTACAAATTAAACCTCTCCACAAATATTCCAATCTTCCTTAACCTAATCTGCATAATGACACCTACTCCAAAACCCGCCGCCCCTTCTCTTCTTCATCCATCTTTACCGTCTCTCTGTTTCATTCATCTCCACCATCCCCGGCAAGCCCACCATCGGCGCCTTCCCACCCTCCTTCTCAATCAATTCTCCTCCTCCACAAGAAGTCTGAGGGCTCGCAACAACAACGCTCATCCTCTGTTCTAGATCTGATTTGTTTGGTCCATTCATCAATTCCATTTCTTGATAGAAAAAAACTCTATTTCGTATTTAAGATACGGGGACGACGTTGAAATCGATTCCAAAATTAGCGTGATGATGTCGAGAAATTGAATTGTTTGTGCCCAGATCTAGCAAAAAGGGCGTGGTACGCATTCCCGATCTCAGATCTATCTGAGATTTTGAACTCTTTTTTTTTATTTTAATATTCTTTGTTGATTTTATTATAGATCTAATTTGGATTTATGGGGTTCCTACATTTGTGGGTATGTTTTAGTAAAAAAAAAAAGGTCTTGGCTGTGGACAATGGTTGGGTTGGTGGTGGTAATGGGAGTGGGGGGGGGGGTAGGGATGATAGCAGGGTGGCGGTAGTGGTGGGAGTGGTGTACGGTGGTGATGACTAGTGAATTAACACGGAAGAAAGTAAAAGGTTAATAAAATATATATATTTTTTTTTGGTATATATGAGTAAGTACGTATTTCTTGGTTCAGATTTGAGTTTGCAAATGGTGGTGAGTTATGTTTGGGGTTTGGATGGTGGTGTTGGTGGTGGGGGTAGCTTTCATGGTGATGGTGGTGGTGATACCTAGGTTGGGTGAAGATGATGGTGATGAACATGGCTGGTGGGTAATGTTTTGTTTCAAACTTACACTTTGACCCCTTATTAAATTGAACCTTTTAAAACCATAAATATCAATATATATATATATATATATATATATATATATATATATATATATATATATATATATATATATATATATATATATATATATATATTGAGCACATATATATATATATATATATGCTCAATATATATATATGTGGTGATACCTAAGTTAATATTTTATATTAACATTAAAATATTTCTATAAAGTGTTGGTCAAACCGACCTTAAGTTGACCAGTTTTGGTCAAAAGGTCTCAAGTGAGCTGGGACGGAGGGAGTATATTTTAAAGTTAATATAAATATTAATAAGGGTAAATGGGTCATGTTAGCACTTAATTTAGCAAGTTATGGTTTTGTTAGGTAATGGGGGCATTTTGAAAATTTTGATAGCAATATCTGTTAAAAAACTAACGGTCATAAACTTTCATCAACTTTTTAAACGATTTTGGTTATTTTGGTTATAGCACGCATGTTTTATTGGTTGTTTCGTTAGTACGCAACTAAATATGTAAAAAGTTGTTAGTACGCATGTCATTTTGGTAGTTTACTCAGTAATTTTGTAAAGATTTACAGAAGTCAGAGGGTCAAAGTACCCTCTCCTCAAAGGGTTTAGATCCGCCACTGAGCATGGTGCACATGAAGTTGATTAGTTATCGATTTGCTTAAAAGTTTAAGTTATCAAATAGGGTCACTAATGTATATCAAGCATTTTCACCCTCTCATGCGTGTGACCCAATTTTATTATATACACACTGAACGTGCGAACTCACCAAAATCTCAAACTCAAGATTTTTATAATGAAGTAATTTTTTTTTATTTTTTTTTATTTTTTTAGGCAAAAAGTTCATTGAAAGGATAGATCAACCCCATTTTACCCGTTTCTTCTTGAAGCTTGTGGTGAGATAGATACCCCACGCACAATGCCTCCAACAAATTCAATACAAAAGGATTCAAAAATTACAGGGGGAAGCAACACATTGGATTTTGAACCACATTTTTCCATTTCCTGAATCAATGAAGATGGCTTAGTACGAACACCGGTATTTGAGAACTCAGCATTTAAATATTTGAGGTTTGGATTATGGGTTTTAGGAGGGCATAATTAATGGCCAATAGGGATTTGAGTTAAATCAGTTTGCGACTTTGAAGCTAAAGAACTTTTAGTAACAACAACACGAGAATAATTACAAGAATTAAGATTTGGCTTTGAAGCCGCAACTCTACGTAAAATCTCAGCTTAAGGGCCCTCGAAACCATCTATGTTTAATATCTCTTGGTCCTTTGCAGTCGAGTCTAGTAGAGCCATACCATCAAAACCAGTAGCCTCTTCCGGCTGGCTAGAGATTGGAGGATACGTTTCCGAGATGTCAAAATTTTCCATAAGTGGCTTCGACGTTGACAGAAAGGGAACAATTACTAATGCACCAACATTCGAAAGAGTTCCAACCTCCACAACATCCTCCTGATAAATAGCCTCCTCAACCTGGATAGATTTTGAAGCCTGGTTTGAACCTTCATCATTACCTTCATCATTCTTCTTCTTCTTCCATGTTTGCTTCAGTGCCGCAACGTTGCTCTTCTCTGTATGATTCACCATAGAATGCACCTGTTTTTCCACACCACCAATAACTCCTACAATTGGGTTTTTAGTCGCCTTACCTTCATTGTCAATTTAGCATTGGCTTGAACATGCTTACCTTTCACAAATTTGCAATTTAGCAATGGATGCCCGAATTTGTAGTAGTGTTTGGACTAGAGGGGAATATTGTCGCACTCCAAATATTGATAAAACCCCACATCATCGCCACACTTCAAAAGCACCATTGATGGTAATTTCTTCAATAAATTTGTTTGTACTAATTATTGGTGTGTATGCCCTAGGCATGTAATTTGGCACGTTGTTTGACAATGTTTGTTATCACTTTTTAATATATATAAAGAGATGTTTTGGATTATTGTTTGTTGTTACATGTTTTGTTATAATAATCTCCGTCCCTAGTACTTATGAAGAACTAGTATAACTATAATTAGATAATCATTTGATGATTATGTGTATTGGATACAAGTTAAACTAATGGGTATATGTTGGTGAACATATACTGGACATGACCCAAAGATGAGGTTTATGTCATGGTCATAATGTCATAATTAAACCTCTAATTGTTATATCATTGAAATCCTTAGACTTGAGATTATTGCGATCTTCCACATAATGAAGATCATGTTTGACATATTCAAACGTTACTCTTATCCAAGTAACTATAAATGATATGATTGGCATGATCAAAGTTATGTTGGGAAGTGTAATAAGTCAAGATAAGATTTGTCCCTCAATATGAGAGATGTCAAGCTTGGGCCCCTCGATGGATAGTTGTGATGAAACGCATGGCCATGCTCAAAGTGAATTGATGAGATCGATATCATTTGAACTATCAAACTATTCGGAATCGAGAAAGTATTGAACATTGTAAGTTGACCATTGACCATGGCTTACGTTCAATGACATCATAGGACAAAAGCATAGTGATATGTTCTATAAAGGATAACGAACTTATATAGTTACACTAATTGGGTAGGTATGACGGTTTGCTAGAATCTAATCATATCTTATGGGTTTCCACCCATTGCCAACTTAGTGTAATCCTAAAGGGTCACACACATTATAATGAATCTAAAAGGACTTAATTGGAATTATGGGTCGAAGGACTTTTTGGGGATTTTGGGAACTTAGAGGAGAAAACTGGAAATTGGGAGGGTCCGGGCGGACCTTGAAAAGGACCCGGCCGGACCTCCTGGTGATCCGGGCGCACCTCACAAAGAACCCGGTTGGACCAAGCTTGATCCGGCCGAACCCTTTTGTGTACCCGGTGGACCTAGTCGGTTTCGGCTTGGGACTTTCCTGTTCCGTTTTCTTGCGGGTTTGGCCACTAGTTACCTATTTGGAATATGTTTAACAAGTATAAAAACCCTCTCCAACAACCCTATTCAGTCCATAACATTGTGAGAGCCTCCAAAGAGTTTGAGAGGATTAATTCTTGTTCTAAGATCATAAAACTGAAGAACAAGAGATCACATATATTCCATATAGTTCATAGCATTGTGAAAGCGTGTTTCACAATTGGTCTAGCAACCAAGATCAAGAGACGTCTTGATATTCGTTCGTGGTGTGGATACCGTTAGAGGGTGAAGCTTATCACCTCCAAGTTTGTGATCTTTTTCGTGATATTGTTCGTGATCTCATTCGTGATCAAGTTCGAAAAGCTCCACCAAAATCAAGGTTGTTGATCAAACGCATCGAGGGTTAGTATTCTAGTATTCATTGTAGATGTATTTGACTTAATCATATGAATGGATCTATGGGCTTTGGGTTTCATAAAATTTTAAATGCTTAATTCCGCTGCGCATGTTACTTGGAAACCCAACACTAATACCTTCGCCATACTTTGTCTAGACAATGTTGTTGTAGCCTGGTCAATGGCCAATGGCTCTCCGAAAATCCTCGCAATGGAGGAAAGACACATCTTGGTAAACAAATGGATTGGTGGTCCAGAAGGATAACCTAAGATGGAAAAGTGATGAATCTTGATCAAGACGCCAATTAGCAGTCCACCTTGTAACACGCATGGGAAATCGGCCAACAAACCAAAGATCTTTCGCCCTTAATCGATTGGAATCACCCTCATATGTTGGGTGAATCAAAATATGTTTAGAGTCAACGTGACCTGGGGTAAAATATATCTGACTTACCAGACTTCAAAATACATCTACGTGCATCATCTATAGAAGGGCGACCTTAAGCAAATTTTCCAACCAAAGTATATGTGAATTATTTTGTGAGAGTACAGATTACCTCTTTAGGAAACTTGAGAGCCTTATCTCCATGATGAGATGATGCGAGAATCAGAGGAATTGAGATCGATGATGAATTTTGTGATGTCTTAAAAGAGACCGGCGATGGGATCCGGCCGATCATCCCCAACCGCCATGGCAAGCCCTAAATGGGGCTAAAGAAAATCCTATGTTTTCAAACACTTTAGGTTTTTTCTTTAGAAGAGAGAAAAAGGATGGAATTGGTTTGGGTTTGTTTCGGACAATGAAGTAACAAAATCATATACTCATTCGGTCCAATAACAAAGTACCTATTTTGTTATTTTTAGTGTTTCATTGGAAAGTACCAATTTCCTAAAAAGGAAATGATTCCTTTCACTTTCTCTCTCTATCACACTTACAACAACTATCCATTTAGGCTCCGTTTGTTTGGCGGAAAACAACTTCCGGAAAACATTTTCTCCATTTTCCGATGTTTGTTAAACACCGGAAAATGGGGAAAATGTTTTCCAAGGAAGTGGTTTTCCTCCATTCCTAAGGAAAACGTTTTCCTTACCTCCACCTAAGGAAAACGTTTTCCGGAAAATGCTAACACTTCAATTGTTGTTTTAACTCCAATTTTTGTTTTACGAAAATTATTTTTTAAATATACCCAGTTAATTAAAAAATGTCTAAAGATATTTTATTTTTATGAATATTTTGCAATATGTTAAATTATTAACTCTAGTCCATTATAATTACAAAACTACATTTTCATTTTACTTTATAATTGAAATTGGAGATAATGACTAATTTATTGATTATTTCTTTTTAATATATACTCTAGGTGATCAAAATTAATGTATCTAAAAAAGTTTTCCGGAAAGCATTTTCTTAAAATTCACCAAACAGTGGAAATTACATTTTCCGGAAAACATTTTCCAAGAAATCGTTTTCCGGAAAACATTTTCCAAGAAATCGTTTTCCGGAAGTTATTTTCCGCGAAACAAACGGAGCCTTACTATTCCATATCTCAATTTCTCTCTCCTTTTCACTCACACCACTTAGTTTTCTGATATTTTTCCTTCATTTTCATTCCCAAAAGCTAATGGGTACTTTGGTATGGGACAGAAGGAAGTATAACAACTTAAGCTAAAGCTGATATTAATTCTTAACTCTTTGTAAATTGAGGGGAAATGACAATTTAGGGTCCAAAATTTAGGGGGGGGGGTGTGCCAATAGGGGTCTGATGTATTAATTTTGTCAATTTAGGGTCCAAAGTTGCAAAAGTTGTACATGTTAGGTTTTTTTTTTTTAACGATTATGTTAACAGAATCCAGTTACGTCAAACGTGTTTTGCACGTGGACTTAACTGGAGTTTGTTTTGAATATTTGGATGGTTATATCGTCATTTCAGACAAAGAAAATTAATAATATTTTTTTAAAATATTAATTTTATTTTCTTATATTAAATTAACTAATAATTAAAAATGTTATTAAAATACTTTTTCAAGAAGTATATATATTTTTTCATTTAGAATCACTATATAATAAAATGTATAATTTTTAAAAAGAAAAAAGTGTAAAAAAATTATATTAAAAAAACACTTAATTTTTTAAAAAAAGAAGAATGTGGGGATCAGACATTTTTTTGTGTGTGGTGGTGGTTAGTATTGTTCATTATTAATATTAGTATTCTAATTATTTCATTTTTCATAAAATTATTTTTAAATTTATTAATAATTTTTCTTGTTTATAACTTCATTTTTTGTGTTTCCAAAAAAAACACTTTAATTTTATTTGCTTTTTTGATTTATTAGTATTTTTAAAATTAATTAAAATTATTCAAAAAAATAATAATAAGAGTAAATGACAATTTAGGTTCACTGTATAAGGGACGTGTGAAATGACACAAAGCCTAGACGAACATCCAAAACAAACTTCAGTTAAGTGCTCCTGTTACTTAACTGGATTTTCTTTACAATTTAGTCCAAAACCCCTTAATTGACTAACGTTATCAACTTTGGACCATAAATTGATAAAATTGATATATCAGACCCCTATTGGCACACACCCCCTAAACTTTGGACCCTAAATTGTCATTACCCCATAAATTAATTTAATTACTAATTTAGACCAACCAAATTCATACTCTCTCCGTCCCACCAGAAATAATATTTTTGGTCTCGATACGGAAATTAAGGAATATAATATTTATTAGAAAAAGTAGTTTAAAAAGTAGGTTTTGTGAGTATGAAAAAAGAAAAAGTGGGTAGGTAATATTAAATGAAAAGTTGTTGTAAGTATGACAAGTGGATTCCATTAATAAATAAATACTCCTTCTGTTTCAAAATATTTGTCACTTTAGGCTTTTTCACACATATTAAGAAATGTAATGAATGCATATAGAAAAGACTCAATTGCCCTTAAAATAATTCAATTTTCTAGGTGAGTAAATGCTTGCACAAGATATGATTCACAATTTTGAATAAGTGTATAATTGAGACAAAAAAGTAAAAATGTCTTGATAATTGTAAAGCGACATATATTTTGAAACAAATTTTTACTTCTAAAGCGACAGATATTTTGAAACAGATGGAGTGATAAAAACTTTCTAATTTAAGATGTCCTATTTCGGGTAGGATACTCAAAATAGAAATTTGTCTTATTTCGTGTGGGAGGGTGGAAGTATATAACAACATGATTTTCTAGCATAAAAAACCATCTAGCTTCACCAACTGGCCAATAGAAATAAGTTGAAAAAGCAAATTAAATGAAAAGATGGAGTAGTATTGTAGCTAAGAATTCCTTGCATTAATAATTTATATGAGTAAAAATCTTATCTACATCTTTACACTCAGTATTATATGATACCAATAAAATTAAACATGAGTTAACTTGAGTAATTAACTAACACTCATACCTCAAGCCTCAAAAAGGGTGAAAATAAATAAAGGAGAAAATAAAGAAAATTATGAAGATCCAACAAACCCAAAAAAAAAAGAAAAAGAAAAAAAGGAATCTAAGAAATCAAAAGAGTAGATATGTAAAATTACCTCAAGCTAGTTCAATTCTTTCCCAAGGAACTTTACTTTTACCTTCATTTAATTAAACTTTTAGATTAAAACTTAAAGCCTATAATACAAGAACTTGACCTCATTACACATTCTAGGGTTTGGACAATGTCCTTGGCACACGGCCTTGCTACCGGATCTCCGGCGGTGCACTTAAGAGCAAGATTCATCATCTCTACAAATTGGTTTGGATTATTCATCGCACTTTCCTTCATCATCGGGTCAACCCACAAGTCAACGTGGCAATCCGAGTAGCAATAACGAGCCCATTCAATTACATTTTCATGCACACCCAATTCCTGGCTGACCGGAGTTTTTCCAGTCAGTAGTTCGATAAGAATCAGGCCAAATGCATATATGTCACTCTTCTCAGTTATCTCCTTGGTTTCCCTTGTCTCTGCAAAATAGTAAGTACAAGTGAAAAAAAATAAAAGTAGGAATGTATTAATAACTGGCAAAAGATGATTTTCTTTAATTTAAAATAAAAGCATGGGTTAATATATATAAATTCTTTTACATATTTTCCATAATTAAGGCTATTTATTCGAAAGAAGATCAATGATTGTTTTTAGTAGAATACAGTTGTAAAGGAAGAAAGTGATGAACATTTTCATGAGACTTTTTTGGTATTTGTCTTCCTAATAGGGTTCATACTTGCATGGATGATATAGTAGTTAAATATAGGTAAAGTTGTGCTAATTTTTGAATTACTAAAAAAAAATTGCATGTGTATGTCTTTTGCTCATGGGGTAGTAGATAAACAATAAACACAAAATTATAATAGTTTTAAAAAAATATTATGAAAAAACCAGGTTATAGGACTTCAAATCTGCTATTTCGTCGGTTAAATGTCTAATTTTAATATCTGGTTGATTAAGTCATAAGTTGAGAATGTGTTAAAAAATAGTCCCTTTTTGCATCAAAAATGCTAGTCAATCAGTTAAAACAGACGAATTTGCTCAACAGTATTCTGATATTTTTAATTGATAAATTGTCAGATTTTACAATAAAACTGTCACTTATTTATTAGCAACAATATTTGTAGTTTTAGCAGGATGACTAAACTAACATAAATGTTTCGTTAAAGTTTATTTATTTTTATTTTTTGGAAAGCAAAGTTTACCAAATTGACTTATAATTAGCTATATGGATGAAGCATTACTAAAGATCAAAATAACTTTCTTGCAGGTTTAGATATATGCTATATTTAACCCTAATAATGTAAATTTAGCAAGGGTAAAATGGACAAAATACCTGGAGCAACGTAGGCTGAAGAAACCAAGCACTTGGAATCCATACAAGCAACTCCGGGAAAGCTTAATCTCAGGCGAGCTTCGCCTTTTCCGTCCACCATAACATTTTCCGGCGAAAGATCTCCGACCAGAACACCCGGCGAGCAATCACAATGCAAATACCGAAGCGCTTTCGATATCCCCACCGCTATTTTCCCTCGCATTTCCCAATTTACCCCTTCATGAACAACTTCACTCAAATACTTCCCTTCAATATACTCATACACAAGAAATCCACCCTTCTTTGATCTACACAAACCAATTAGGTTAACCATGTTCGGATTCCGAGTCGTACACAATTCCGTAGTTGGGATTGAATATAAACCGTCCATTTCCTTCACAAAGAATTGCATGGAGTTTGTACCGGACTTTCCTTTGTATGATACGCCTTTTCTTCCTCTACCAACCACATTTTCCTCGCTCGTGCACGATAAAATATCATCAATGGTTAAAGATTTTGAAGCCTTTACGTTGAAAAATTCCAATTCCCATGTCCCATCTTCACTCTCTAGCCTCTTACCCTTCATTCCATTCCTCCGTTTAACAATAATAATAATGAACGCGCCAAATAAGGCCACAACCAAGGCTGCAAGAATACTAGCCATGAAAAACAACCAAACACGAGTCTTCGCTCTTTTGCAAGGGGGCAAATTGGTAAAACTATCACCCCCACAGAGGTTGTTTCCTGCAATTGCACTCGAGTTAATTGCAAGAAACGCCCCTGTGGAGGGTAGTTTGCCACGCAAACTGTTGTAAGAAACGTTTACTTGAACAAGCGATTCCACTTCACCTAAATTTTCTGGGATTTTTCCTGATAATTTGTTCATTGACAAGTCAAGGCTTCCAAGAACCGGCAGTTGAGAAAGGCTACTTGGAATTTGCCCACTTAACTTGTTGTGACTGACATCGATAGTAACAAGCTTCTTGCATGAAGCTAACTCACTTGGTATGGTACCCGAAAGCGCGTTTTTGCTAAGCTTCAATTGCATAAGCTCTGAGAAGTTCCCAAAAGTGGTCGGAATTGTACCCAAAAAGCCATTTTCTGATAAGTCCAAAGTTTCAAGCTTTTTGCTACCAAATGAATTAGGCAACTCTCCTGAAAAGCCATTCTTGGACAAACTCAACATTTGAAGCTCCGGCATGTCCCATTTCCGGCCATTCAACCTGCCTGATAAATTGTTGCCGGACAGATCAAGGAAGTAGACAAGTGGTAGCTTTGTGAATTCCGGCAACAACTCACCGGAGAATTTGTTGTTTTGAAGACGGATTCTTGCTAAACTCTTGCAATGGCTCAAACCATTAGGTATATTTCCTTGTAAAGAGTTTGAAAAGAGGATGAGCTTTTTGAGTTGGTTGGAAGAACAAAGGGTATCGGGAATTTTTCCGGTGAGATTGTTAGTAGAAAGATCTAGTATAGTGAGATTGCCTTGCTTTCCAAGCGTTCTTGGAATTTCACCGGAAAATTTATTCGACCACAATTGAAGAACTTGGAGATGAGGTAAAGAAGTGACCGCATTTGGGATTTTCCCGGAAAATTTGTTGGAAAACAAATGAAGAATTTCCAAGTTTTGAAGTTGGATGAGAAGTTCAGGAATCTCACCAGAAAGAGAATTATCGCTTAGATCAAGCGAATCTAATTCCCTTAGTCCAAAAATAGACTCAGGAATCAGACCAGAAAGATTGTTTAGGTACAAGAAAAGATAACGAAGATTCGTTAAGTTACCAAGAGAAGATGGAATTTCACCAGAAAGATTGTTAGCGACGAGATTAAGATGATTTAACGACGTTAAATCACCAATCTCAATCGGAATCCCACCCGAAAAATTGTTGTACCCCAAGTAAATGAACTTCAACTTCTTCATTAGGCCAATTTCATGAGGAATATTGCCTACAAATTGGTTAGAAGCCAAAGTCAAGACTTCCAAACTAGTCAAATTTGTTATGGAAATTGGAACTTTCCCAACCAAAACATTCCCACCAAGATCAAGATACTTTAACGCGGAAAATAATCCGATTCCTTCATGAATCTCACCATTAAGCATGTTATTCGACAAGTCCAAAGTCTCGAGGTTAATAAAACTTGTACCTCTAGAAAATATTATTGGACCGGTCAAATTATTATTGCTTAAATTGAGATGTTTAAGCG
Organism: Campanula takesimana; assembly: GCA_026119855.1. NCBI lineage: Eukaryota > Viridiplantae > Streptophyta > Magnoliopsida > Asterales > Campanulaceae > Campanula > Campanula takesimana. The sequence goes on along the minus strand of JAOWBW010000017.1, from coordinate 2,739,592 downwards.
AAAAACACGAGGAAATATTGGTTGGAATGGGACCGGAGAGTTGATTATTGGAGAGATCAATGACTTCAATGTAGGGGAAATGGAATATTGATTCCGGGATTTTTCCAGATATGTTCTTGCCAGATAGCTCGATTTTTGAAACACGGGACGAATTGTTGCAAGAAATGCCATTCCAGTTGCAGATTGAGAGAGATGAATTCCAGTTGGAAAGGGAATGGAGCGGATCGTTGATTGAAGATTTGAGTGATAAAAGTAGGTCCGATTCGAGTCCGTGGCATTTCCATAAGGTGATGATGATCAGTAACAAGAAAAATAGAATATTTTCTTGTGTTTTCATTCTTTTGCTTTCCATCTTTTTTTTTTTTTTTTCCTCCAGGGAAATGCGACAAGCTTTAAGCTTAAGCAGTATGATCAATCATTTTCTGTCACAAGAATGTAAGATCATGTTAAAACCTCGAATTACGAGCTTAGAACGAACGAACGTTTTATAAAGTTGACCAGAAAAATCAAAATAGTACCCAAACAAAAGATCATGTTAAAACCTCTACGTAAAAAAAAAAGTATAATACCTTTTACAAAAACATACTTCTAATTGTTAAATTTATGCCATATAACAAGATAAAAACATTGTGAATATAAGAAAACGATAATATACAACATCTAGCGGCTATAACAACAACAACAATAACAATAACACGGACTATATCATCATAAAAATGAACAATAACACCGACGACATCATCATCATCATCAACAACACAAGAGTATCTCTTATAATCTAATGATTTAATTCATAAACTCTATGACTCAAATTTAAAAGAAAAAATCCCAGTTTTTAAAGTGTATCCTATTTTTTTCTTTGTTACTTACCTCTAACACACACGGAGAGAAAGAGAGAGAGAGAGAGAGAGAGAGAGAGAGAGAGTACATACCTATATACCACGATTTGGTTATGGGTTGCAGTCTTTTCTGAAGATTTACTTAGAGAGATAGAAGACTGAAGAGAGAGAGAGGATAGGGTTTGGGGGAGAGAATATAGAGTGTTGTATAAGTAGATCAAGGGTTTAATGAGGGGTAATATAGCAAGAAGAAGAAAAAGAAAGAAGTATATAATTACCAAAATGCACCCAAAGACTTTGTGTTTTGAACTTGTGGCTTGTTTGGTAGAGCGGTGCGTTCAAAATGGATTGAAAATGAATTATCTTTTTGCTAATTAGCGTATCAACGGAGAGTGTTTAAGTCAAAATTTTTAAAAATCTAAGTTCTTTTTTGCCGCTCCAAATAGCAGCGTTCAAAAATAAGCTCCGGTTTGAAAAATCTCTATTAAACATTTGGAACACCAAATGTTTAATAGAGCTGAGTTGAGGTGAGGGATCTGGAATTTGCAGTCAACTGTACAAAAGTCATTTTTTTATGATTAGTCTTTGGAAAATTAGTTTATCCTTAAATTATAGAATTTATATTATTTTTTTACTTTCAAAAATTTTGGCGAACATATATGAACAGTTTGAAAAACAAAACTTTTAATAATTTAGTTTCGCCCAAAACATTGTGTTTTTGGATAACCCTTGACATCCAAATTATTCACTAAAAGCATAAATATATTTTGATCCATCGTCATTTTCTTTGATCAGAGATCATCCATTTATACTCTCTCTGTGTCGTATATATTGGACACGTTTGAATTATTTGGTCAAAACAAGTAAACATTGACCGAATATATATATATATATATATATATATATCAATCTAATCATCCTAATAAAATTTGTTATTGATAAATTGATGACTCCAAAACTGTAAAGTAGACATGCCCAAAAGGTTCATATGAACCGGCGAACCGGAGGTTCATGAACCGTGAAAAACCGTAAAAAATCGTGAGCCGTATAAACTGTGAACCGGGGTGAACCGTGAACCGGCGGTTCACAATTTTATAAGGTTCATAGGCTCTAAACCGGCAGTTGAACCGGCGATTCATGAACTATTGAACCGTGAAACATGAGCCTTGAGATTTTTAACATTTTCCGTATAACTTTTATCCATTTTGTTAATCTTTTTATGACTTTCATCCACTTTTTTGCTAATTTTTTTTTAACAAAACAACTAATTTTCCTTGAAATGAGGTGAACACAATCAATTTCGTTATAATTTCATCTATTTTTCCGTTAATTATTTTAAAAACTATTAAAAAATAATTAAAAATAAAAATAAAAATAAAACGTATAAATCGTGAACCGGGTATAATCGATTTTATAAGATTCATCCATATCGTAAGATTCATCCATATCGTATATTGTGAACCGTGAATCGGGAACCGGCGATCATATGAACCTGGCATGTCTACTGTAAAGTGGAGAGAGAAGTGAGGAGAGATTTGTGGGAAAGCTTTGATTTTTGCCCAACAAAATGTGCTTTTGACTGACATTGGATAGTGACGAGTATTTTCAGTAACCGCTGAAAAAGTTTGGAACATTTTTCATGACCCGTTATTTCATTGCCTATGGTATTTCTACCTATTTACATAAATTATCCAAACCTGCCTTATTACTTGTTCAGTCATGAAAGTATTCTCACTTTTTAAATTATTAATTTGAACACTTTAAATAATAATTTTAATATAAGTACTTTGACTATGAAAAATATAAAGAATTTTACTTAAAACTAGAGTAACACCCGTGAGTTAAACGCACGGTAAAAATACTTTGAAAAATTATAAGAATAAAATCAAATTACATTAATAAAATTTGATAATAATTTTATTCGTAAAATGGTAGCTTATTATTGTAATATTTGTGTTGAGATATCATTACTAATGAGTCTTATCCCACACCATATAAAGATATAGCACAGACGTACTTATAAAAGTATTTTGCACCAATAAATATATATACACATATAAAATTGTATAAATTATAATAATTCATAACAATGAGAGAATTACATATGAAATTATGAATAGATGATGGAGTTGAAGGAAACGAAACACATCCGAATGTATGTTTACTTGGTGAGTTATTTTAGTAAAATTGTTAGAAAATAGAAACGTGAGGATAAAAAGACGCAGTAACAAAATTATTATTAAAGCAATTCATGCCATAGATTTGGTAATGATTGTATAGACTTTATTTTATTTTTGGAAGAAACAAATAACTAATTATATAGCTAGAATTAGGGAAGAATTATGATTGTTTTTTTTTTTCTTTTTGAAACTTGAATTAGGATAGATTTTTTTTCCGAAAATTTAGGAGTGTCATGCGTCAATTAATTACTTAAGTTTCTATTTTTGGATAGGGGTGTTTGAGCGGGAAACTGTTTTAGAAAGGGGCTCCATCTACTTCAGCCTTTATTTATATATAGATATGTATAATAGTGTTTCGATTTCAAAATTTTAAAGTTAGAGACATGAATTAATTTAAAGTTATTACACTAATGTTAATTTAAATAACTTAATGTTATTACTCTAAAGTTATTTTTTTTTTTTATCAAAAGAGTGGCTCAGTTGTAAACTTAAGTCTCAACCTCGGTGAACGTTAGGGTTTGAACCATCTCCTCGCCTCCTAACGTGGGGCATCGTAATAAAAAATTGTTTTAATATAGTTACTATAATTTTGAATTTAGTTTAAAGAAATTTTCTAATATTATTAATTATTATTATAAGACAGAAATAGTAGTGCAGTACTCCATCTGTCTCATTTTAATTTACAAAAATGAGTTTTAGCACATGAATTATGAATATGATTGAAAATTTGATGTTTTGTGAGCGTAAATAGTTGAGTGGGAGTGAGAAGTGGGGTAGAGAATAATATCTGAATAGTTGTTGAAAATATGACTAATAAGTCTCACTATTTAAAAATTATTGTATTAAAATATTTTTATTTTGAAATTTTGTAAATTAAAGTGAGACAATTAAAACAACAAAAAAAAAATTGTAGATTAAAGAAAGAATGATGAAGTATGTAATTAGTTTACGTTGACGCAAGAAACTGGTAATTAAACTCAAGCATTGCACGTGGGGTTAATTATGAATTCTTCATTCTAGTTTGTGATTTTTGTTATTCTAGTTCTCAATTTTTCGTAATTATTCTCAAGTATTCACGTGGTATTATATGGATTCTAGGTTAACATTTAGTACAGTAGTGACTACATCAATTGGACTTAATTCCTTGGTTAAATGTTAAAAATAAATTCCATGGTTAGAAATAATAGAAAAATATAGGCGTAAGTTTTTCTTTTGGACTTAATTCCTTGGTTAAATGTTAAAAATAAATTCCTTGGTTAGAAATAATAGAAAAATATAGGCGTAAGTTTTTCTTTTATCTACTCCTCCGGTTGTCCCTAAATGAACGTCCATATTAAAAAAATCAAAATAAATATCTTTTTTTAGAAAAAACTTTCTCCCTAGATGTTTTTTACCGAAATTTTGTCACTAGTCTCTTTATCCTTTGAAAAGTAAATGTTTTGAGAGAGGATTACAAGAGAATATATGAATCTTTGCCACTAAATTGTATAAAATGTAGAGATTTTAAGAAGCACCTTAAAATGAAATTTGGATATTCATTTAGGGACGAAGGGAGTCTAATAATTTTGACTTCTTGGTCCTTTCACAAATTACATATTAATATTAACTGTGATATTTATTATCCAACGTCAAAAAGATCTGTACTTTAGATTGTGATAGATAAGCTTTCACTCAATTACTGGACACTAATAGCATTCATGAATTCTTGAATGGACAGGAGAGAAATCATCGAGATCCAAGTAGTTTGTGTTCAGTGATTAGTGTGCGGTCTTATGTAGCAGATTAGGTTTTCAGGCGAGGTCGTTACAAATGGTATCAGAACAACCCTCAGTCATAAAGTTTGCGAGCTCGCCCAATGGTACGATATGGGTATTGATTGGGTCTTGCCTATGGATGACAAGGATTTAAGCTTCAATTTACTCATTATTTTTAGTAGTTTTGGTCATTGAAAGTGATCACATTTTTATCCCTCATACTTTATTTAAGCTTTGATTTACTCATTCTTTTTAGTAGTTTTATTTTTGGACGATGTTAACGTCAGAAGGAGGCGAGGAGAGGGATCGAATCCTAGCGTTTACCGAGGGTGAGGCTTGACGTTATCACTGTATCACTCATTCAGGGCCGTTCCTAGCTTTTTGGGGGCCCTGGGCAAAGTTCAATGAGAGACCTTTTCTTTTTTTGAAACAATGATTGGCCCTTTATAAATCTTTTTTATCTTCTCAAAACTCCTGTTTTTAGTAGCAATTTTTCGTTTTTTGGTAACTTGTACTTTTAGTTTGTATTGAAGTATAAAATAATTGTAAGATCAATTGATTTAACTTAGCGTAATAACAGATAAATTAAAGGTTATAATCAAACCTACAATTTTTTTTTATAAATAAAAAATATGATTAAAAAATGTACATATAACATCCCAAAATTTGCAAAAAAACATATTATAGATATATATTATGAAAGAATCATAAAAATCTTGCAAATATAAGATTAAATTATGGTCACCAAAAATATAATAATCTAATAAGAATATGAGGACTAAAAAAAAAATACTCCACTGAAGATTATATATATCCATGTCTTATAAATATGTTTTTATTTCAACTTATATTATTCACAAGAAAAAAAATATTTTCTTTGAGTTATTAAAATAAGTGAAATTCCTAAATTAAAACACAAAAATGCTTAAATAGTCATTTGCTACGAACGTAATTCTTACTCCCATTAAGAATAATGATGAAAGGAAAATATATCAACATTTTTTTTAATAGTCAAATAAGACATTTAATGATGTCATGGGAGTATAACAAAACTATTAAAAACGTGAAGCAACAAAGTATAATGGCTCAAATATAATATGAATGAGGAAATATGAAGGCCTTAAAAATTATATGCATAGTGGGGCTTGGTTGCTTATTTTCTCTCAAATAAAATAAGCCTCTTTTTTCGGTGTATATTTTTTCTTGGGGCCTCTTTTTGTTAAAAAATGAACTAATATAAATGTGTCAGATGATTTTTTTTATTTTTTAGGAAAAAATTAGTGATAATTTTGTTTCTATTATTTCTTAAATAAAGATAATATATGTGTGTATATACGTGTATGTATATATATATATGTATATATATATATATATATATGTATATATATATATATATATATGTATATATATATATATATATATATATATATATATATATATATATATGCTATAAAAATTTTGGGCCCCTCTCCGGCCAAGGGCCCTAGGCGGGCGCCCCACCTGCCCCCCTTGGGCCGGCCCTGCACTCATTCGGGGCCTTTTTAGTAGTTTCGGTCACTGAAAGCGAGCGTATGTTATCTCAACTTTAATATATTGAATATATCTAATATTTTTTATTACATTTATTAATACGTGTTGAAAAAGTTTAAAACAATATTAAGTATTTTAATAACATGTATGTATAGAAAGAAAGGGGTGAGGTAGAAAGTGGAAAGTAAAAGTAGGAAGGCTTTTGTGTTATAAATCAACCAATGAATGGTTGCTCGTGCGCCCTTAATTCCATTTTGCATTGATCCTTCTTCCCTGTCCTAATCGGATTTCGAACAGCTGCACCAACACGTTAGGTGCACCGTTGCACCAATGTGAAAATTGCACAACGTTTCATAAAATGTTTTCTACCTAATATAAAACGTGTACTTGCAAATATAAAACGTTTTTCAGCAACGGTGCACCGAATCTCGATGCAGCGGTTCCATACCCATCCTAATAAAATTTATTAATTTACATCTTAAATTCTGCAAGGGAGGAAGGAGGAATATACAGTGTGTGGTCTTTGTCAATTCCAACTTCATACTTTTTTAGGGTTTTCTTTTTCGTACTTCATCCCACGCCTATTATCTCCACGCCCCACTTTTTATTCTTTCATTCTACTTTTAATTTTCTTAACGTCGCGCCTCGTACCCGTGGTCCTACTTGGCCCCACGCTCGAGACACGCGCAGAAGACGTCATAAAATATTTTAGGAAAATTATTCGAAATGTCCTTTCATAAAAGTTTCATATAACCAAACAGATTTACTTGAAACTTGATTTCATTTCACACAAACAAACTTTCACAACCCAAAGTACTTAGCTATAAGGCTTACACACTTTACTTACAAATTTATAAATCACAAACATGTTCCAAAAATAGGTGATACAAAGATAAAGTCACGGGTACACTACCCAAAAGGTTATATATTTACATAATGTAGCCTTTACATAACACATATCCCAAAATGTCTTACCCAAAATCACCACCTCAACGTCCTCCCTTGTGAAGTGGCCTATCCCCTGGGCTCTCCTTTATCTAAGGAAAACAACATTGAAAGGAACGGGGTGAGAATAAATCTCAGTAAGCTACTAAAATGCAATTACGTTACATTCTGAAATGATACTCATAATTGAACAATGTCAATAAACATTCACATAGCACGTAACATGATAGGCAAAGCCAACTCATCTTACCACACGTAAGGTTGAAATAAACACTCATAAGTGGATACTGAGCCAAGGTTCTCGAATCAAACATATAACCATCAGAGAGGTATCAACTGAGCAGCACCAAAGGGCTGAAACCGGTTCATGAACCAAACAACAACAACAACAACAACAACAACAACAACGGGGGGAAAATGACACAAAGTCATAACCCAAACGGTGACTAAACTCACACAAAGGAGAGCTAGCCCAAACCCAATCCGTGGCCCAAGGAAGGGGGTTAAAATGGGAAACCAATGGTAGAAGCCTTACAATGAACTTGGCTCGTGTGACATTATAATCCCTACTACTGCCCGACTCCACAACAAGTACCAGCATAGTAATAAATACTTGCTTAAACAACAACCGGGGCATGATTCCAAAGTAGGGAACCACAAAAAACTCATCACAAAGATGCACCAATCCAAAACACATCAAAAGATGTTCAACAATATCCAAATACCATTTAGTCAAATTCCACAACACATATGTTCACAAAGGAACCGTTTCCAATATTAGAGTGTTCCACAACAACCCTCTAGGTACTCTAGGATATCACCTAAGACCTAGACCAAGATTGAACTCTAAATCACTTGGATTGGAACAACTCAACTTTTCAGCAATCATGGGCGGTCGCCCACACCAGACTGTGCGGCTGCCCAAAGTACTCTGTTCCAAGACAAAAACCTTTCAGATAGATGTGCGGTCGCCGGCCCCATTCTGGGCGGCCGCCCAACCTAAACCAAACACTTCTTACTACAAATCTCATATTACTCCCTTTGTCCCAAAATCACAAGTATCACAAATAAATTATTTTCACAATAATTTCACCACATATAACATATACAACATATATATGACCATTTTAACATTTAATGGGAATTAGTAACTTACCTATTTCGGGAAAAAGTATCGCAGAAATATGTTTTGTTCGGGTAGAAATGACCTATTCAACGCCCTGATCATTTTTATATAATTAGATTTTAAAACGGATAAGTAATTTAAAAGATATAAAATCAAATGAAATGAACTTACCTTTTCTTCTTAACCCTAGGAATGAAACGAGAAATGTTCTGGGAAAGTAGGAATATGCAGAGGAAGAGAGTAAGGATAAGTTTATAAAGTTTTTTACCCTTTTTCTACTTTTTGGTCACTTAACTTTCATTTTAAACACTTAAACCCATGAATATTTACCATAAGGACCCTAAGGTTTCAACTTATCATTGAACTCCCTTAACCATTATTACTACTAACTAAGGAAATAACACATTTAACCATGTAAGATGTGCAAGTCATAAAATATGATGCAACACATAAAATGCACACATAAGTTCAAATTAAAATCCCCATAAATATAAAATAACTAGGGACGGGTTTTGGGGTCGTTACAATCACTCCCCCTTAAAGAAAATTCGTCCCGGATTTTAGGGTTACTTACCAAAAGTGCCAAATAACCAAGGGTATTTTCTCTCCATTTCCTCTCTAAGCTCCCAAGTTGATTCTTCCACATTATGGTTCCTCCACACAACTCTAACAAGACGAATACTCTTAGTTCTCAAATCTTGAACTTTAGAATCAATCACCTGAACTGGATGCTCCTCATAGGACATACTTGGTTCAATATCCTCAGGTGTCTCAGATAACACATGAGAAGGATCATAAACATACTTACGAAGCATTGAAACATGAAACACATTATGAATTTTGTCAAGAGAAGGAGGTAACGCAAAACGATAAGCTCGATCTCCAACTCTTCCCAAAATCTCAAAAGGCCCTACGAACCTTGGAGCAAGTTTTCCTTTCTTTCCATATCTTTTAATTCCCACCTTTGGAGAAACTTTTAAAAACACAAAGTCACCCTTTTCAAACTCAAGGTCTCGACTCCGGTGATCTGCATAACTCTTTTGTCGACTCTGGGCAGTAGTCAATTGATCCCGAATAAGCTTAACCTTCTCAAATGAATCATTAACCATATCAACTCCCCAAATCTTTGCTTCCCCAACTTCATCCCAACAAATAGGTGAACGAAATTTTCTCCCATACAATGCTTCATAAGGAGCCATCCCAATACTGGACTGAAAACTGTTGTTATAAGCAAATTCCACAAGAGGCAAATGAATTTCCCAAGAATCTGAGAAATCAACTGAACAAGCCCTCAACATATCCTCAAGAATCTGAATGGTTCTTTCTGACTGACCATCTGTTTGAGGATGAAAAGCAGTACTAAACCTCAACTTTGAACCCAAAGCCTTCTGAAATGCATGCCACAACCGAGAAGTGAATCTAGGATCACGATCAGATACAATGCTAACTGGAACTCCATGCAACTTCACAATCTCATTAATATACTACGTAGCAAGCCTTTCCATAGAATAACCCATCTCAATGGGTAAGAAGTGAGAAGATTTTGTCAATCTGTCTACAATCACCCAAACTGCATCATGCCTTCTTCGAGTACGAGGTAACCCTGACACAAAATCCATAGTAACATGTTCCCATTTCCATTCCGGTATCTCTAAAGGCTGAAGCAAACCTGCGGGTCTCTGATGTACAGCTTTCACTTGTTGACAAGTTAAACACTTTGACACCTAATCCGCTATTTCCCGCTTCATGTTGTTCCACAAAAAATGTTGCTTCAAATCTTGATACATTTTGGTACTCCCGGGATGAATAGTATACCTCGACTTATGACCTTCCTCGAGAACTTGAAGTTTAATCCCATCAACATTAGGAACACACAATCTACCTCTGAAAGTCAATACTCCTTCAGAACTGAGAGAGAAGTCTTCAAATCTTCCATCTTTGATTTTTCCCATTATTTTCATTAACTCGGGGTCATCTTTCTGAGCATCCTTGATTTGTTAAATTAAGGTTGGCAATACTCTGATATTCACAAATATAGCCCCATGCCTCGATTCATAAGGACACCAATCTCGAGCATCTTCTAACATCTTCCATTCCCGCACCATCAATGAAGCTACATAAGATTTCCGACTAATAGCATCAGCTACCACATTCGCCTTGCCCGGATGATTAAGAAATGGTACATTCATAATCCTTCAACAGCTCCATCCATCTTCTTTGTCTATTATTCAACTCTTTCTGGGAGAAAAGATACTTCAAACTTTGATGATCTGTGAAAATCTCAAACTTTTCTCCATATAGATAATGCTTCCATTTGTGTAACGCAAAAACAATTGCAGCTAGATCCATGTCATGAGTCAGATAATTCTGCTCACTAGGAGTTAACTTCCTTGAAGCATACGCAATTACCTTCCCACTCTGCATTAAAACACACCCCAAGCCTTCTTTTGAAGCATCACTATAAATCACCAAGTCATCATTCCCATTAGGCAGTGCAAGAATAGGAGCGGTGGTCAACCTGTTCTTTAAATCCTCAAAACTAACTAGACATTTGTCATCCCACACATATGGCACATTCTTTCGAGTCAACTGAGTCAATGGTGTTGCAATTTTAGAAAACCCTTCAATGAATCTTCTGTAGTACCCAGCTAACCCCAAAAAACTTCGAATTTCAGTAACTGATTCTGGCCTCTTCCAATTCACAATGGCTTCAATTTTTGATGGATCAACCGATATACCTCTATTAGAAACCACATGTCCCAGAAAAGAAACTTCATCTAGCCAAAAAGCACACTTACTAAATTTTGCAAATAACTGCTTCTCCCGAAGAATATATAGAACCATTCGCAAATGTTGCTCATGCTCCTCTCGAGACTTAGAATAAACCAGGATGTCATCAATAAACACAACCACAAAACAATCAAGATAAGGCTTGAAAACCCTATTCATCATATCCATAAAAACAGCTGAAGCATTTGTTAACCCGAAAGGCATAACAAGAAACTCATAATGACCATACCTACTACGAAAAGCACTCTTATGAATGTCTTCTGAGTAAATCTTCAACTGGTGATACCCACTCCTTAAATCAAGCTTCGAAAAGACAACAGACCCTTGGAGTTGATCAAATAAATCATCAATGTGAGGCAAAGGATATTTGTTCTTTACAGTCACCTGATTCAGTTTTCTATAGTCGATGCATAGTCTCAAGGACCTATCTTTCTTCTTTAGAAACAACATAGGAGCTCCCCACGGTGATACACTGGGTCGGATGTGTAACACCCATCGAATTTCTTGTTAAATATTTGACATATTTGTTAAATTCTTGAACTTGCATATTATGTGCTAGTTTTATTTGGGTTAATTTATTAACTGCTTTAGAATATTAAGGTGGTTAAATGTTTAGTTTTGACTTTTGGGTCATTTGTGAAAATTTGACGTTAGGGGCCTTTTTGTTAAAAGTGAAACTTGAGGGGCCTAAGTGCAATTCTTTGAAAGTTTAAGTTTATCAATTGGGGTTGCCTTCCTCAGATTCATTTTACCCAAATCAATTACGTATACTCCTTCTGTTCTAAAAAGCTAGGTTAGGGTTTCACCCTATTCTCGACTCCTCGAGCATAATTATCCCTCCGTTCTTGATTCTGATACCGGATTAATATTCGTGGCGTTGAAAAGAGCGTTCCAGGCCGAACAGAAATAAGTTTGGGTTAACTTAAATTTTGACTAGGTAAGTTATTAGCTCCCCCTTGCTTGTAATAACATGCATAAATGTTATTCTCGATACTTGTGAATGTTAATTTTTTGTTTGGGACAATTTCTGAGGTACTTGTAATTGTGGGACAAAGGGAGTATATCCTACTATGTAAAGTAAGGAAATTAAAATGAAAGAATTGGTTTTTAAGCTTGTAATGTATTCTGGGTATGTTACAAATGTTAGTAAAAGTTACTCCTACGCTTGGGACGGAGAATTCTAAGTCTGGGAAGAAATTGGGTTTTTGCAGATTTTGGCCTTGGGCGACCGCCCATGGGGCTTTGGGCGACCGCCCACTAAGGCAGAGATTTTGGTTCTGAAATTGTGATCTTGGGCGACCGCCCAGGATGGGGTTGGGCGACCGCCTAAAACCCCTGTTGCACAATAGTTGTTCAAATTAAATGGAGATGAAATCTTACCTCTCCTATGGCATATAGCCTTGGTATAAGATGTCCTAGCAAGTGTAATTGTACCTTTTGGGGGCATTAGAGCTTAGTCTTGAACATTAATACTTATAGAACTCAAATGAGAACTTAAGTACAAGAGTAGTAACTCTTCTTTATGTCTTGAAAGTGCTATGAACAAGCACTAATGTGTTATACTTGTTGTGAAACCAATGATTGTGCACCTTAGGGGCATTAGAACAAGGTCTTAGACTTGAACATCCTAAGAATAGGATTGGGATTTTGTAAGAGTAAATGTATAACTCTTATACATGCTTGAATGTCCAAAGATTGGGATATAACTTGAAGTATAAGACATTAAAATCTTGTACGTGACTCGAACATCCAAAGAATTGGATTAAAACTTGAATATAAGATAATAAAATCTTGTACTTGACTTGACAACAATACATATGTATGGTAATGAACTAGAAAGTGCTATGAACAAGCACTAACTTGTATGAGACATGTTCTTGTTGTGTATGTGCAAACATTGCATATAGTTGCTTGATAACAAGGTGACTTCTTGATTACTTGAAGCATGTTCCTTGTTGAGCTAGTCCACTACTTTTGGATTAGTTCTTCTCCCGTAGTTCAAGTAAATATCTACTTGTACCTTCTTGTGTGAGTCCAGCTGGTTCTCCGTGCTTGTTCGAAAATATATAGGTTCACGCTTGTCGCGAGAGCTGGGGCTTAAGTGACAATCGGGTCCCTATGTATTTCCGCCTGACCCCTTACTACCGGCCATAGTAAGGGCATAGCTTCCTTAGTTGGAGCAATAAGCCTGACTTATGTGAATGCTAAACTCCTGTCTTGAACACCTCGTGAGTCTTGATACTGGGAATGACACTGGTTATCGGGTCTTCTGATACATACTGAATAATCAGTTTCCTGTTATTGATCGTGATTGTCAAAGTAATACAAGCTACGACAACAAGGGTATTCTTGGGAGGAATAAGGAAGGAAGCAATATCCTTATAACTTGCTTGTTTAGCCTTATGTGCTACTTGATGAGTGGCTTAGCCTCTCATATACTTGTTACTTGATGATACTTGATATATGATTACATGAGTATCTACTTGAATTGCATGATAACATGTCATGTAGTTGCATCTAATAGCTTACAGAGATTTATCTCACCCCGTTCCTTGTTTAATTGTTTTCCTTAGATCAAAGGAAGGATAGTGCGCAGTGTGGCTCGACATAGTAGGGAGCTTACTTCGCAGGTCGTGATTATTTTGGGGCTTGTGTCCTTTTACATTTGGTGAGGATGATGTTTTATGGGTTTGTAACTCCTTATTTTGGGGTAGACAGTTTTGTTCAGTTCTTGTTGTCACTAGACATCTTGTATAGTACTCTTGATGCCAGCTTATGTGCTAGGCATATCTTCCGCTGTATGTATTTAAGTTTGGTTTTAATTTTCTTGTCTAGAACTCGTGTTGTTAGCTAGTATAGCTCCTTACTCTAGAGTATATATATCATGTCAGTTTGTTAATCAAATGTCATTAAGTTTCTTGTTAAGTTTCTTGTTCCTCGTTAGTCACTCCCACCGAGTTCGAGGTTCTATTAGGGGATCCCGGGACCTGGGGGCGTGTCAGGTTGGTATCAGAGCTACCCTGGTTTAGCTACCCTGTTTAGCTACCTTTGTTTGCTCTAAGTCTGGATAGGGTCTATGGCCTAGGTATGGGAGAGTCTTGGGGTGTTATTAATAACGCTGAGTGTTTACCTACAGGTACAATGAGTTCTGAAGGTACAAGTGGTAGTAATCAGCTGAGATCTATAATCCTCAAGAAGAAATGGTTGATAATGTAGACTGGGATTATCCTAATCGTCTTACAAGGTTCTTGAAGTTGAAACCTCGTAGTTTTTATGGGGAATTTGATGCCAAGAAGGCAGAGGAGTGGATTGAAAGTATTGAGAAGATCTTTACAGCCTTGAGATGTGCAGGTGGTGATAAGGTAACCTTTGCAACCTTTAAACTTGAGAAAGCCGCTGAACATTGGTGGCAAGTGTTGAGTAAAAGCTGGGAACTGGAAGGTGTACCACAGACATGGGAGAATTTTCTTAAAGCATTCAAGTCACAGTTTATTCCAACAGTAGTCTAAGACAGAAAAGATATGGAATTTCTTAATCTGGAGCAGGGAAGCTTGACAGTGGGGCAATACTCAACCAAGTTCACAGAATTGGCGAGGTATTGTAATCACTTAGTTCCAAATGAAGCTAAGAAGGCGCAGAGGTTCGTGAAGGGATTGAGGACTGAGTATAGGAAGCAACTTCTTTCTCTACAGCTCACTAGTTATCATCAAGCAGTAGAGAAGGCTTATACTATTGAAAATGATATCGAAGAACACAAGGTGAAGTTAGGAACAACCATGACTGGTCATGTATCAGAGAAAACTCAGGGATCTGGTTCTAAAGGTGGTAAATCTGGCCGCCAAGATCGTCGATTTCGACAGCCAACCGAAAGCAAAGGTAGTGTATCAACTGGTTCGAGGACAACAGTCCAAGGTCCCAGGAGAGTATGTGGTTTTTGTTCGAAAGAAGGTTATTCTGAAGACAAGTGTTGGCTAAAGCAAGGAAAGTGTTTAGTATGTGGTGAAACTGGGCACTTTGCTAAGAATTGTCTTAAAAGTAGAGGAAATCAAGTTGGGGGTACAAGTCAACAGGCCTCAGGTTCCAAGAGAGATAGTGGGGGTCGACCAAAAGTTCAGGGTCGAGTGTTTGCTTTAGATCAGCAGGGTGTAGCTGAGTCTTCTGCGGTCATAGGAGGTATTATATTACTTTCTAGTACGAGAGCGCGAGTCTTGATAGATCCAGGCTCATCTCATTCTTATGTGGCATCTCATTTTGTGTCGCATTTGCATGTTCTTCCTGATTCTATGCCTTATGTGCTAGAAGTATCTTCCCCTATGGGAGATTGCATGTTTACTTCTGAGGTTTACAAGAAATGTGAGGTTCTTGTGGGTGATCATGCCCTTCTTGCTGACCTAGTCGTGTTACCTATAAGGGACTTTGACGTGATTCTTGGCATGGATTGGCTATATGTGCATCATGCATCTGTTGATTGTTATAGAAAAGTAGTAACTTTTTCTATTCCTGGTTTGCCTGATTTTACCTTTGAGGGTGATAGGCCTTTATGTGCTATACATGTTATTTCTGCTTTAAAAGCTAGAAAACTTTTATCTCGTGGTTGTGCCGGGTATCTCGCATGTGTGCTTGACCAGAGTTTATCTGTTCCCAAGATGGAAGATATTCCTGTTGTGTCTGAATTTTCAGATGTGTTCTCTTCTGAGTATAGTATGCCACCTGATCGAGAGCTTGAGTTCTGTATTGAGTTATTACCAGGTACAGCACCAATCTCTAAAGCACCTTATAGAATGGCTCCAGCTGAATTGAGAGAGTTAAAAACACAGCTTGAGGAATTGCTAGAAAGGGGCTTTATCAGGCCTAGTGTATCACCGTGGGGTGCACCAGTGTTATTTCTCAGAAAGAAAGATGGGACTCTACGATTGTGTATTGATTACAGAGATCTTAATCAGGTAACTATCAAGAACAAATATCCGTTACCTCATATTGATGACTTGTTTGATCAACTTCAGGGTTCAGTAGTGTATTCGAAGCTTGACTTGAGAAGTGGTTATCATCAGTTGAAAATCAGATCTGGGGATATACCAAAGACAGCTTTCCGTACCAGGTATGGGCATTATGAGTTTATTGTTATGCCATTCGGTTTGACAAATGCTCCAGCTGTATTTATGGATTTGATGAACCGTATCTTCAAGCCATATCTTGATTGTTTCGTGGTAGTATTCATTGATGACATTCTTGTGTATTCTAAATCACGGGCTGAGCATGAACAACATCTCAGAGTGGTATTGCAAGTTCTTCGTGAGAAACAATTATTTGCAAAATTCAGCAAATGTGCTTTCTGGTTAGAAGAGGTTTCATTCTTGGGGCATGTTGTGTCTGCTACTGGTATTGCAGTAGATCCTTCCAAAGTTGAAGCAGTTGTAAACTGGAAGAGGCCAACTACAGTGACAAAGATCCGTAGTTTCTTGGGCTTGGCTAGTTATTATCGGAGGTTCATTGAGGGATTCTCCAAGATTGCTACTCCATTGACTAATATGACTCAAAAAGCTATTTCTTTTGAGTGGAATGATAAATGTGAAGCAAGTTTTCAGGAGTTGAAAAGGCGTTTGACTACAGCTCCAGTCTTGGCTCTACCTAGTCGTTCTGAGCATTTCATGGTTTATACTGATGCTTCTAAAGAAGGATTGGGTTGTGCTCTGATGCAAGATGGCAAGGTAATAGCTTATGCTTCTCGAAAATTATCTCCTTATGAAAAGAATTATCCTACTCATGATTTAGAGTTGGCTGCGATTATTTTTGCTTTGCATAAATGGAGGCATTACTTGTATGGAACCAAATTTGAGGTTTTCACTGATCATAAGAGCTTGAAGTACCTTTTTTCTCAAAAAGAGCTTAATATGAGACAACGTAGATGGATGGAGAAATTGAAGGATCATGATTGTACTATCCTTTATCATCCAGGAAAGGCAAATGTTGTGGCAGATGCACTGAGCAGAAAGACTTATATTTCTTGCCTGATGATTCGTGAATGGAAGATGTTTGAAGACTTGTGTGATTGGAGTCCTTGTGAATCAAATCATGGAGTTATTTTTGCTAATATAAAGGCTACTTCAGACTTACTCCAACAGATCAAAGAATCTCAGGTAACTGATTCTGAATTGCAGAAAATCATTAGTGGAATGAATGAAGGAAAGCAACCAGATTTTTCTTTCAACAATGATGGAATTCTTACCTTCCGAGGTCGAGTTTGTATTCCAGTTGACCCTGAGATAAAGAAGAAAGTTCTTGAAGAGGCTCATAAAGCCAAGTATACTATTCATCCTGGAAGCACAAAAATGTACCAAGACTTGAAGAAACATTTCTGGTGGAACAATATGAAAAGAGAAATTGCTGAGTATGTGTCCAAATGTTTGACTTGTCAACAAGTAAAGGTGGAACATCAACGTCCAGCAGGTTTGTTGCAACCATTGGAAATTCCAGAGTGGAAATGGGAGCATATCACGATGGATTTTGTGACTGGTTTGCCACGTACCAAACGAGGCCATGATGCTGTTTGGGTTATAGTGGACAGGTTGACTAAATCAGCTCACTTCTTGTCAGTTTCCATGGGATATTCATTGTCTCAGTTGGCATCTTTGTATGTTCAGGAGATAGTCCGACTGCATGGGGTTCCTGTGAGTATTGTATCTGACAGAGATCCTCGTTTTACTTCTCGATTCTGGCAGGCTCTTCAGGGTGCTATGGGTACTAAATTGAATTTCAGTACATCTTTTCATCCTCAATCTAATGGGCAATCTGAGAGACTTATACAAATTCTTGAGGATATGTTACGTGCTTGTGTTATTGATTTCAAAGGCAGTTGGGATACTCATCTTCCTTTGGCTGAGTTTGCTTATAATAACAGTTTTCAGTCTAGCATTGAAATGGCTCCATATGAGGCTCTTTATGGCAGAAAATGTCGATCTCCTATATACTGGGATGAAGTGGGAGAAGCTAGACTCTTGGGTCCTGAAATGGTTCAACATTCAGTTGAGAGTGTGAAACTCATTCGAGATCGATTACGCACAGCTCAAAGTAGACAAAAGAGTTATGCAGATCATCGTAGAAGGGATCTTGAATTCCACGTAGGTGACTTTGTATTCTTGAAGGTCTCTCCTCGTAGAGGTATAAAGAGATTTGGGAAGAAAGGAAAGTTATCTCCTCGTTATATCGGTCCATTTGAGATTCTTGAAAGAGTTGGGAAGTTGGCTTATAGAGTGGCTTTACCTCCTTCTTTATCGGGTATTCATGATGTATTCCATGTATCTATGCTTAGCAAGTATATGGCAGATGAATCACATGTTCTTGAGTATGAAGCTATTCCATTTCAGCCTGATTTGTCTTATGAGGAACAACCTGTTGAAATTCTTGATTGGAAAGAGCAAGTATTGCGTACCAAAAGGATTCCTATTGTGAAGGTCCTTTGGAGGAATCATGAAATAGAAGAGGCTACTTGGGAAACCGAGAAAGAGATGCGAGATAAATACCCGAGCCTATTTGAAAACTTTGGTAAGTAAAATTCGTGGGCGAATTTTCTTTAAGGTGGGGAGGATGTAACACCCATCGAATTTCTTGTTAAATATTTGACATATTTGTTAAATTCTTGAACTTGCATATTATGTACTAGTTTTATTTGGGTTAATTTATTAACTGCTTTAGAATATTAAGGTGGTTAAATGTTTAGTTTTGACTTTTGGGTCATTTGTGAAAATTTGACGTTAGGGGCCTTTTTGTTAAAAGTGAAACTTGAGGGGCCTAAGTGCAATTCTTTAAAAGTTTAAGTTTATCAATTGGGGTTGACTTCCTCAGATTCATTTTACCCAAATCAATTACGTATACTCCTTCTGTTCTAAAAAGCTAGGTTAGGGTTTCACCCTATTCTCGACTCCTCGAGCTTAATTATCCCTCCGTTCTTGATTCTGATCCCGGATTAATATTCGTGGCGTTGAAAAGAGCGTTCCAGGCCGAACAGAAATAAGTTTGGGTTAACTTGAATTTTGACTAGGTAAGTTATTAGCCCCCCCTTGCTTGTAATAACATGCATAAATGTTATTCTCGATACTTGTGAATGTTAATTTTGTGTTTGGGACAATTTCTGTGGTACTTGTAATTGTGGGACAAAGGGAGTATATCCTACTATGTAAAGTAAGGAAATTAAAATGAAAGAATTGGTTTTTAAGCTTGTAATGTATTCTGGGTATGTTAAAAATGTTAGTAAAAGTTACTCCTACGCTTGGGACGGAGAATTCTAAGTCTGGGAAGAAATTGGGTTTTTGCAGATTTTGGCCTTGGGCGACCGCCCATGGGGCTTTGGGCGACCGCCCACTAAGGCAGAGATTTTGGTTCTGAAATTGTGATCTTGGGCGACCGCCCAGGATGGGGTTGGGCGACCGCCCAAAACCTCTGTTGCACAATAGTTGTTCAAATTAAATGGAGATGAAATCTTACCTCTCCTAAGGCATATAGCCTTGGTATAAGATGTCCTAGCAAGTGTAATTGTACCTTTTAGGGGCATTAGAGCTTAGTCTTGAACATTAATACTTATAGAACTCAAATTAGAACTTAAGTACAAGACTAGTAACTCTTCTTTATGTCTTGAAAGTGCTATGAACAAGCACTAATGTGTTATACTTGTTGTGAAACCAATGATTGTGCACCTTAGGGGCATTAGAACAAGGTCTTAGACTTGAACATCCTAAGAATAGGATTGGGATTTTGTAAGAGTAAATGTATAACTCTTATACATGCTTGAATGTCCAAAGATTGGGATATAACTTGAAGTATAAGACATTAAAATCTTGTACGTGACTCGAACATCCAAAGAATTGGATTAAAACTTGAATATAAGATAATAAAATCTTGTACTTGACTTGACAACAATACATATGTATGGTAATGAACTAGAAAGTGCTATGAACAAGCACTAACTTGTATGAGACATGTTCTTGTTGTGTATGTGCAAACATTGCATATAGTTGCTTGATAACAAGGTGACTTCTTGATTACTTGAAGCATGTTCCTTGTTGAGCTAGTCCACTACTTTTGGATTAGTTCTTCTCCCGTAGTTCAAGTAAATATCTACTTGTACCTTCTTGTGTGAGTCCAGCTGGTTCTCCGTGCTTGTTCGAAAATATATAGGTTCACGCTTGTCGCGAGAGCTGGGGCTTAAGTGACAATCGGGTCCCTATGTATTTCCGCCTGACCCCTTACTACCGGCCATAGTAAGGGCATAGCTTCCTTAGTTGGAGCAATAAGCCTGACTTATGTGAATGCTAAACTCCTGTCTTGAACACCTCGTGAGTCTTGATACTGGGAATGACACTGGTTATCGGGTCTTCTGATACATACTGAATAATCAGTTTCCTGTTATTGATCGTGATTGTCAAAGTAATACAAGCTACGACAACAATGGTATTCTTGGGGGGAATAAGGAAGGAAGCAATATCCTTATAACTTGCTTGTTTAGCCTTATGTGCTACTTGATGAGTGGCTTAGCCTCTCATATACTTGTTACTTGATGATACTTGATATATGATTACATGAGTATCTACTTGAATTGCATGATAACATGTCATGTAGTTGCATCTAATAGCTTACTGAGATTTATCTCACCCCGTTCTTTGTTTAATTGTTTTCCTTAGATCAAAGGAAGGATAGTGCGCAGTGAGGCTCGACATAGCAGGGAGCTTACTTCGCAGGTCGTGATTATTTTGGGGCTTGTGTCCTTTTACATTTGGTGAGGACGATGTTTTATGGGTTTGTAACTCCTTATTTTGGGGTAGACAGTTTTATTCAGTTCTTGTTGTCACTAGACATCTTGTATAGTACTCTTGATGCCAGCTTATGTGCTAGGCATATCTTCCGCTGTATGTATTTAAGTTTGGTTTTAATTTTCTTGTCTAGAACTCATGTTGTGAGCTAGTATAGCTCCTTACTCTAGAGTATATATATCATGTCAGTTTGTTAATCAAATGTCATTAAGTTTCTTGTTAAGTTTCTTGTTCCTCGTTAGTCACTCCCACCGAGTTCGAGGTTCTATTAGGGGATCCCGGGATCTGGGGGCGTGTCAGGATGAAACCCCTATCAAGCAACTCTTACTATTGAACTTTCAACTCCTTTAATTCAGATGGAGCCATTCTGTAAGGTGACTCAGTTATCGGGGTAGTACCTGGAAGTAAATCAATACAAAACTCGATCTCCCTATCAGGAGGCATAGAATACCCAGTAGAGAACACATCAGGAAACTCTTTCATTATATGCACATCCTCTACTTCAGGCAACTTTTTAGTAGTATCAAGAACACTGGCCAAATACCCCGTACAACCACGATGCAACAACTTTCTAGCTTTCACATAAGAAATAATACGAATTCTCTTACCCAAAGGAGCAGCCTCAAAAGTAAATTCAGGAACATCAGGAATAGAAAATGTAACCACCTTTTTATAACAATCAACTGAAGCATGGTATTTACTCAACCAATCCATTCCCAAGATAATATCAAAATCTTGTAATGGCAAAACAACTAAATCAGCAAATAAAATATGCTCCCAAATATGCACATCACAACCACGTAACACCTTATTAGTCACCAAACACTCCCCTATAGGAGTAGACACCTCTAACACATAAGGTAGAGATTCAGAAGAAACATGCAATCGAGAAGCAAAATGCACAGACATATAAGAATGCGAAGAGCCAGGGTCTATAAGTGCACGTGCCCTCAAACTAGACACAGAAATTATACCTCCTATCACATTAGAAGAATCTGAAGCCTGCTGTTGGTTGATAGTAAAAACACGACAGGCTTCCCTGAGGCATCCCTCTTCTGACCCTGAGATGATCTTGCTCCACTCCCATATGGTACAATCATTGCTCGTGGACAATCCCTCTGAAAATGGCCAAGCTCACCACAATTCAAACACTTTCCTTGCTTCTTCCAACATCGCTCTTTAGAATGCCCTTCCTTCTGACAGTAATTACATATTCTTCTACCTTGATTTCCCGGGGTGTTACCTTGATTTCTGATAATTGGTTGCCCCTGCGGTTGCCCTCTAAATTGTGATGGTGTTCCCTGACCTCCTCGATTATCACCACGCTGTGGTTGAGGTCTTCCTTGCCTTCCTGTACCTGCTAATTCAACTTTCCTTTTATGCTCTTCTATATCATGCTCCACCTGATATGCTCTATCAACAGCATCTTGAAAATCTTGCAACTTGTGGGATACTAGCTGACTTCGGATCACAGTTCTCAATCCCTTTACAAATTGCATAGCCTTCCTCTCCTCAGTTGCCACTAAGTGAGTACAGTACCTGGATAACTCCGTGAATTTGGATGTATACTGAGCCACAGACATAATATTCTGCTCCAGGTTAAGAAACTCCATTTCCTTCTTATCTTGATCTACCCGAGGAATGAAATGTTCCTTGAACTTCTTCAGAAAATTCTCCCAAGTATAGGGTACATGATTCTCATCCCAATTAGTTTTCAAAGCTCTCCACTAGTGCTCAGCATCTCCACTCAGTTTATAGGTAGCAAACCTGACTTGTTCTTCATCAGTACATCTGAGAACATCAAATATTTTCTCCATCGACTCTATCCACCTCTCGACCTTTGTTACCTCTGTTTCTCCTTCATAACCCATTGGTTTCATCTTTAGGAACTGTTCTAACCCATATCTCGGAGGTTCTTGTTCTCCTCCTTGCCTTTGATCATTTAAAGTTTTCATGGCCGCTTCAAACATCCCTTGAAACATGATTCGGGCCTCTTCTCTGGCATCCCCTTGCCCTGAAGAACCAGCCTGATCTCCTTCAGTCTCAACCATTTTCAGTAAATACCTGCATAAGACACTCAACGTTACTCTCTCTATACACAACTACCCTCCTAGGTCACTTAGTCATTCAAGACCATCTACAACCTAGCTCTGATACCAACTGACGCGCCCCGTACCCGTAGTCCTACTTGGCCCCATGCTCGGGACACGCGCGGAAGACGTCATAAAACATTTTAGGAAAATTTTTCGAAATGTCCTTTCATAAAAGATTCATATAACCAAACACATTTACTTGAAACTTGATTTCATTTCACACAAACAAACTTTCACAACCCAAAGTACTTAGCCATAAGGCTTACACACTTTACTTACAAATTTACAAATCACCAACATGTTCCAGAAATAGGTGATACAAAGATGAAGTCACGGGTACACTACCCAAAAAGTTATATATTTACATAATGTAGCCTTTACATAACACATATCCCAAAATTTCTTACCCAAAATCACCACCTCAACGTCCTCCCTTGTGAAGTGGCCTATCCCCTGGGCTCTCCTTTATCTAAGGAAAACAACATTAAAAGGAGCGGGGTGAGAATAAATCTCAGTAAGCTACTAAAATGCAACTACGTTACATGCTGCTGAAATGATACTCATAATTGAACAATGTCAATAAATATTCACATAGCACGTAACATGATAGGCAAAGCCAACTCATCTTACCACACGTAAGGTGGAAATAAACACTCATAAGTGGATACTGAGCCAAGGTTCTCGAATCAAACATATATCCATCAGAGAGGTATCAACTGAGCAGCACCAAATGGCTGAAACCGGTTCATGAACCAAACAATAACAACAACAACAACAACAGGGGGAAAATGACACAAAGTCAAAACCCAAACGGTGACTAAACTCACACAAATGAGAGCTAGCCCAAACCCAATCCGTGGCCCAAGGAAGGGGGTTAAAAATGGGAAACCAATGGTAGAAGCCTTACAATGAACTTGGCTCGTGTGCCATTATAATCCCTACCACTGCCCGACTCCACAACAAGTACCAGCATAGTAATAAATACTTGCTTAAACAACAAACGGGGCATGATTCCAAAGTAGGGAACCACACAAAACTCATCACAAAGATGCACCAATCCAAAACACATCAAAAGATGTTCAACAATATCCAAATACCATTTAGTCAAATTCCACAACACATATATTCACAAAGGAACCGTTTCTAATATTAGAGTGTTCAACAACAACCCTCTAGGTACTCTAGGATATCACCTAATACCTAGACCAAGATTGAACTCTAAATCACTTGGATTGGAACAACTCAACTTTTCAGCAATCATGGGCGGTCGCCCACACCAGACTGTGCGGCCGCCCAAAATACTCTGTTCCAAGACAAAAACCTTTCAGATAGATGTGCGGTCGCCGGCCCCATTCTGGGCGGCCGCCCAACCTACCCGCCAGGCCCAAAACTTGATAATTTTACTCTCTTCGTTCCACCATCCCAAAAGTAGTAATACTCTTATACCTGAAGCATACACTCTACTCATATAAGTGCAAAGAACACCCAGGAACACACTTGAACTAAACTAAACACTTCTTACTACAAATCTCATATTACTCCCTTTGTCTCAAAATCACAAGTATCACAAATAAATTCTTTTCACAATAATTTCACCACATATAACATATACAACACATATATGACCATTTTAACATTTAAGGGGAATTAGTAACTTACCTATTTCGGGAAAAAGTATCGCAGAAATATGTTTTGTTCGGGTAGAAATGACATATTCAACGCCCTGATCATTTTTATATAATTAGATTTTAAAACGGATAAGTAATTTAAAAGATATAAAATCAAATGAAATGAACTTACCTTTTCTTCTTAACCCTAGGAATAAAACGAGAAATATTTTGGGAAAGTAGGAATATGCAGAGGAAGAGAGTAAGGATAAGTTTATAAAGATTTTTACCAATTTTCTACTTTTTGGTCACTTAACTTTCATTTTAAACACTTAAACCCCTGAACTTATATTTCCCATAAGGACCCTAAGGTTTCAACTTATCATTTAACTCCCTTAACCATTATTACTACTAACTAAGGAAATAACACATTTAATCAAGTAAGATGTGCAAGTCATAAAATATGATGCAACACATAAAATGCACACATAAGTTCAAATTAAAATCCCCAAAAATATAAAATAAACAGGGATGAGTTTTGGGGTCGTTACACTTAATGATAGTAATATACATATAAATAGTAAATAATGGTTGGTCTAGATGGAATGGCTCTAAAGCATGACTGAGACACTTCCGTGCACCAATGCTTTAGGGATGTTATAGGAAACGAGATGGCTCGAGCTTGTCTCGGGCTCAGACCGTGAAAGAGCTCGTGGTGTAACTCGACTCGAACTTGAACCGATTATTAAACTTGTTTTGTTATCGACTTGATCGTATTCGACTAGTTCAGTTCGTTAAGGCTTTGAATTATATTTATTTGCGATTAACTGAAGCTCGAGCTCAGCTCGATAAGATCGTGTTCTCATAGGAAGTTCCTCGTCCAACTTGTAAGCCGCATGTGACGGGTAAAATTTTGATCATGGATGTTAGACAATTATCACATACTCCCTCTGTCCCGCTTGAATTAGGATTATTGGTCAAACAATTTATACTTTGACCAATAATTTGAAGAATTATAATGACGCGAATAAAAATTCAAGAATTGTTATTGTATCACGATTAATAATAAACTACATAACTATTTTTAGATTGTTATTAAGATAATTATTTTTCTTCAAATTATTGGTCAAAGTATAAATTACTTGACCAAGAATTATAATTCGAGCGGACGGAGGGAGTATCTACTAAAGAGAGGAACATTGACCAGTATATAGACTTGATGAGCTACTTCTCTTGGCACCAATTTGTTTTAAGGTAGAACCTCCAATATAGTCTAGTATTGGCCAAGTCCACGGCATGCTCTCTGCTACAAAGTTTGTAATATGTTACAACATCTAAGACAATTATTGTTCTAGTCGTTTATGTTTATTTTCTCCATCCATTACAACATCTTAAAAAAGAGGTATAAGTTTCAAATAGTTGTACAAAAAAATTACATTAAGAGAGATCCCCACAAATGTGCCACCAGCACCTCCCTCCAGGAAGAACCCCCTTCCCCCCACACCCCCTCCCAATATATATATATATATATATATATATATATACATATATATAGGTAGGTAGGTGCTCAAATGAGAACCTAATTCTTGTGAGAACCATGAGAACCATTAAAAGCCCTTGGATTAAGAAAAAATAGACAGTCCAGATTAGATTTTAAAGAGGAATGAGGCCGTGGCATTTTTGAAATAACAAAAGTAGGCAAGGGTAAAAACGTCTTTTGTTATTTAGGTTTATGATTTGTTTGTGAATTAGAAACAGATTAAGAAAGAGATGCCGGAGAGCAGCGGAGAGAGGAGAGAGAGAGAGAGACGGCGGACCATCTCTAATCCGGTGTAATTGCATCGCCGGAGTTATAGAATAGTTTCAGGCTTCGTCTCCGTGTCCGGTTATTTTATTTGTTTTTGATTTTGAGCTCAGGATTGTTCTCCAGTGGAATTTCAATCTTTCATTCAAATCTCTTTGTTTTCGTTCAAATCTCCGGCGGAATTTGCAATAACCGATCTCTTTTGATTTCGTTAGGTTTAGATGGAACAAAATGAAGCTTCTAATTCAGGTATACTTTGTTTTTAATAGTTTATTTGATTTAATAATTTAAGTGTTTTTGTGCAATGTTTCTAGCAATGTTTATGAGGTATTGGAATTGATTATTGTACGTCTGTAGACTTTGTTAATTGCTTTTTTTTACGTGAGCAATTGAATTAGATACATTATGCATTTTTCGTTATGTATCTAACTGTTTTTTTGTTGATCAACTGAGTTAGATACATTATACATTAGCTTATTGTATCTAAATGTATATATGAATATTTGTGGTTTCATTTTGTTTGAATTGTATTTTTTATGTTGAGCAATGCAATTGGATACATTATTTAGTTTTGTATTGTATCTAAGTTTAATGGTGATAAATTATCACTTACAATACAATTTTGGATACATAAGATGTGTTTAGGTTGTGTATCCAATTGTGTGTTTTCTGTTGAATAATGCAGTTGGATACAATATCTAGTTTGCATTGTATCTAAGTGTAATGGTGACAAATTGTCACTTACAATACACTTGGATACATAATCTATATTAGATTGTGTATCCATTTTTTTATTTTTTTTTGTTAGAGCAATGTAGTTGGATACAATGTTTTTAGTTTTTGTATTGTATTTAAGTATAAAGGTGAGACTTACAATACACTTTTTGGATACAAAATCTATGTTATGTTGTGTGTCCAAAAATGTATCTAATTTTCTCTATTTGTATCTAAGTGTATTGGTACTAACAATTTTTGTATTTTTTTTGTGTAGCTGTTCGAAGCAATCATTGTAGCGTTGCAAGTGCTAATAATGTTGGATATTACTCTGCTGATAGTGATGATGCTTGTTTGAAGGCTATTACAACACCAAAAGATAGTCGGTATTGGCTTCCTTTTTGTGAGGAAGTTTATAAGCCGGTTATTGGGCAGTGTTTTGGAAGTTTCGAGGATGGTTTTCGTTTTTATAAAGCATATCGGGTTTGTGGTTTTGATGTCCGTCGTTCAAAAGGAGAAGGCTAAGAGATTGTGTAGGTCATGCAACCAAATGGTGTATCATGTCAAGCGGACTTGTCCTTTATTATTCAATGATAATAACTAGATTTTCATTTTCATTTTTTTACTGGATTATCAAGATTTTTTTACTTTTTTTTTTTTTAGTGTAATAACTATATACTTTTGGTCAATAATTCAGTTATTGGATCGATACAATAGTTAAATAGTTTATGTATCCATGGTTAGTTATATAGAGTATTTGTATTTTTGTAATTTTATTAGATACACTAAGGTAAATAGCTTGTGTATCTAATAATTAAAATATTTATATATTTTGATTATTAGATACACACAGTATTACCTTGATGTATCTACTAAAAATTAGAATGTGTGATATATTTGAATGATTAGATACACTAGGTAACACCTTGTGTATCCAATAACACCTTCTCTATCCTTTTTAAATTTTATTAGATACACTAAGGTAAATACCTTGTGTATTCAATAACTACTTATGTATCCTTTCTAATTTTTATTAGATACATAAGAAAATACTAGAACTAGTTTTAATGAACAACACACCAGTTAATAGCTACTCTTGCTTACTTATTAAGTATCCAACATAAAAAAAATAAAAAATCTACAAGTTTAAAATAAACATTATCCAACAAGTATCAAAGATAACTAAAACACCACAAGTTTGATCAAATAAAAACAGTAGCCAACAAGTACAATGAGAGCACAATATCATTTTGATTGTTTTTTGTTCTCCAACTTTTCCATTTTGCTCTTCTCATTAAAACACCCGGTTGCTGCCTTAATCACCTCTTTCTTGTTTTTATTCTTCTCATATGAAATGATTCTGTGCACATAGCGGCTTCTTAGCTTGTTAAGTTGTTTTTGCTGACCAGCCTGAAAAGGGAAAAAAACAGATAAGAACATTTTTTAGAAGTTTTTTTTTTTTTTTCAATCTGACAAACTTTGTATTATAAAATATACTTACTCCTTTTTTGTATAGACCACCATCTTTTTCAATAGCATCATCCCCTACATCTTCGCTGATCATGCATGTCGCATCAAAAATATCCCAGAGTCAACATTATTATCTTTTGTGCGCCAAGGCAGTATTTTTCGACTAGGTGTAAGTTTTGCAAATGCATTAGATTTTTGCGACTGTTGAAGTCTAAATATTGGTGTTGTTTTGAGTATTGTTATATTTGGATATGCTGCTTCTCCTGAAATAAAGTAAAAAGAGGTAAGCAGCATTATATTTGGCTGTTAAAAAATAACTATATTCAACTTTTTGCAAACAAATTTATAACAATACACTTAGATACAATAGCTATTGTATCAAACAGCAATGTTGAGACATTTCTATTAGATACAATAGCCAAATAGCTATTGTATCCAAAAGCAATGTTGACACATTGCTATTAGATACACTAGTAATTTAGCTATTCTATCCAATACAATGTTGATAACAATACACTTGGATACAATAGCCAAACAGCTATTGTATCCAACAGCAATGTTGACACATTGATATTAGATACAATAGCCAAATACCTATTGTATCCAACAGCAATGTTAACACATTGATATTAGATACAATAGCCAAATAGCTATTGTATCCAATACAATGTTGATAACAATACACTTGGATATAATAGCCAAGTAGTTATTGTATCCAGCAGCAATGTTGACACATTGCTATTAGATACAATAGCCAAATACCTATTGTATCCAACAACAAATGTTGACACATTGCTATTAGATACAATAGCCAAATAGCTATTGTATCCAACAACAATGTTGACATATTGCTATTAGATACACTAGCACTTTAGCTATTGTATCCTATACAATGTTGATAACAATACACATTGGATACAATAGCCGAATAGCTATTGTATCCAACAGCAATGTTGACATATTGCTATTAGAAATTGTATCCAACAGTAATGTTCACACATTTCTGTTAGATACAATAGCCAAATAGCTATTGTATCCTACAACAATGTCTCAAGCATTTCTGTTAGATACAATAGCTAAAATGATACAACAGCTTTGTAGAAATTGTATCAAACAACATTGTTCACAGATTTTTATTAGATACAGTATCTAAATAGCTATTGTATCCAATATCAATGTCTAAAACATTTCTTTTAAATACAACAGCTTTTTAGAAATTGTATCCAACAATGTCTCAAGCATTTCGTGATTTTGTAAATTAAGAAAATTTACAATAAAAAGTTTTAAATCGTGAGAAATCAAATAATAATAGGAGAAATTGAATTAGAAACGTCACCTTGTTGATTTTGACAATCAATGTTGATTTCGGGTTTAGGAGCCGCCAGTTTTGATTATTGTTGCTGCTGGTGGAAGACTTTGAATAAAGAAAACTCGTTGGAGAATACTAATCGAGGATAATCGGAGTATAATCGGACAGAAACGCCGGAGAATAGGGTAGGGATTTATCGGCTGGGTTTTCTCTCGCCTCTCTAGAATGTCGACTGTGTGTTTGTGTGTGTAAAACGATGGTTATGAGCAGTCCCTGAGCGATTTGACCTTTGTGCCCTTGTGTGTCTTTGTATTTTCAAAATTGCCACCGCCTCATTTTTCTTTCAACTATAATCTGAGTTGTCCATTTATTTCTAATCCTAAGGCTAGTAATGGTTCTCATCTAATTAGATTCTCACAGGAGCATGACCCTATATATATATATATATATATATATATATATATATACTCCCTCCGTTTCATGTGAATTGAGACTTATTTTCCTTTTCGTCCGTTTCACCTCAATTGAGACTGCCCAAAATGGCAAACTTTTTAATATTTTATATTCACCCAACCACACCCATTTAACCTCATTAATTCTCTCTCTTCATTTCCCACCACTAATTTTATCCAACCAACACTACTATTTACCCCACTCATTCTCTCTCTTCATTTTCCACCACACATTCACTACTTTCTCTTAATTATTGTGCCCATTTTTTTGGTCTCAATTCACATGAAACGGAGGGAGTATGGGTTAATTGCAATTTGGTTACTTGAGTTTTACCAAATTCTGCAATCGGTTACTAAATTTGTCAAAGTTGCGATTGGGTTCCTGAATTTGCTGAACCGGAGCAATCAGGTGTAAAATCCGTTAACTTGTTAAAATTGAAACAAAGTCGTCACATGTGCCAAACACGTGACATTTTACTGAGGTCAAAAATGTCTTTTCTCAACAAATACATACAAACTCATATCAACTAATCTACAGAATGCAAACCCCCAAAATTTCACCTAGGAAATCAAATTAAGACCAAGCGTTGAACAGATTTGACTTGAAAAAATCAACCTCTAAATGAAAATTAGATAATTAATAAATAAATCTGCAAAACTTAAAAATCGGATTAGCTTGTTGTTTGCTGCATTAAACTTACCATTGAAGGATGCCATTCTTCATACTAGTTTTCATTTCTGAAATTTTAATAAAAACCCTTTTTCTCCAACTTCACACACACACACACACAATATTCATAAATCAGTACTTGCTAGCAAAACATTATGAAGAAAAAGACCGGAATTGGAGCTGAGGTCAATGCAGCCACCATAAACCCTATTTGGCCTGTCTTCAAAATCAGTCAGAGGGTGAGCTTCGCCGGAGAAGAACAGTTCCGACAAACGTAGGTAAGTCCACACTTACCACAGTAATGCCTGCCAAAGTGATTAGCCATTTCCTCAACCTCTGCACCTTACCAGAATCATCCACCTTGTAAAACTGGAGCACGGCGAGCTTCACCTTCTTATGATTAATCTTCTTCGGCTTGGTGTAGGTCTTCTTCTTCCTCTTCTTAGCGCCACCGCGGAGGCGGAGGACGAGGTGGAGAGTCGACTCCTTCTGGATGTTGTAGTCGGCGAGAGTACGGACGTCCTCGAGCTGCTTCCCGGCGAAGATGAGACGTTGCTGGTCAGGTGGGATGCCTTCCTTGTCCTGGATCTTGGCCTTCACATTGTCGATTGTGTCAGAGGATTCGACTTCTAGGGTTATCGTCTTCCCCGTTAGGGTCTTCACGAAGATCTGCATCTTCACCGGCGCCGCTAGGGATTGGTTTGCCTAAAAGAAAATGAAGAAAACAATAGAAGACAACGAAGGGTTGGGGATTTTTGGTTGAGTAAAGACATTTTTTACCTCAGTAAAATGTCACGTGTTTGGCACATGTGACGATTTTGTTACAATTTTAACAAGTTAACGGATTTTACACCTGATTGCTCCGGTTCAGCAAATTCAGGAACCCAATCGCAACTTTGACAAATTTAGTAACCGATTGCAGAATTTGGTAAAACTCAGGTAACCAAATTGAAATTAACGCTATATATATATGTGTGTGTGTGTGTGTGCTCAAATGAGAAACTAAATATTGTGAGAAACGTGAGAACTTGGATACATTAGGTAAAAACCTAATGTATACAAGTAATGTATCCAATGTATCCAAGTGAACCATTGGATATATTAGGTAAAAACCTAATGTATCCAAGTTCTCACGGTTATCATGATATTTAGGTTCTCACAAGAGCACGACCCTATATATATATATATATATATATATATAGGTAGGTGCTCAAATGAGAACCTAAATATCGTGAGAACCAATCATAACCATTAGATTAGAAAAAAACATCAAGGGTCATATATATATATATATATATATATATATATATATAGGTAGGTGCTCAAATGAGAACCTAAATATCGTGAGAACCGTGAGAACCAATCATAACCATTAGATTAGAAAAAAAAATCAAGGGTCCATATGTTAGATACAATTGATACACTTAGATACATTACAAAAAATTCGATTACACTTGGATACAATAGGTTAATAAGTATTATATCTAAGTGTTGCACTTGGATACACTATGTTAAAAACTAATGTATCCAATTGTTTTTCGAAAATTAGCTAATGTATCCAAGTGTATCCAGTGTATCTAACATCTGGACCCTTGATTTTTTTTTAATCTAATGGTTATGATTGGTTCTCACGGTTCTCATATAAAATGGTTCTCACAGGAGCGCGACCCTATATATATAGGGTCGCGCTCCTGTGAGAACCATTTTATATGAGAACCAATCATAACCATTAGATTATATAAAAAAATCAAGGGTCCAGATATTAGATACATTGGATACAATTGGATACATTAGTTAATTTTCAAAAAACAATTGGATACATTAGTTTTTAACATAGTGTATCCAAGTGCAACACTTAGATACAATACTTATTAAACTATTGAATCCAAGTGTAATATCGATTTTTTTTAATGTATCTAAGTGTATCAATTGTATCTAACATATGGACCCTTGGTTTTTTTTCCAATCTAATGGTTATGATTGGTTCTCACGGTTCTCACGATATTTAGGTTCTCATTTGAGAACCTACCTATATATATATATATATATACTCCATCGTCCCACCACAACTGAGACTAGAAGTCAATTAGTGGTCAACTTGATTAAACTTTGACTAATAATTTATATATAATGTAATAATCCTAATGAAAAATTAACTATTATTATTGTATCACCATTATAATACTTTCAACATCAATTTTAAAAAATTTAATCGGAACAATTATTTTTATTTAAATTATTTGTCAAATTTTAATAAAGTTGACCACTAATTGACTTCTAGTCTCACTTGTGGTGGGATGGAGGGAGTATATATGTATAGGTAGGTTGTCAAATGAGAACCACAATTGTGAGAGAATCGTGAGAAACAAGTATAACCACTAGATTAGAATCAAAATCAAGAGTTCAAATAATAGATACATTGGATACACTTAAATACAGTACCTAAATTTTGATATTGCACTTGGATACAGTAGCTAAATAACTACTGTATCCAAGTGTTTTTTAAAATTGTACTTAGATACAGTAGCTTAAATGACTAATGTATACCAGTGTATTTTGAAAATTAGCTATTGTATCCCAGTGTATCCACTGTATCTATAATCTGGACCCTTGATTTTGTATTTAATCAAACGGTTATGCTTGCTTCTCACGGTTCTCATTTTAAATGGTTCTCATTGGAGCGCGGCCCTATATGTGTGTGTATATATACACATATATAGGGTCGCGCTCCAATGAGAACAATTTAAAATGAGAACCGTGAGAACCAAGCATAACCGTAATACAAAATCAAGGGTCCAGATTATAGATACAGTGGATACACTTATATACACACATATAGGGTCGCGCTCCAATGAGAACCATTTAAAATGAGGACCGTGAGAACCAAGCATAACCGTTTGATTAAATACAAAATCAAGGGTCCAGATTATAGATACACTGAATACACTTAGATACATTAGTAATTTAAATGGTTCTCATTGGAACGTGACTCTATATTGTGTATATAACTATAAAAGGATATGCATTCAAACATTTGTTTTGAAGTGATTTATCTAGCATTTAAATTAATCAGTTATTGCAATTTTAGTGTTTGTGATATTTTTCCTTTAAATACTCATTTGTTTTTGGGTAAATGACAAATAAGGGTCTTAAGTTTGGGGGCATTCGTAGAAAGGGGTCTGATGTTCTAAAACTCATAGATAAGGGTCTAAAGTGGATATGAACACTAGCAATTAAGAGCTTTTGACGGAAAAGTTAGATTTTTCAGTTAAATCCACATGTGGACTAAACTGAAATTCGTTTTACAAGTAAAGGGGAAAACGAGTATTTTAAAGCTTAAGGGACTAAAACTAAAATTTTAACATATATATGTATGATTCGCAACATAATATTTTTTAAATTAACTAAATTATATTTTGTAAAAAAATTTAATTTGAATTTTTTTTTGTTTTGCTTTTAAAACAATATTTCAGAAATTTAGTTTTTCCAAGAAAAAAAATCACTAAATTATATTTTTGAGATTATATTGCACTAAATTATTCTATTCTAAAATCAAAATTTTGAACATAATGTAAATTAGTGAAATTAGTTTTTTGAAAAATAACACTATAATTTTTTTTAAAAAAATAATTTTTAATTTTTTTCTTAGTTTTTTTTTTTTTTTTAAATTTCCCCTCTTTCTCTTACGTAAACCCACGTTACTCACCATCTTATGCATCATAAGCAAAAAATTGAGATGTATAATTAAATTTGAGGGTATATAACTTTGGTTAAAGAGAGAGGAGAGATATAATTTTCGTGTTTTTTTTATTTTATGCTAGATTAATTTAGTGTAATATTTATCCCCAAACAAAAATTAGTTAAATATTATTTCAAAAATACTACTAGTAAAGTATTTTTCACAAATAATATAAAATTAGTATGTTTTTAAAAAATGGTTTCGTGGAATATATTTTCAAGAAAAAATTAATTTAGTGACTTTTATATGTACTAGTGACAATTTTATTTTTAGTCCTTTAAAGTTTAAAATTGTCATTTTACCCCTTACAAATTAACTTTTATTTCAGTTAGGTGCACATGTGCACGACACATGTGGATTTAACTGAAAATCTTACTTTTCCGTCAAAAAGCCTTTAAGTGCTAGTTTTCATCAACTTTAGACCCTGATCTGCAAGTTTCAGAACATCGGACCCCTTTCTACGAACAGTCCCCAAACTTGAGACCCTTATTTGTCATTTGCCCATTGTTTTTATTATTATTCTTGTTTTTTTAACGACGGAGGGTGTATAAATATGGGGGGCAACCCATTTACTCTTTCAACGAGACCCGTCTCACGTGTGAGACCGTATCACACAAGTTTTTGTCTTGATAAATTGACAAATGCATGCGTGTGCTAAAAGGAATTGATAGTGTAATCAATGCCATTTGTTTAATCAATACTCCCTCCGTCCCACCTCACTTGAGACCTAAGAGGTGGGCACAATAAC
Source organism: Campanula takesimana (assembly GCA_026119855.1). Lineage (NCBI taxonomy): Eukaryota > Viridiplantae > Streptophyta > Magnoliopsida > Asterales > Campanulaceae > Campanula > Campanula takesimana. The sequence continues at coordinate 2,704,019 of JAOWBW010000017.1, read as the reverse complement.
TAAGGAAAAAGAATTGAATAAAGAAAATGTGGGGTAGAAAATGAAGAGAGAGAATGAGTGGGGTAAATAGTAGTGTTGGTTGAATAAATTAAGTGGTGGAAAATGAAGAGATAGAATGAGTGATGGGGTAGTTTGAATATAAAATAATAAAAGGATGGCTATTTTGAGGAGTCTCAAGTGAAGTGGAACAGAACAAAATGAAAATAAGTCTCAAGTGAGGTAGGACGGAGGGAGTATATTTGAATATCGAGAAAACTAATTTGGATAATATAATTTTGACGTTGATGATGACTTATGTCCAAGAGAGATATCGTGATACAAAAGAATTATGGTAAATTCAAAAGGATTATGGTAAATTCTATTATAAATGTTATATCAGACTTTTGATATTTATTATTTAGGTAGTCATAGCTCTTACTAGAAACTAATTATGACTCATGGGTATATGATTAGATCCGGACCACTACAAACATAATATAAACTTATTGGGTCACATTCAAATAACTAAGTGAATAACGAAAGAGTTTTTATTAAACTTCAGATCCCTAATTTGATTAGGATTTATAATAGAGTTTCCACGTCCATTGGGGTATGCATGTGATACATAGTTTACTTTCTCAAAAATTGTTTTTGATAAGAGAAAAACGTGAGAGGCAAACCCTAATCGTGAAAACTCTTCCTGTCAAATCTAGCAGTCAAGAAGTTCGTGACTTCGTTCGTGTGTTGTTACTATTAGAGGGTGGTCGTCCACAAGAATGACACCTGCAATCGAGTTTTGTATTGTATAGTTTTGATTTGTTTATTAGATCAGGAATAATCCAATCTCATTTTGAGGTTCAAATGTGTTATTCATTTTTCAATTGCTAATGTGAGACTTGGGTAGATACCTAACAATCCTCCCCTCAAACCAAGTACGTTCAATGAAACTTGTACTGCCGTTATCACCACCCGCCAAACACGTCGCCTAATCACCTACATTAGGAAGACTTTCGACACAAAGTCTCCATTTGCGAGATCGCATACTAGAAGAATCCACACATCACATACTTCGTGTCAGGCCCATCAATGAACCACGACTCTGATACTAATTGTTTGGACCGCGACCACCACCACCACTTCATATTAGTATGATATCGCCCGCTTTATGCCAGTTTACACGGATTTGTTTTTGAGCATCTCCTAAAAGGCCTCGTAGCAATAAAGTGTGGACACATTTTTATTGATGCATTACAGAAATATGATTATATTAAATATTATAATTATATTGGTATTTTATTATTAGTTAATTTTAATTAGTATTTTTATTATTATTATTATTATCATTATTTTTAGTAGGTTAATTTTAGAGGATTCTAGGATAGATTTTGAGGTAATTTACTAGTTTTTAAGTCCTATTAGGTTACTATATAGGTTAGGAGTAATTTTAGAAGGTTTTAGCTTCTTTTTCAAGTTTTATGGGCACTATAAAATAGGCCTAAAGTTGTAATCCGAAAATTAGAGAGTTTATTTTTATTAATTTGATTGCTTTGCAATTGTGAGGTTATTACCTTGAAGCCTATTGGCTTGTTGAAGGTGGATTCCTTTGTGAAGGTGGAATCCTTCGTTTAATCAGGAGCTTCATCATTCTTGGTGTTGTTCTTTCCAAACCCTAATTCGTGGATTCGAATTGGGTCAATTAGTCGTTGATTCGATTAATTGCCTATCCGGTTACTTTTATTTTAATTCCGCTGCAACCTTTTACATCAGTTGGTATCAGAAAAGGTTCGATACTTGGAAGATGATAGGCGGTGGAGAATTGACCATGCGAGATAAATATGATGTTATTCATGCAATCAATCTTCGATTGGATTGTGCTAAACAAAAGAGAGACTACCTTCTCCACTTGGCATATCGATTCCTTGATTTGGAGGAAATTTTCGATCAACGTTGGCGATATTATATATTAGTAGGAGATTGAGAAAACGCAGAGACAAAAAAAACGACTAAGCATGAGTATAGGATGAAAATTGACGTTAATGCTGACAAACTTTATTATTTGATAGATGTATTAATTCCAAGATTGGAAGCACACAAATCTGTGGAATATGAGCGTCTTGATGAAGAACGTCGACTTGCCTCTCAACATGTTCATGAAGTGGTGGTGGTTGAGGAATGTGTGCACGAGTCCTACAACGCAGGGACAGAGGAAGCACGGGATCCGCCAAGCCTTGCAGAATTTCGGCAGATTCCAAGCCAGGACCCGACCAACACAGGAGATGAGGTCCGCCCGGACCCAATAAAGGACCCGACCGGACCAGTTTACAGGGTCCGACCGCACCCACTAAAGCACCCGCCCGGACCTATTGTTTTGCCCCGTCCACACACAAACAAAGACCCGATCGGACCTGGTGTGTTTAGGCGGCCGCGAAACGAGGTACCCGATTTCTTGAAGATTCGAAAGGCACGTGTTTATTCTACATATCTCTTCAAGTGGAACGGTCGACTTCAAGTTTCAAGAACGAACTCGAGGACGAGTTCTTTTGAAGTGGGGGTGAATGATGCATTACAGAAATATGATTATATTAAATATTATAATTATAAAGGTATTTTATTATTAGTTAGGTTTTAATTAGTATTTTTTATTATTATTTTCGTCATTATTTTTAGTAGGTTAATTTTAGAGAATTCTATGATAGATTTTGAGGTAATTTACTAGTTTTTAAGTCCTATTAGGTTACTATATAGGTTAGGAGTAATTCTAGAAGATTTTAACTTCTTTTTCAAGTTTTATGGGCACTATAAAATAGGCCTAAAGTTGTAATCCGAAAATTAGAGAGTTTATTTTTATTAATTTGATTGCTTTGCAAGGTTATATACCAACTGATGTAAAAGGTTGCAGCGGAATTAAAATAAAAGTAACTGGATAGGCAATTAATCGAATCAACGACTAATTGATCCAATTCGAATCCATGAATTAGGGTTTGGCAAGAACAACACCAAGAATGATGAAGTTCCCGATTAAACGAAGGAATCCACCTTCAACAAGCCAATAGGCTTCAAGGTAATAACTTCACAATTGCAAAGCAATCAAATTGATAAAAATAAACTTTCTAATTTTCGGATTACAACTTTAGGCCTATTTAAAGTGCCCATAAAACTTGAAAAAGAAAAAGAAGCTAAAAGCTTCAAGAATTACTCCTAACCTATATAGAGGTTTGGACCCTAGGCCCCCTGGGCCAGATAATTATCCCATAAAGACCCATGGCCAGATCAAAATTCCTCCTAAGCCCAGCGCCCATCTCAGCCCCTTATTCTCAAGGCCGACCCGCTGCAGCCCGACCCGCCGCCCAGCCCACCCAGTCCGACCCGCCGCCCAGCCCACCTGTGGCCCTCATCCATCCATTTGACTATTAAAAATTTAATTTGTAGTATGCTTGACTTGAACCCAAGCACTTCTTGTGAAAAGAAATGACTTCACCACTACACCAACACAATGTTTGATACAATTGTTGCAATATATTCTATTACTATTGCGCCTAAATGAATCTAACTAAAGAAAAAACAAGATTCTAAACCAATTAATAAAATTCTTGGTTATTCCCAAAAAACAACCTTTTGTAAAATAAAAAACCGAAAAAAAAATGATTTAAAATATAAAGTATTTAAATCTTTTATTAGATAAAATGTAAAAAATCTTAAAGATAAATTAAATTATAATTATGTAATATTGAATTTTTATTTTTATTTTTTTACTATCACCTTCCAGTAAATTATTTATATAAAATGAAAATATTTAAGTCCTTATTACCAAATTGCCATTTGCACTTATGAGACATTTGAGATGAGAGACTCATGAGTCTGCTATGAGACTTTGTGAATAGACACTCATAAGTATGATATGAAACTTATTTACATGTCTCATAAGAATTTACAAGACTTTCATACAAATTATAAGACTTAAAAAATGCACTTATGAGACCTTTGAGAGACTCATGAGTCTGCTATGAGACCTTGTAAATAGACACTCATAAGTCTGATATGAGACTTTTTACATGTCTCATAAGAATTTACAAGACTGTGATACAAAATATAAGGCATAATAATGCACTTATGAGACCTTTGAGAGACTCATGAGTCTGCTATAAGACCTTGTAAATAGACATACATAAGTCTGATATGAGACTTTTTTACATGTCTCATAAGAATTTACAAGACTTTGATACAAAATATACGGCATAAAAATGCACTTATGAGACTTTTTAGAGACTCATGAGTCTGTTATGAGACCTTGTAAATAGACCTTCATAAGTCTGTTATGAGACCTTTTGCATAGACACTCATAAGTTTGATATGAGACTTATTTACATGTCTCATAAGAATTTACAATACTTTGATACAAATTATAAGACTTAAAAAATGCACTTATGAGACATTTGAGAGACTCATGAGTCTGCTATGAGACCTTGTAAATAGACTCTCATAAGTCTGATATGAGACTTTTTTACATGTTTCATAAGAATTTACAAGACTTTGATACAAATTATGAGACCTAAAAAATGCACCATGAGTCTGCTATGAGACCTTGTAAATAGACTCTCATAAGTTTGATATGAGACTTTTTTACATGTTTCATAAGAATTTACAAGACTTTGATACAAATTACAAGACTTTTTTACATGTCTCATAAGAGTTATTTAATTTATTTTCTTATAATTCTCATATTTTCAGTATATAATAGACTTAGTTGGTGTCATTTATGTAAATAAATGCCTTAAAAGAAGGGTAATAATTAAAAAATTATAAAAGTTTTTGAAATAATGTATTTTCACAATTACAATTTAATTTATTTTTTAGGTTTTTCATATTTTTTTTAATAAAAAGCATTAGATATTTTATATTCTTAAATGATGTTTTTAATATTCTAATATATACATATATTAAAAGTTTTTTTTTTTTTGTGTGAATATTCAAGATTTTCATTAATTGATTGTAAAATCTCAATTTTTGTAATTTAGTTTCGTATAGAATGCTGTTACTAATAATAAATATTGCAAAAATTGAACAAAGCAATGCAGTGGGTTAGTGGTTAAGATGTGGTTGTCCTACAAAAGGTCCTAGGTTCAAAACCTAGTGTCAACATTTTTTTTTCTAATTAAAACGGGTGGATTGGTAAGTGGGTTTCGGATCCTGTGCGGGTCGGGGCATCGGGCTTAGCACTGGGCTTGTTGGTTTTTGGGCTGAGTGATGGTTTTTGGGCTTTTATGGCATTTTGTTTCGGCTTTGGGGTTAGTTGGAATTTTGCATCTCGCGTGGGCTTTTATGGAGAAAACATCTGGGAGAAGGGGCCTAAAGGAATTTTGCCACCTATATAGTAATCTAATAGGACTTAAAAACTAGTAAATTACCTCAAAATCTATCCTAAAATCCTCTAAAATTAACCTACTAAAAATAATGACGAAAATAATAATAAAATACTAATTAAAACCTAACTAATAATAAAATACCAATATAATTATAATATTTAATATAATCATATTTTTGTAATGCATCATTTATACTAGGCAATAGTTTTCAATTGTCGATGTGAGATTTGGGATGGAACCTAGTTGCCCACTCACAACCACAATTCACTTACTAGCTATTATCTCTCAAACTTTACTTTTCATATTCACAGCACCTACTCTACTGTCATTATTATACTTATTTTTTCTTAATTTTTGAGCATTCAATTCTAATAATAATTATTATGAAACTGAAAGAATATATCAGATGAAATTTGATTTCTCGATCAGCACATAAGTGGGAAGTGTAATAATACTGTTTTTTGGTGATCAATCTGAGCACCTAACTGCGTGACTACTCTATTTGTTTAAACTAAGCTATTAGTGTAAGTGAAAATCTCATAAAAAACGTGTTTTTAAAAGACAGAGTGGTATTTTTGTAAATTAGTAAAACTTATTTATTTGGTGGCATTTTTGTAAAGAGTATTTTTCAATGCTACAACAGGTACTTTTTAACACCAGCACGCACAATTCTTAACATCGACAAAAAGCCCCTTTTTCTACCTCTTCATATTGAATACTCCCTCTGTCTCATTTTAAACTTCAAAGTCAAAGCAAAATTTGTCAACTTCATTGCATTTTGACCATTGATTTAGAGAAAATTTAATTATCCTATTGAAAAACTAGAAGTTACGTATGAGAATATTGATGATGGTGAATCAAAAAACAATTTTTAAAAAATTTATTAAGATAATTAATTATATTATAAGTGTTTAGTAAAGTACAATTAAGTTGACAATTTTTCCATTGGTTTTGAAGTTTAAAATGGGATTTCCATGGGAAATTTAAGGATTATATAAGCTCAATTACCAACAAAATATAAAAGTGCAAAACAAGTAGGCTTCTGATTACAGTGAGTTGATGGACTGCAAATAATTTTACCAATAATATTGAAAGGTATAAACCGACTTATCCCCTGAACCGGGCTGAACTTGGCATATTATGGTTTGGCCCAAGGATGAACTCACGCCAAGGCCCATGGACCAAGGCACGAATCAAGCCCACTTACAATCAAGGATCAAGACTTTGACATCTTCACATGGCTGCCGCCAGAAGATGGGGACCTAACATCATAAAGAACTACTCGATTTGTCTAAAGTCGAGGTCATTCTATAGCCAATCATCACACTCCTTGGTTTACCCTCTACCGAGGACGAGGAGTTGTGTTCCACCAAGACTACGCCTAGTAACTTGGTCAAACACTCCAAAGCCATGCAAAACCCTACTCCAATGAGGAATGTGCATGCTAACAAAAGATCTCCAATTATACGGGTTTATCTCCTACTCAGGAGACTCAATCCCATACGGAAATTAAGTAACACCAATCTAATTGGGATTCTACTTTCCTAATATGAGTCATATGCCAAAACGGATTCCTAAACTTTCTCACCAAGCAAGGACACCCTTGTTGGTCCCTAAAGGGGCAACAAGGGTGTGAAAATCGCTAGAGGGGGGGGTGAATAGCGTTTTAAAATTCTTTTCAAACCCTTTTGCAATTCAATGGCAGATGCGCACAACCCTTATTTTGGCTAAGTATAGCGCGCGGTAAGAGTGTGAAATGCACAGCGGAAATTTAAAGCAGCTCTGCGCAGAGATAAAAACGCACGCGCTAAGTATGAGGCTAAAGAGTGGCGCAAAATGGGATTCTAAGGCAAATGAGCAATAGCAATTACAACTTCTGAGAGTGGCAATCTGAAAGATCAAACAAAGCAGTTCATAAAAAGTTAAGCAGGGAATATGAAATAAGTAATGAACACGCTATTTGGAGAGGTTCGATCGATGAAAGATCTACATCCTCTACCAAGATGGTTAGTCTTGGATTTCTAATGGAGATATTATTATATGAGAGAGTATTACAAATTACAACATTTGAGCTCAATACTAACTCAAGATCTATTATCTATGAAGAACAAATCCTAGACTAAACCGGTGTATCTCAAGAAGTTAGATCAAAATAATCAAAACTTCAAGAGGTGTGTGTGTGACAGAAATTCTGGGCTCTATGAATATGAAAGATGAAGAGCATCAAGAATTCTGGTGATATAGGCTTTGTGATATGAGCAGGAGTTTTGATGGTTTGAAGATCTTGAAGGCTGTTCTAAAGAATCTGGAAAAACTAAGCAGCAGACTTCAGATCTTCATGGTTTTTCAGTGAAGCATGAAACTCGAGCTCTGAAGCATAATGGCCAACAAGAGGGGCTTGATCAAAGGTGATGATCAAGGGCCAATGAAAAGGGCTGAATCAAAAGGCAGCTTGGAAATGAAGATGAGCAGGCTATTTATAGCTGAGAGCTTGAATATAGCCGTTGGAGCTCTGATCAAGGACAATGAGCTGGCACAACATGATTGGCGCGCAGCTGTCCTTTATAGCCGTTGGGGCTCTGATCAAAGATGATGACCTGGCACAATATGATTGGTGCGCAGGTATATAGAGCCGTTGGAGACTGAGCATGAAGACCAGTTTCAAAAGCTTCTTCTAGAAGGTTGACAGCTGTCTTCTCTTGAGAAATTTCTTTGAAGCATGTTTCCACCAATGGTTTTGCTGAGTGTGCTTATTTTGTCGTTTGTGCCACCTCAGCTTTTTAATAAGCGTGCATCTTCTAAGCGTTTTCCAAACTTTCTAGAATGTGAGATCAGGAGATGAGGAACTTGACCAAGGTTGTGTCCGCGCACAAAAGGCATGCGCATTGCCGGCGCGCATGAGCAGCATGCGCACCATGCTTGGTCACAAAGAGATCTCTCGAGAGTTTAGGAAGTAATATCTTGAAAACTGAGCAGGGTCAAGGTCTGCGCAAAGATATCTATGCACAGTGGCGACCTGCGCAGAGAACATTCTGCGTAGCGAAATGAATTCTTGCTTAGGTGATCTTCGATCTTTAAAGCTTCAAGTCCTATCATCTAAGCCTATACTATAAAAAGGACTTAGCTAAAAATTGAAGTTCTAAACTTCTTTACATGAGGTCCTAAAGTCCGTAAAAATACTTATAGGTGATGGTATCAATCAATTCTAACAAAAGTAGGAGGGTTAAGTGATAAGCATACCCAACAACCCTCAACCTGCGCCTATAAATACAGACCACAATTCACGTGTAAAAGGGTAACGAATCTATTGACTATGAACTCTTGTCAATTGATTTGTCTCTCTTAAACCCCGGCTCAGTTTACGTTTATTCATTGTGTTTCAGGCTATTCAAAGGCTCGCTGGTATTATCCGAACCACTAGATTTTGGCTGATTCAAACGATTTTGGCATCATCAAATATTCTTTTAAATCATCAACTCCGCAAATATCGATCAAAAACTTAAACCCGTATAAGCGTCGTTCGTCGAGATTTTAAGCTTAAGAATAGAATAGGTGGAATTTTACCAATAATATTCTTTTAAATCATCAACTCCGCAAATATCGATCGAAAACTTAAACCCTTATATGCCTTTGAGATTTTAAGCTTAAGAATAGAATAGATGGAAGATTAGTAAATTAACTTAGGTGGTGTTTGATGTATTAAGCACTTGATGTTTGATGCTAAATGGATTACAAGGTATAATTTGAAGGTAATGTGCCTTGATAACATTGAGCTCTACATGTTGCAAGTTCCATGAGGCCCTTATTGGCTAAGCAATGATTTTGATTCTCAATCATTAAGAGCCTCACGTAACCTCCATCATCTATACCTCAATTTCATCAAAGGCACCATACCTCCAAAATATACCTCACAATCTATTAAGCATCAAGCATTAAGTGCTTAATACATCAAACCACCTTAGTCTTACGCTTTTTCTCTTTTTGTCCCAAATTAAAGAGAAAATTTTGGGGGAAACTAGTTTCTCTATAAGTTATAAAAATTCCTTTTTTTATAGGGTTTAAGGTTTAGGGTTTAGGTTCGGGGTTTATGTGTTAAAAACATGACTTTTTATAACTTAGGGAGGAACTAGTTTCTTCCAAAACACACTCCAAATTAAATATCTTTCTTTTACTTTGTCTCATTTTTATCTATTTAAATATTTTTGCTTGATATTTTTATCCACTTTTTATTTTTCTTTATTTTTCACATTTTGTTAGTTACTTGCTAAATAGAAAATTTAAAAGTGAATAACAAGAATATTTATATTTTTTGTTATAAACTTTAACATTCCCAAAATGTGACATATTGAAAAGATGTACTTCATTTTTGTGAAAATCTAAAAAAAAAAAAAAAAAGGTTTTACACTCACGTTAGTGTAAAACTGCAGAACGAAATTTTTGTAAATAAGCGGAACGTTATTTCAAGGTGCGGTGGCATTGTTGTAAATAACTGGAACTTATTAAAACCTATCTAGCACTTTTTGACACTGTATGAGAATTTTTTTCAATATTACGGGAGGCACTTTTGAACACTAGGACAAGCACTTATTTCGGAATTTATAAAAACTCACTTGACACTTTTTGACATTGCAAGAGGCATGTTTCAATAGTACAACAATCACTTTTCAACACTAACACAAGCAATTCTTAAAAATACAACCAGCAGTCCTTAACACTACCACTAAATATGCATGTTTGAATGTTTTATAATTGTTATATTAAAACAAACACTTTCAAATATTAGTATAGACATATGATAATATTGAAACAAACAATTACGAAAATCTTATTTTTCAATCTCGTAGCGTAAAACAGATTTTTCATAAAAACGATTGTTATTTTATTCAATTTATTGATACATACTAATAGCCTTTAATTTCAATATTTGGGCACGATCCAATGCGGATTCTATTCAGCCTCTTTGCAGATAATATCAAAAGGTTGATATACTGATATACAATACACCACCACTTTGTGTTAGGCGCATTAGTGTCCAAGACAAGGACCTAGTGCTTCAATCTTTGTACTTAAAATACTAACTAAAGATATCACTTTTTGCTCTAAACTCTTCATTTTATTAATTTCTTAATGCACATCACACTTTCTAATCTTTAAACCATACTTAGTCATATTAAATAATTATTACTACATCATAATAAATGTCACATTTATCATATCAGCAGTTGTAATAAATGTGTTTTGCTTGCTTGCAAGTGCTTTGCTTGTATAACACTCTTTCCGTCTCATAATACATGTCGTTTTGAGAATTAATTTTTGTCTTAAAGTACTTGTCGTTTTACTATTTTAAGTCTATTTTGTTGTTGTATGCCAACTATATCCCTATTAATGATAGTGAACTATCTTTTACATAAGCATTTAATTGTTTAGGTAGTTTGATTACTTTAGAGTTATATGAGAATTTTCACATGCATTAATTGCATTTCTTAATATGTCTGAAATGGTTTAAAATGACATCTATTTTGAGACAGAAATGAGAAGGGGTAGTAAAACTAAACTAAGAGTGATTCTTTATTTTAAAATATGGTTTATATTTTAAGACAAATTAAAATGAAAATGTAACATTTATTATGAAACGAGTACGTGATGTGTGCGTGACATCAAGCCGACCCATTTTCACTTAATAAGGGTCTCTATCTCCTTTCTTAGTAGGTTTTATAGCTTTACTAGATGTTCTTATTAGCTAATAGTGGTCCATTATGAACTCACTTTCAAGTAATGATGCTTTAGTGAAAGATTTATTTACTCTTTATCTCTATATTATAATACACCACAAAAATAACCTCCTATTGACTTGAGATAAAAGAGGGCTGAGATTAAAGCATAACCGCCTTCATCCTATGGCTATCATTAAAGGTTTATTTTCTATTTTGTTAGTGCAGACAGATGTGTTACCTCAGATGTTGCCACTGACAGTCTAAGTGCTGTTACGAAAATACTTTGTAATTTTGACATTTCTTTATAATATAATTTTATACTAATGTCCTAATATTATTGTCTAGATGTTGGTCCATATTTCAGGTTATAATAAAGTTGATTTAAGGAGCTAAAAACGTGGAGAAGAAATTAACAAAGAATTATGCATAAATGCCGAAAATTAGAGAAGTTACAAACATATTTAACATGTGTTAAATATGGAAAATGTGAGAAGACCAATTCCAAGTATTTGTTGATGATCAAATGGAAGAGTACAAGGCATTGGAAGCAAGGAGTACAACAAGGTGAAGCTTAGACTTGGCCATGAAGTATTCGGTTGAGATAAAAGTGGAAAGTGGACCAAGTCTTGCTTGATTTGTGGAGAGTTAGCTCGGCACATGATCTCCACCCTCCCCACTCATCACAAACAGCCTTGGGCTATGTTATTGAGTAGCCTCCAAGCCTTTGTTGACTAAATATAGTGCTTGGATGAGAAGATTGAAGACAAGCCAAATATCACACACATCCATAGCATAAAGATCAAAGTACTCTTGGCTCCTTTAAGATTCTTTCTTCCATACACTCTTTTATCACTCAAATACTTCGGGTTTGAGTGAGTTTTGGTTAGGATAGAATCTTGTACTTTGTTCTTAGTTTGGTTCCATAGAGAGTATATCATATTAGTTATAGGAAACCTTTTGACTTTGTATTTGGTACACTTATTAAATATAAAGTTTTCGTCTAAGGGTAATCTCAAGTTATATTTATATAACTTGAGAAAAATATATCACTTGTGCTATTTAATTTTCTGCTGCAAAACTCTTTTATTTTTGTGTGTGTGTTTTCTGTCTGTCGGGTGTGTTACCTGGGGTGTTACCTAACACTTGAGGTAACATCTGTTCTCAGAAAACCTTTGACAAACACTTTCAATTGGCACCAGAGCCCGGTCACTTGACATACTAAGTGGTTCGTTCCAGTTTGTCATGGATTTCGATCCTGCTAATCCCAATCAGAAACGTCTTCCTGTTTTAGATGGCTCGAATTATGCTTATTGGAAGATCTGCCTACGCTCGCATATCAAATCAATTGATCATCGGGCTTGGCGATCTATTACAAATGGTTACTCTCTTCCTATGTTACCCCCAGATGAAGATGGTGACGTTCAAGTCAAACCTGAATCTGAGTGGACTAATGAAGAAATTACTCTAGCTAATTTCAATGAAAAAGCACTTAATGCTATTTTTGAGTGGGTTGATATGCATATTTTCAAACTTATTCAAAATAGTTCCACTGCTCAAGAAGCATGGGAAACTTTACAAAGGTTTTGTGAAGGTGATACTAGTGTGCGTGAAAATAAGCTTAGAACTCTCACTGGCAAATTTGAAAGGTTGAGGATGAGTGATAATGAAACTATTTCATCTTATTTTGAAAAATTGTTTGTTATTGCAAATGAATGTCAATTTTTGGTGAACCTTTTACCAACAAACAACTTGTTTCAAAAGCTATTCGAACTCTCCCCGAGAGATTCAATATGAAAGTTTCATCTATTGAAGAAGCTCACAATCTTTCTACCATGAACATCAATTCTTTAATGAGCATTTTGAAAAATTTTGAGTCAAATCTCCTTGAACAAAGTGAGGCTTCTAAAGAAAAAAATATTGCTTTGAAAGTGCAATCCTCAGATTTTTCAAAAGATGAAGATGAAAATTTTAAAGAATTGGATGAAAATGCCAGTGTTGCTTTACTTGCTAGAAAATATAATGCTATGGTTAAAAAATTTAACAATGAAATGATGCAGGTAAAAGAAAAGGAGCAACAAACCAAGGTGTATGATTCGATGCCAAGAAGGACGTCCCCATCTACTCAAAAGTCAGCCCCTATGCATAGAGCATCCTCAGATCAATCAAGGTCTGATCCCAAATACATTGATTCAATTCAATGTCATGCTTGTTCGGGATGGGGTCATTACGCAAACGAGTGTGCCAACACACTACGGAAGAAGGGAAAGAACCTATGGGTATCCCTGAGTGACAATGAAGATGAGGGACCAGTCCAGGAGGAAGAACCAGAACAAACAAACATGTTTGTCACACTAAGTGACTCGCAGACTGAACATGTTACCAGAGATGTTACGTCCACTGAGATAACATCTGAGACCACACCTGGCAGGTATAACAATTTTAGTTCACATAATGATGTTTGTTTCATGGTTTCAACTAACCTTGATGCATGAAGTTCGCAAGAGGATGGGCTGAGCAAAGATGAGCTCATTGATGGTTTAAAAAACCTTTCTGATGATTTGCTCAAATAATGGAAGAAAGAGAACCAAGTGGTTAAAACTTTAACCAAGATGAATGATGGACTCAAGGCCTACTTGACTCGCTTGGAAGTTCAAGCATCCAGGAGGGATGCCGAGCTAGAGAAAGTCAAGGCCAAATTGACTTTAGCCGAAACCACCTTGAAGAAAATCAACACCGGATTATCCAAATTGGATGAGATTCTCAATTTGAGTAAGCCTCTCAAAGCAGGTATTGGTTTCCGAGAATCATTAGATAAAATTATTTCTTCTTTGAGTTGTGATGAACATGAAATATGTTTTATGAAAGAACGTGCTTTTGATCAAAATTCTTTCTCTAATGACTCTTCTGACAAAAGAAAAGTGTGTCAATACTGTCACAGCTCTGGACATTTTAAAAATAAGTGTAATACTCTTTCAAAAAAACTGTCCAGTTATTCTTTACCTGAAGTGTTACCCAGCACTCTAGATAACACATTCTGTCAGAAGGTCAAAAACACAAAAAAGAAGACATAGAAACCTAAGTCTAAATTGAGATGCGATGTTATTTACACTTCCTTAAAAACAATATTGAAGGATCATGGTACTTTGATAGTGGATGTTCACATCACATGACGGGAACAAAGTTGTTTTTGAAGGACTATGAATCTTTTCAATGAGGTAGTGTAACTTATGGTGGTGGAAGTAAAAGCAATATAATAAGAAAAAAGACACTAAATGTGACTGGTTTTCCTGCCTTAAAAAATGTCTTACATGTAGATGGTCTTGTTATTAATTTAATTAGTATTAGCCAACTTTGTGATGACAATTTAAAGGTAAAATTCAACAAAAATACTTGTGAAGTCTTTGATTATACTAACAATTGTGTGATGACAAGAATTAGATCAAGTGACAATTGTTACCTTGTTGAAGACAAACAGGTGTGCCATTTGGCAAAAATAGATGTCACTACATTGTGGCATCAAAAGTTTGGACATGCCAATTATCGAAACTTGAAGAACATTTTCAAGTTTGAGGCTGTCAAAGGAGTCCCTAAACTGAATCTTAATAACAAAATGGTTTGTGGAGAATGCCTTAAAAATAAGGAGACTCGTGTTACCCAGTGTGCTGCCCAACACCAAGAGCAACACTTCAGGACAACACATTGTTTTCAGCTTTTGCACATGGACTTGATGGGTCCAATCGAGGTAGAAAGCTTGGTAGGTAAGAGGTATATTTTTGTTACAGTTGATGATTTCTCTAAGTTTTCATGGGTATATTTCCTAAGAGAAAAATCTGAAACTTTAGATAAATTTAAACACTTGCACTCCAAAATCAAAAACATGTTTTGCTCACCTATTTTTCGTATAAGATCTACTAATGGAAAAGAATTTGCAAATGTTTCCTTTTATACTTTTTGTAAGAAAAAGGGGATAAACCATGATTTTTCGGTAACAAAATCACATCAACAAAATGGGGTGGCCGAAAAGAAAAATAGGACATTGCTTGATATGGCCCGTGTCATGTTATTTTCAAAACGGATTTCACAAAGATTTTGGGCTGAAGCTTTGAGCACGGTTTGTCACATTTCAAATAGAGTCTTTCTAAGACCTAGTTTAACAATGACACCCTATGAGATTTTGAATGGGAAGAAACCACATGTACATTACTTCCATGTGTTTGGGTGTGTATGTTTTATATTAAAAGACTGAGATTACTTAGCTAAGTTTTACTCTAAGAGTGATAAAAGCATTTTTCTTGGATATTCTCAAGACAATCATGCATATCGAGTGTATAATTTAAGCTTGAGAACTATTCAAGAATCTGTGAACATTGTTTTTGACGACTATTAAGTGTTACAGATAAACTAGGTGATTATCCTCTCATGATACAGATGGAACAACCTCAAAGTGAATTTGACATTTATGTTGGACCAGATGTTGTCATAAGTGCTGGACCAGATGTTGGCCCCAGTGTTACCGCACCTGAGGCAACACCAGAGATAACACCAGAAGTCAGTCCAGTTGCAGAAAATGAAAATAATGAGGACTCCAATAGAGTAGATGATCCCGTCAGAAGAGTTCTCCCGTTGAAGATTCAAAAGAATCATCCTATATCCCAAGTGATAGGGAGATTAGACGAAGGGATACAAACTAAAGGTAAGGAACCAGTTAATTATCGAGATATGGTAAACCATTCATGTTTTCTTTCTATGCTTGATTCTAAAAATATTTTTTTGATAGATGAATATTTAATTCAAGTTTTTAACCATAAGAGATTTTCTAACTTGAAGAAGTCTCTTGTTCCGTGTCTTGTTTAAACCCCTTGGATCATCTTTGTTGGTGTATAATATTTTATTTTTTATTAAAAAAAAATCAATTTTTTTTATGTTTCTCTGTTTTAAATCTGTCAGTGGGTAGCTTTTTCTATCCATTGACGGTGGCACATACTGACCTTTTTGTTATGGTAGGATAACACTCTAGGTAACATTATTGATAACATTCCTTTTTAAACTCAAAAGTGACAAAGTCACTAATCTTTTTCAAAGGCAAAAAGGCTAAAAACACTTATAGTATTTCCTTAGTAGCTCGGGGCACGGCGTTCGCTGCGACGATGCCCTCTTGTCAAAGGGGGATATTATCTAGTGATCTTGTACTAAGTATTAAGAACATGGAGTTCGCCACTACAATGTTTCCTACTTGAACGGTACAAATCACTAAAACATGTTTACACTTTATAAGGACTCGGGGCACGGAGCTCACTACTACGATGCTTCCTTGTAGATAAAGATGTGTAAATCATGTTTATTTTTAAGTACTTGAAGATGAAGAACAAGCTTTTAATATCTAAATTACTAGATTTGTTTTGCCCACAGTATTCTATTTTGGCAAGCTTGTTTTACCTCAAATGCTTATTATAGAAGCATATTTCTGCCTCATGTGTTCAAGAATGAGGTCCATCTCGCCTTAATTGTCTTAATATAAATTCAATAAGGTATGTTTATCACGAATGTTATCTTAAGTGTTACCATCATTGCCATCAACACATTAGTGTGTGCTACATTCGTTTTTTTATTTAGTTTAGTCTCAGATTTGTTTTTTAAGTTTTCAAAGTTTGAAAGTCTTTTTATTGTTAATACAAAGAGTTTACAATTTTGAAAAAGTTTTAAACAAATTATTTTTATTTGTGGTAAAATTTTCAAGTAACTAAATCCCTAAAATTATGGAAGTCTATCATCAATTTGTGAGGGATCGGTTACTTCCTTCTTTTACCCATTCGTTTTACTTATTAATTTTTATTTTTTCTTTTTCGTTTTCTTTAATTAAAAAAAAAACGGATGTGTAGGGAGTTGGTTTTGTGTGTGCAAGTAAATAGGTGGAGTTTGATTAGGATTGTTTAAATGTGATTAAAAATAGGGGTCTTAGTTAATTTAGATGATAAGAGTTAAGTTTAAATTAAATTGCTCTCCTATTCACATTCATTAACCTCTTAAAATCCTATCCCTATTTACTCTCTCTTTCTCTCTCAAACTCACCTATATACTCCCTCCTCTTCATCACTTTTTCTCTATCTCAGCAACCTTCCCAAAATCAAAAACCCTTCTCAAAAAATTCTCCTTTTCTACCTTTCAAAATTCAACAATGGCTTCACCTTCCCAAAACCCTAACCAATCCGCACCTCAAGAGGAGTCACCGGGTGTTGTCTCGGGTGTTACTTCCGCCACCAAGAAACCCAAAAGAAAAGCCCATTCTTCCTCCATTTAAAGAAGACAACATCGACTTCATTAATTTGATTTCTTGCCAACCTGGGGGAGATGTTGGTGCTGGTACTAGTGCTGCCACTGATGCTGTTGGTGATATTGGTACAGCTCGTGTTGCTGAAGATGTTACTGGAGATGCTGGTACTAGTGATGAGCCAGATGATGGAGAACAAGAATAAGAAGAAGAATAACCTTGTTTAAAGGTTGATGTTGCCAATGGCTTTTTTGGTACTTTTGAATGGTTTCAAAAACAATTTTCGTTTGTGGTGGTTTGGTTTTTAAAACAATTTGTATTTTAGTTCTTAATTTAGAAATTTAATACTTTGGTGGTTATGCTTTGGTTTATGACTTGTGGTTTTGTGGATTTTAAAACTTTGATTTACTTTTTGTTTTAAACTACTAATTGTTTTAAACATGGTTCTACTTTACAATTAGTATATTAAGTAAATCTTTGTTGTTTCGGTTAACTCCATGATTAAGGGGGAGTTAATCTTTGGTGAAATGCTCTGTTATACTGTATATGGCTAACTTGTTTTTGCAGGTACCAACACATAGGATATTGGAAAGAAATCTCAAATTAAAGGGGAGATTGTTAGTGCAGACAGAGGTGTTACCTCAGATGTTGCCACTGACAGTCTAAGTGCTGTGACGAAAATACTTTGTAATTTGACATTTCTTTATAATATAATTTTATACTAATGTCCTAATATTATTGTCTAGATGTTGGTCCATATTTCAGGTTATAATAAAGTTGATTTAAGGAGCTAAAAACGTGGAGAAGAAATTAACAAAGAATTATGCATAAATGCCAAAAATTAGAGAAGTTACAAACATATTTAACATGTGTTAAATATGGAAAATGTGAGAAGACCAAGTCCAAGTATTTGTTGCTGATCAAATGGAAGAGTACAAGGCATTGGAAGCAAGGAGTATAACAAGGTGAATCTTAGACTTGGCCATGAAGTATTCGGTTGAGATAAAAGTGGAAAGTGGACCAAGTCTTGCTTGATTTGTGGAGAGTTAGCTCAGCACATGATCTCCACCCTCCCCACTCATCACAAACAGCATTGGGCTGTGTTATTGAGTAGCCTCCAAGTCTTTGTTGGCTATATATAGTGCTTGGATGAGAAGATTAAAGACAAGCCAAATATCACACACATCCATAGCATAAAGATCAAAGTACTCTTGGCTCCTTTAAGATTCTTTCTCCCATACACTCTTTTATCACTCAAATACTTTGGGTTTGAGTGAGTTTTGGTTAGGATAGAATCTTGTACTTTGTTCTTAGTTTGGTTCCATAGAGAGTATATCATATTAGTTATAGAGAACCTTTTGACTTTGTATTTGGTACACTTATTAAATATAAAGTTTTCGCCTAAGGGCAATCTCAAGTTATATTTATATAACTTGAGAAAAATATATCTCTTGTTCTATTTAATTTTCCGCTGCAAAACTCTTTTATTTTTGTGTGTTTTCTGTCCGTTGGGTGTGTTACCTGGGGTGTTACCTAACACTTGAGGTAACATATGTTCTCAGAAAGCCTTTGACAAACACTTTCATATTTTATTTGTATCGTTGGATTGTTTCTCCACATCTCTGATCGTACGGTTGATAATGGGCGGTTTCCAAATTTCTTATTCCTCTATGCAAGCAGTTTCCATTCTTTGGATTAGTTTTTTTTTTCTTTGGCTGATATATTAGTGTTTTAGTGAAAAATTAGATCAACGGGAGATTGAGGGTTTGTATCTATGGGGTTGTGTACGATGGCAGAAAGGGGGTTCAATTTGATCTTAAATTGATTTAGTTGTAGCTTAATGATATTTTTTTTATTTGTTTGTATTGTTACCTTTGCTAAATTGAGACTTAATGGTGATATATATGATTTGTTCTAATTGTCTATAAAGAGTGCACAAATTTGTGCCTTACTCTTCCGTCTCAAAATAATTTGCTGCATTTTCTTATAATTAAAAAGATGGCATATGTTTAAAAAAATTGTGAGTGGGAAAATAGTTGTGAGTATGATAATTGAGAGTGAGACCCATACTTTAAGTATATGAATTCTTGTGCCCAAAATATTTACTGCAACGAGGTATGTTTCTAAAAATAGTTGTGAGTATGATAATTGAGTGTGAGACCCATACTTTAAGTATATATTTACTCCATTTTCTTATAATGAAAAAGATAGTACATATTTAAAAAATTGTGAGTGGGAAAATAGTTGTGAGTATGATAATTAAGAGTGAGACCCATAATTTAAGTATATGAGTTTTGTGCTCAAAATATTTAAAAATTTTGCGAGTGGAAAAATAGTTGCGAGTATGACCATTTGATTTACGAGGTGCGAGTGCAAGTTGTTTTGGGATGGGTAACTATACACCTAAGCATTTAGTGGAGAAATTCGTACACGGTTTTACTTGCGGCAACGAGGTCTGTTTTTAAATTGAATTTTGTTTTTACGATTTTTTAGCCAGAGCTTGACTTTGTAATTTCTATCTATCAATTGTCTGTTATTTAATGCGAGTTGGATGATATAGTGTTATATCAGAGGTAAAGTAAATACCACATTAATTGATGCAAGCTATACACTTTACAAGTTAGATTTGGATGTGTTCTTTTAAAGGCTTTGGTAAATAGATATGAATAGTTTTTATGGCGTTAGATGCAAGTGTTGATTTCTGAATGTTTGATTTAATGTGCGGACAGTGTAGTGGTAAATGTTGTGCTTCCACATAAATTGCAGACATACAAAATACTGAAACATAAATTATTTTCATTTTTGAACGTATGCATGTGCTTTTTTGTTTCCTTGATTTAAGGCAGTTGTTCAACTTTTAAATTGACTTGAGAATTGACTGATTTCATACTATCGCCGTGTTATTTGGCACGGGTATTAGTTTTATCCTATCAAATAAGTAGGGTTATATCTTGCTATTCTCCTCTTTCTTTTTCGCTTCCCCATGAATTATATGACAAATTACAACTTTAGCTATATACTGTATGTTCTTAGACATATTTCATACTGTCATCATTATTGTACTGTTACCGTGTCGCGCCCCAGACCCGTGGTCCTACTTGGCCCCACGCTCGGGACACGAGTGGAAGACGTTATAAAACTCTTTTTAAAAAAAAAAAATCGAAATGTACTTTTATAAAGTTTAGCAAAAACACACTTGAAGTTCAAAGACTTCACTTAACTTTAAACAAACATTACAACCAACTTTCACAACGAAAGTACTTAGCCCGAAGGCTTACAAACTTTTAAACAAATGTACATACACCAACATCATCCAAAATAGGTGTAAGACAACAGAAAGTACGGGTACTCTACCCAAAAGGTTTCACATTTACATAATGCAACCTTAACAAAACAAGTCCCAACTCTTACCACTCCAACGTCCTCCCGTGCCAAGTGTCCTATCCCCTGAACCCGCCTTATCTAAAACAGTAAACAAATAAAGGGTGAGAATAAATCTCAGTAAGCTACTAAAATGCAACTACATTACATGCTGATATGATAATCATAAAGAAATTATATCAACAAATATTCATATAGCATATAGCACATAACATGAGAGATAACATCAACTCATATATCACAATTACAACATAGCCCACACTCCGGTGGATACCAAGCCAAGGTTTACCCCATAACATAACTGTCTGAGAATACCATCTGAGAAAACCAACTGAGAAAACCATCTGAGCAGCATAAATAGCTGAAGCCGTCGGGATCCCGAAAACAAACCATAACCAATAGAACCAAAGTAACTAGAGAGGGAAATATGACACAAAGTCATATCCCAAGTGCTCACCAAAGGAAGCAATTCATCCCATCCAAGGCCAATCTGGACTGGGGAAACAAAGAAGGCGCAGTGGACACCTTATAGTGAACTTGGCTTGTGTGCCACTATAATTCTCCCACCGCCTGACTCAGAAGCTCCCAATGGAAAGCCTTATAGTGGACTTACCTGTACCACTATAATTCTTCCATCGGCTGACTCAGAAGCTCCAATGGAAAACCTTATAGTGAACTTACCTGTACCACTATAATTCTTCCATCGGCTGACTCAACAACAAGACCAGCTGGACTTTTCACAAGAAGCACAGTAATGAATACTTGCTAAACAAAACCCGGGGCATTTAATCCAAGAAGGAACTAAGCCAAATACATCACAAGATGCACACAAAAGATTTCTCATAAAGAGTCCATAATAAGGACATTTAGTCACAACCCAATCTTTTTCATTAACGACATAAAAGTCATACACATTCACGTTTGGGTCCTAAACAACCCCAGGGACTACATAAACACTTGTCCTCTTGTACCCCATTTGAACAAACTATCAAACCTGGAAAACAGGGGGGGTGCGCACGCCCCACCCAAAAGGGTGCACGCGCTTCCATTCATCAGATCCTCACACTTTTTGGCCAACTAAGGGTGCGCGCGCCCCACCCAAAAGGGTGCGCACGCTTCCCTTCATCAGACCCTTTTGCCTAAATTAGTCAATGGGGTGCGTGCGCCTCCTTATTTAGGGTGCGCGCGCCCCCTCCCATTTTGGGCCAAATCCCAGATTTCTTCTTTAGTTCATTTTTACTCCTTCCGTCCCACAAGTATAACACACAAACTACACAACTTTAGTAACTTCCTTTAAGGATACCAATTGAGTTTCTAACCCATTCCAACATCCTGCTAAAACCAATTCAATATACTCCTTTTGTCCCAAAAATACAAGTATAACAAATATTACCTAAATCACAAAATTAACAAATAGAAGTATCAAATATAAATATAATTTTTCTAATATACCAATATACTCATTTAGGGGTACTTTCATACATTTCCCCGTCCCAAGAATAATAGTATAATTTTATAATATACTTATTTAACATTTAATTCAAGTTAATATTTTACCGTCCCACAAATAGGAGTATACTTTCACACACTTATACTAACATTTTCACAATATAAACATACTCCATATACTCCCTTGCATACAAACCAAGTCACTTACCCAGTATAATTATACTCCCTTTGTCCCAAATAAACAAGTATCACAAATAAATTCATTTCACAATAATTTCACCACATATCACACATATAGCAAATATATGACCATTTTACTATTTAAGGGGAATTAGTAACTTACCTATTTCCGGAAAAAGTATCGCAGAAATATGTTTTGTTCGGGTAGAAATGACCTACTCAACACCCTGATCATTTTTATATAATTACTTTTTAAAACGGGTAACTAAATAAAAAGAATTAAATCGAAATGGGTTGAACTTACTTTTTCTTCGCAGAACAGAGAGAGAATTAGGAAAGTATACGTATGCAAACACAGGGAAAGAGGGAGAAGGATAAACATGGTTTATAAAAATCCCATTTTTACATTTAGGTCACTCAACTTCCATTTCTAACAACTAAACCCCCAAACTTTAAAGTTACACTTTGGACCCTAAAGTTTCAACTAACTCCTTTATTCCTTTTAACAAAATTTCTATTAACACTTTAACTACCACATATGCTCAAATAATATATGCAAGTCATAAAAATATTTTCTAACACATAAAATGCACACATAAATTCAAATTAAAATTCCCAAAAATATAAAATAAATAGGAACGGGTTTTGGGGTCGTTACATACCGTGCCTCTGGCACGGGCATAAGTACTAGTTTTATAATAATAGGAAAGTGCTCAAATGAAAATCAAAATGAAATGAGAATTATGAAAACCAATAACCATCATTAGATTATGATAATTGAATTGTTCAGATTAAAAGATAATTGAATAGAGAACTGATGGTATTTTTTAAATTTTTGTGAACTATGAGGAAAAAACATCATGTGAGAGCGACTTTTCATAGTCTGCCATGTCATCACCCAATTTTTTTTAAAATTTTTAAAATTAAATATCTCAATATCTATAAGTCGAAAAAATATCCGAGAACACTGATTTTTTCGTGTCGACGAGATGAATCAAACTACATCCCTAAAGATAGGGTTTTGAAAAAAAAAAACATTGAACAACAATGAAACGTTCAAAATACACTTGCATACAGTAGATAATTAGCTATTGTATCCAAATGGACTGTAATCAAGCGTATCTACTGTATCCAAGTGCAATATTCAAAATTTTGCTACTGTATTTAAGTGCAATGTTCAAAATTTAGCTACTGTATCCAAGTTCATCTACTGTGTCCATGTTCAATAAGAATTTTTTTAGTTACTGTATCCAAGTGTACCTAATGTATCCAAGTGCAATGTTTAAAATTTAGCTATTGTATCCAAGTGTATGTACTGTATCTACGTGAAATGTTCAAAATTTAGTTACTGTATCTAAGTGTATCTATTGTATCCAAATACAATGTTCAAAATACATTTGGATACAGTAGCTAACTAGCTATTGTATCCAATTACAATGTTCAAAATTTAGCTACTGTATTTAAGTGTATCCACTATATTTAAATGCAATGTTCAAAATTTAGCTAATATATCCAACTCTATCTATTGTATCCAAGTGCAATATTCAAAATATGCTTGAATACAGTAGCTAACCAACCACTGTATCCGAGCGTATTTTGAAAACTAGACAGTTGTTCAATATTATTATTTTTTGAAAACCCCATTTTCAGGGATGTAGTTTGATTTGTCTCGTCTGGACGAGAAAAAACAGTGTTTTTTGAATTATTTTTTATTTATAGATATTGAGATATTTAATTTTGAAATTTTAGAAAAAATTTGGGTGATGAAATGGAAGATTCTAGAACACACTTGGTATTTCTTATTTTGTCTTTGCCATTATCAGTCAACCTAATTACAAAAATGCCACCGATTTTTTATAGTAAAAATGTAATCTAAACAGCTAAACTCTTGATTTATGTCTAATCTAATGGTTATGATTGTTTTTCATGGTTCTCATTTTAAATAGTTCTCATTGGAATAAGACTCTATAGTAACATACTCCATCCGTAAAAAAAAATAGTTTTATTTTAATTTTAAGGGTCAACATTAATCCAACTTAAGCGCAAAAACATTATATCAACTTAATTATCTTGTTTAGCTTTTAAAAATTACAGTATAATTGATACCCCTCCGTTTTAGAGTTAGAGTCTTATTTAGTTATGCACGTTTATTAAGAAAAATATTATGAAATTGGTAAATATTTCAAGTGGATAGAGGGCATTATTGTCCAAAACACTGTTCAAAATGTAAGTGGTTATAAATAGAATAGTAAAGTGTTGAGTTTTTTTTATAGTTTTATAAGCATCATAAAGATAAAATTGTCCAAAATACTCTTCATTATATCTCACCTTTGCCATTTTGGGTAAGGACTCTTACTCTGGGAAGTACCAATATAGAAAATTGAATTCTTACTCTGGGACGAAGAGAATAGAGATACTCCCTCCGTCACAAACTAATCGCTACTAAAAGGGAATGCACTGAGACTATGAAAATATGTTGAAAAAGTAAGTATTGTGAGAGGGTATGAGAGAGAAAATTAAACATTTTATGTAAGTGGCAATTAGTATGGGACGCCCAAATCGAAAACAAGTAGCGATTAGTTTGAGACAGAGGGAGTATATCACAAACAAGGTTTTAAAATTTATTGTGGTAATTAACATTCCATTTTTATTTGCTTACATTGGATTAAATAATAATTTGGTCCCTAAACTTGACAATTTTTATTAGTTTGGTCCTTCATGAATAAATGTTATTAGTTTCGTCCCTTATGATGGCTTTTTTTGCCAGTTTGCCCCTTCCTTCTGTGAGATTTTTCAAAATTCCGAATATACCCCTGAAACTAATGATAGTTTGGTCCCTAAACTTGCCGCTTATATTAATTTGATCCTTCATGATAGATTTATATCTTAGTTTTCCTCTTTTATTTATTTTTACTAATTTTCTACCATTAAATTATATTTAAAAATTGTTTATAATGCACTAAAAATAATTAATTAATTCAGAAGAGTCTCAAATATTTTTCTCCTCTAATCTTTTCGAGTTATTCAACCTTAAAATTAAATCTTTGATGGGTTTGTATATTGACAAAGTTTATTTTTAAATTATATTTAAAAATAATTAATTAATTTCAAAAGAGTCTCAAATATACTTTATCAACATACAAACCCATCAAAGAGTTAATTTTAAGGTTGAATAACTCGAAAAAATTAGAGGAGAAAAATATTTGAGACTCTTTTGAAATTAATTAATTATTTTTAGCGCATTATAAACAATTTGAAAATATAATTTAATAGTAAAAAATTAGTAAAAATAAATAAAAGAGGCAAACTAAGATATAAATCCATCAAGGAGGACCAAATTAATATAAGCGTCAAGTTTAGAGACCAAACTATCATTAGTTTCAGGGGTATATTGGTATTTTGAAAAATCTCACAGAAGTAAGGGGAAAACTAGCAAAAAAAAATCCATCATAAGGGACCAAACTAATAAAATTTATTCATGAAGGACCAAACTAATAAAAACTGCCAAGTTTAAGGACCAGATTATTATTTAATCCGCTTACATTCGGTTAAGTTGACCACTAAAATTAAAATGATGAAGACTATTATCTTAGACGATGGAGGGTGTAATCTATATAATATATAAAAGCAAAAACATTTCAAGCCTTCTCATTAAGCCACGTGGAATTATGACGTGGAAATCCATGTGGCATTATTCTATAGGCAAATGTATATAATACTTATTTCAGGAAATGATTTAGTTTTTTAAAACTGATTTTTTTTTTAAATCAAATATTTTCTGAGCTTAAATTACGAAAACATGATTACTTAATTTTAGTAGGCAAAAGATAATGGATAACTTAAATTAAAATATTAGAAATTATAATCATTCAGTTAGTTGAATTTTAAGATATGGGCTAAAGATAAGAAATGTGATGTAGCAGTATATCTCGGTGAAGAAAATCGAGCCACATATTTTGCAAAAATAAAAATAAAAAAAAAATTAAAAAAATGAAGGATTCTATAAATAAAGTATGTTTGATGTTTTAAATTACTAATTGATGCGGACAGTAACGCGTTGAAGTTTTTGGGGTAATTTCAGCGAGTGCGCGAAACCGTCATAACTTTTGACTCCGGATGAACCGCGGAACGCACCGCATATCAAATCGAACGTCGGAGCGAGACGGACAAAGGTCGTTATCTTTAATTTGGACGTAGATGTTGTCAACTTTGCATGCATATTCATTTTTATATGAGAATTTGTATTTTTTTTTATTTAGTGAAAAAAAAATTAAAGTTAATAATTAATGGTAAAAATCTACACATCTATATAATATATAAAAGCAAAAACATTTCAAGCCTTCTCATTAAGCCACGTGGAATTATGAGGTGGAAATCCACGTGGCATTATTCTATAGGCAAATGTATATAATACTTATTTCAGGAAATGATTTAGTTTTTTAAAACTGATTTTTTTCTTAAATCAAATATTTTCTGAGCTTAAATTACGAAACATGATTACTTAATTTTAGTTGGCTAAAGATAATGGATATCTTAAATTAAAATATTAGAAATTATAATCATTCAGTTAGTTGAATTTTAAGATATGGGCTAAAGATAAGAAATGTGATGTAGCAGTATATCTCGGTGAAGAATATCGAGACACATATTTTGCAAAAAAAAAAAATAAAAAAAAAATGAAGGATTCTATAAATAAAGTATGTTTGATGTTTTAAATTACTAATTGATGCGGACACTAAGGCGTTGAAGTTTTTTGAGTAATTTCAGCGAGTGCGCCGAAACCGTCATAACTGTTGACTCCAGATGAACCGCGGAACGCACCGCATATCAAATCGAACGTCGGAGCGAGATGGACAAAAGTCGTTATCTTTAATTTGGACGTAGATGTTGTCAACTTTGCATGCATATTCATTTTTATATGAGAATTTGTATTTTTTTGTTATTTAGTGAAAAAAAATTAAAGTTAATAATTAATGGTAAAAATCTACACATCTATATAATATATAAAAGCAAAAACATTTCAAGCCTTCTCATTAAGCCACGTGGAATTATGACGTGGAAATCCATGTGACATTATTCTATAGGCAAATGTATATAATACTTATTTCAGGAAATGATTTAGTTTTTTAAAACTGATTTTTTTTTAAAATCAAATATTTTCTGAGCTTAAATTACGAAAACATGATTCCTTAATTTTAGTAGGCTAAAGATAATGGATATCTTAAATTAAAATATTAGAAATTATAATCATTCAGTTAGTTGAATTTTAAGATATGGGCTAAAGATAAGAAATGTGATGTAGCAGTATATCTCGGTGAAGAAAATCGAGAGCAACATATTTTGCAAAAAAAAAAAAAAATAAATAAATAAATAAATGAAGGATTCTATAAATAAAGTATGTTTGATGTTTTAAATTACTAATTGATGCGGACACTAACGCGTTGAAGTTTTTGGAGTAATTTCAGCGAGTGCGCGAAACCGTCATAACTTTTGACTCCGGATGAACCGCGGAACGCACCGCATATCAAATCGAACGTCGGAGCGAGACGGACAAAAGTCGTTATCTTTAATTTGGACGTAGATGTTGTCAACTTTGCATGCATATTCATTTTTATATGAGAATTTGTATTTTTTGTTATTTAGTGAAAAAAAATTAAAGTTAATAATTAATGGTAAAAATCTACACATCTATATAATATATAAAAGCAAAAACATTTCAAGCCTTCTCATTAAGCCACGTGGAATTATGACGTGGAAATCCATGTGGCATTATTCTATAGGCAAATGTATATAATACTTATTTCAGGAAATGATTTAGTTTTTTAAAACTGATTTTTTTTTTTAAATCAAATATTTTCTGAGCTTAAATTACGAAAACATGATTACTTAATTTTAGTAGGCTAAAGATAATGGATATCTTAAATTAAAATATTAGAAATTATAATCATTCAGTTAGTTGAATTTTAAGATATGGGCTAAAGATAAGAAATGTGATGTAGCAGTATATCTCGGTGAAATATTTTGCAAAAAAAAAATAAAAAAAAAGGAAGGATTCTATAAATAAAGTATGTTTGATGTTTTAAATTACTAATTGATGCGGACACTAACTCGTTGAAGTTTTTGGAGTAATTTCAGCGAGTGCGCCGAAACCATCATAACTTTTGACTCCGGATGAACCGCGGAACGCACCGCATATCAAATCGAACGTCGGAGCGAGACGGACAAAAGTCGTTATCTTTAATTTGGACGTAGATGTTGTCAACTTTGCATGCATATTCATTTTTATATGAGAATTTGTATTTTTTGTTATTTAGTGAAAAAAAAAATTAAAGTTAATAATTAATGGTAAAAATCTACACATCTATATAATATATAAAAGCAAAAACATTTCAAGCCTTCTCATTAAGCCATGTGGAATTATGATGTGGAAATCCACGTGGCATTATTCTATAGGCAAATGTATATAATACTTATTTCAGGAAATGATTTAGTTTTTTAAAACTGAATTTTTTTTTAAATCATATATTTTCTGAGCTTAAATTACGAAAACATGTTTACTTAATTTTAGTAGGCTAAAGATAATGGATATCTTAAATTAAAATATTAGAAATTATAATCATTCAGTTAGTTGAATTTTAAGATATGGGCTAAAGATAAGAAATGTGATGTAGCAGTATATCTCGGTGAAGAAAATCGAGCCACATATTTTGCAAAAAAAAAAAAAAAATAAAAAAATGAAGGATTCTATAAATAAACTATGTTTGATGTTTTAAATTACTAATTGATGCGGACACTAACGCGTTGAAGTTTTTGGGGTAATTTCAGCGAGTGCGCCGAAACCGTCATAACTTTTGACTCCGGATGAACCGCGGAACGCACCGCATATCAAATCGAACGTCGGAGCGAGACGGACAAAAGTCGTTATCTTTAATTTGGACGTAGATGTTGTCAACTTTGCATGCATATTCATTTTTATATGAGAATTTGTATTTTTTGTTATTTAGTGAAAAAAAATTAAAGTTAATAATTAATGGTAAAAATCTACACATCTATATAATATATAAAAGCAAAAACATTTCAAGCCTTCTCATTAAGCCACGTGGAATTATGAGGTGGAAATCCACGTGGCATTATTCTATAGGCAAATGTATATAATACTTATTTCAGGAAATGATTTAGTTTTTTAAAACTGATTTTTTTCTTAAATCAAATATTTTCTGAGCTTAAATTACGAAAACATGATTACTTAATTTTAGTAGGCTAAAGATAATGGATATCTTAAATTAAAATATTAGAAATTATAATCATTCAGTTAGTTGAATTTTAAGATATGGGCTAAAGATAAGAAATGTGATATAGCAGTATATCTCGGTGAAGAATATCGAGACACATATTTTGCAAAAATAAAAATAAAAATAAAAATGAAGGATTCTATAAATAAAGTATGTTTGATGTTTTAAATTACTAATTGATGCGGACACTAAGGCGTTGAAGTTTTTGGAGTAATTTCAGCGAGTGCGCCGAAACCGTCATAACTGTTGACTCCGGATGAACCGCGGAACGCACCGCATATCAAATCGAACGTCGGAGCGAGATGGACAAAAGTCGTTATCTTTAATTTGGACGTAGATGTTGTCAACTTTGCATGCATATTCATTTTTATATGAGAATTTGTATTTTTTTGTTATTTAGTGAAAAAAAATTAAAGTTAATAATTAATGGTAAAAATCTACACATCTATATAATATATAAAAGCAAAAACATTTCAAGCCTTCTCATTAAGCCACGTGGAATTATGACGTGGAAATCCATGTGGCATTATTCTATAGGCAAATGTATATAATACTTATTTCAGGAAATGATTTAGTTTTTTAAAACTGTTTTTTTTTTAAATCAAATATTTTCTGAGCTTAAATTACGAAAACATGATTACTTAATTTTAGTAGGCTAAAGATAATGGATATCTTAAATTAAAATATTAGAAATTATAATCATTCAGTTAGTTGAATTTTAAGATATGGGCTAAAGATAAGAAATGTGATGTAGCAGTATATCTCGGCGAAGAAAATCGAGCCACATATTTTGCAAAAATAAAAAAAAAATAAAAAAAAATAAAAAAAAATGAAGGATTCTATAAATAAAGTATGTTTGATGTTTTAAATTACTAATTGATGCGGACACTAACGCGTTGAAGTTTTTGGAGTAATTTCAGCGAGTGCGCCGAAACCGTCATAACTTTTGACTCCGGATGAACCGCGGAACGCACCGCATATCAAATCGAACGTCGGAGCGAGACGGACAAAAGTCGTTATCTTTAATTTGGACGTAGATGTTGTCAACTTTGCATGCATATTCATTTTTATATGAGAATTTGTATTTTTTGTTATTTAGTGAAAAAAAAATTAAAGTTACTGATTAATGGTAAAAATCTACACATCTATATAATATATAAAAGCAAAAACATTTCAAGTCTTCTCATTAAGCCACGTGGAATTATGAGGTGGAAATCCACGTGGCATTATTCTATAGGCAAATGTATATAATACTTATTTCAGGAAATGATTTAGTTTTTTAAAACTGATTTTTTTCTTAAATCAAATATTTTCTGAGCTTAAATTACGAAAACATGATTACTTAATTTTAGTAGGCTAAAGATAATGGATATCTTAAATTAAAATATTAGAAATTATAATCATTCAGGTAGTTGAATTTTAAGATATGGGCTAAAGATAAGAAATGTGATGTAGCAGTATATCTCGGTGAAGAATATCGAGACACATATTTTGCAAAAAAAAAAAAAAAAAAAAAATGAAGGATTCTATAAATAAAGTATGTTTGATGTTTTAAATTACTAATTGATGCGGACACTAAGGCGTTAAAGTTTTTGGAGTAATTTCAGCGAGTGCGCCGAAACCGTCATAACTGTTGACTCCGGATGAACCGCGGAACGCACCGCATATCAAATCGAACGTCGGAGCGAGATGGACAAAAGTCGTTATCTTTAATTTGGACGTAGATGTTGTCAACTTTGCATGCATATTCATTTTTATATGAGAATTTGTATTTTTTTGTTATTTAGTGAAAAAAAATTAAAGTTAATAATTAATGGTAAAAATCTACACATCTCTATAATATATAAAAGCAAAAACATTTCAAGCCTTCTCATTAAGCCACGTGGAATTATGACGTGGAAATCCATGTGGCATTATTCTATAGGCAAATGTATACAATACTTATTTCAGGAAATGATTTAGTTTTTTAAAACTGTTTTTTTTTAAAATCAAATATTTTCTGAGCTTAAATTACGAAAACATGATTACTTAATTTTAGTAGGCTAAAGATAATGGATATCTTAA
Organism: Campanula takesimana; assembly: GCA_026119855.1. Lineage (NCBI taxonomy): Eukaryota > Viridiplantae > Streptophyta > Magnoliopsida > Asterales > Campanulaceae > Campanula > Campanula takesimana. The sequence goes on along the minus strand of JAOWBW010000017.1, from coordinate 2,672,329 downwards.
ATTAAAATATTAGAAATTATAATCATTCAGTTAGTTGAATTTTAAGATATGGGCTAAAGATAAGAAATGTGATGTAGCAGTATATCTTGGTGAAGAAAATCGAGCCACATATTTTGCAAAAATAAAAAAAATAAAAAAATAAAAAAAATGAAGGATTCTATAAATAAAGTATGTTTGATGTTTTAAATTACTAATTGATGCGGACACTAAGGCGTTGAAGTTTTTGGAGTAATTTCAGCGAGTGCGCCGAAACCGTCATAACTGTTGACTCCGGATGAACCGCGGAACGCACCGCATATCAAATCGAACGTCGGAGCGAGACGGACAAAAGTCGTTATCTTTAATTTGGACGTATATGTTGTCAACTTTGCATGCATATTCATTTTTATATGAGAATTTGTATTTTTTGTTATTTAGTGAAAAAATTTTTAAAGTTAATGATTAATGGTAAAAATCTACACATCTATATAATATATAAAAGCAAAAACATTTGAAGCCTTCTCATTAAGCCACGTGGAATTATGAGGTGGAAATCCACGTGGCATTATTCTATAGGCAAATGTATATAATACTTATTTCAGGAAATGATTTAGTTTTTTAAAACTGATTTTTTTCTTAAATCAAATATTTTCTGAGCTTAAATTACGAAAACATGATTACTTAATTTTAGTAGGCTAAAGATAATGGATATCTTAAATTAAAATATTAGTAATTATAATCATTCAGTTAGTTGAATTTTAAGATATGGGCTAAAGATAAGAAATGTGATGTAGCAGTATATCTCGGTTAAGAATATCGAGACACATATTTTGCAAAAATAAAAATAAAAATAAAAATGAAGGATTCTATAAATAAAGTATGTTTGATGTTTTAAATTACTAATTGATGCGGACACTAAGGCGTTGAAGTTTTTGGAGTAATTTCAGCGAGTGCGCCGAAACCGTCATAACTGTTGACTCGGGATGAACCGCGGAACGCACCGCATATCAAATCGAACGTCGGAGCGAGATGGACAAAAGTCGTTATCTTTAATTTGGACGTAGATGTTGTCAACTTTGCATGCATATTCATTTTTATATGAGAATTTGTAATTTTTTGTTATTTAGTGAAAAAAAATTAAAGTTAATAATTAATGGTAAAAATCTACACATCTATATAATATATAAAAGCAAAAACATTTCAAGCCTTCTCATTAAGCCACGTGGAATTATGACGTGGAAATCCATGTGGCATTATTCTATAGGCAAATGTATATAATACTTATTTCAAGAAATGATTTAGTTTTTTAAAACAGTTTTTTTTTTAAAATCAAATATTTTCTGAGCTTAAATTACGAAAACATGATTACTTAATTTTAGTAGGCTAAAGATAATGGATATCTTAAATTAAAATATTAGAAATTATAATCATTCAGTTAGTTGAATTTTAAGATATGGGCTAAAGATAAGAAATGTGATGTAGCAGTATATCTCGGTTAAGAATATCGAGACACATATTTTGCAAAAATAAAAATAAAAATAAAAATAAAGGATTCTATAAATAAAGTATGTTTGATGTTTTAAATTACTAATTGATGCGGACACTAAGGCGTTGAAGTTTTTGGAGTAATTTCAGCGAGTGCGCCGAAACCGTCATAACTGTTGACTCGGGATGAACCGCGGAACGCACCGCATATCAAATCGAACGTCGGAGCGAGATGGACAAAAGTCGTTATCTTTAATTTGGACGTAGATGTTGTCAACTTTGTATGCATATTCATTTTTATATGAGAATTTGTAATTTTTTGTTATTTAGTGAAAAAAAATTAAAGTTAATAATTAATGGTAAAAATCTACACATCTATATAATATATAAAAGCAAAAACATTTCAAGCCTTCTCATTAAGCCACGTGGAATTATGACGTGGAAATCCATGTGGCATTATTCTATAGGCAAATGTATATAATACTTATTTCAAGAAATGATTTAGTTTTTTAAAACTGTTTTTTTTTTAAATCAAATATTTTCTGAGCTTAAATTACGAAAACATGATTACTTAATTTTAGTAGGCTAAAGATAATGGATATCTTAAATTAAAATATTAGAAATTATAATCATTCAGTTAGTTGAATTTTAAGATATGGGCTAAAGATAAGAAAAGTGATGTAGCAGTATATCTCGGTGAAGAAAATCGAGCCACATATTTTGCAAAAATAAAAATAAAAAAATAAAAAAATAAAAAAATGAAGGATTCTATAAATAAAGTATGTTTGATGTTTTAAATTACTAATTGATGCGGACACTAACCCGTTGAAGTTTTTGGAGTAATTTCAGCGAGTGCGCCGAAACCATCATAACTTTTGACTCCGGATGAACCGCGGAACGCACCGCATATCAAATCGAACGTCGGAGCGAGACGGACCAAAGTCGTTATCTTTAATTTGGACGTAGATGTTGTCAACTTTGCATGCATATTCATTTTTATATGAGAATTTGTATTTTTGGTTATTTAGTGAAAAAAAAAAATTAAAGTTAATGATTAATGGTAAAAATCTACACATCTATATAATATATAAAAGAAAAAACATTTCAAGCCTTCTCATTAAGCCACGTGGAATTATGACCTGGAAATCCATGTGGCATTATTCTATTGGCAAATGTATATAATACTTATTTCAGGAAATGATTTAGTTTTTTAAAACTGTTTTTTTTTTAAAAATCAAATATTTTCTGAGCTTAAATTACGAAAACATGATTACTTAATTTTAGTAGGCTAAAGATAATGGATATCTTAAATTAAAATATTAGAAATTATAATCATTCAGTTAGTTGAATTTTAAGATATGGGCTAAAGATAAGAAATGTGATGTAGCAGTATATCTCGGTGAAGAAAATCGAGCCACATATTTTGCAAAAAATAAAAATAAAAAAAAAATAAAAAAATGAAGGATTCTATAAATAAAGTATGTTTGATGGTTTAAATTACTAATTGATGCGGACACTAACGCGTTGAAGTTTTTGGAGTAATTTCAGCGAGTGCGCCGAAACCGTCATAACTTTTGACTCCGGATGAACCGCGGAACGCACCGGATATCAAATCGAACGTCGGAGCGAGACGGACAAAAGTCGTTATCTTTAATTTGGACGTAGATGTTGTCAACATTGCATGCATATTCATTTTTATATGAGAATTTGTATTTTTTGCTATTTAGTGAAAAAAAATTTAAAGTTAATGATTAATGGTAAAAATCTACACATCTATATAATATATAAAAGCAAAAACATTTCAAGCCTTCTCATTAAGCCACGTGGAATTATGAGGTGGAAATCCACGTGGCATTATTCTATAGGCAAATGTATATAATACTTATTTCAGGAAATGATTTAGTTTTTTAAAACTGATTTTTTTCTTAAATCAAATATTTTCTGAGCTTAAATTACGAAAACATGATTACTTAATTTTAGTAGGCTAAAGATAATGGATATCTTAAATTAAAATATTAGAAATTATAATCATTCAGTTAGTTGAATTTTAAGATATGGGCTAAAGATAAGAAATGTGATGTAGCAGTATATCTCGGTTAAGAATATCGAGACACATAGTTTGCAAAAATAAAAATAAAAATAAAAATGAAGGATTCTATAAATAAAGTATGTTTGATGTTTTAAATTACTAATTGATGCGGACACTAAGGCGTTGAAGTTTTTGGAGTAATTTCAGCGAGTGCGCCGAAACCGTCATAACTGTTGACTCCGGATGAACCGCGGAACGCACCGCATATCAAATCGAACGTCGGAGCGAGATGGACAAAAGTCGTTATCTTTAATTTGGACGTAGATGTTGTCAACTTTGCATGCATATTCATTTTAATATGAGAATTTGTATTTTTTTGTTATTTAGTGAAAAAAAATTAAAGTTAATAATTAATGGTAAAAATCTACACATCTATATAATATATAAAAGCAAAACCATTTCAAGCCTTCTCATTAAGCCACGTGGAATTATGACGTGGAAATCCATGTGGCAATTTTCTATCGGCAAATGTATATAATACTTATTTCAAGAAATGATTTAGTTTTTTAAAACTGTTTTTTTTTTAAAATCAAATATTTTCTGAGCTTAAATTACGAAAACATGATTACTTAATTTTAGTAGGCTAAAGATAATGGATATCTTAAATTAAAATATTAGAAATTATAATCATTCAGTTAGTTGAATTTTAAGATATGGGCTAAAGATAAGAAATGTGATGTTGCAGTATATCTCGGTGAAGAAAATCGAGCCACATATTTTGCAAAAATAAAAATAAAAAAATAAAAAAATAAAAAAATGAAGGATTCTATAAATAAAGTATGTTTGATGTTTTAAATTACTAATTGATGCGGACACTAACGCGTTGAAGTTTTTGGAGTAATTTCAGCGAGTGCGCCGAAACCGTCATAACTTTTGACTCCGGATGAACCGCGGAACGCACCTCATATCAAATCGAACGTCGGAGCGAGACGGATAAAAGTCATAAGGCATAGCCCCTTGAGGCGGGGTCTAAAACAACAAAAAAATGTTATTTAAGGCCTTAAACGGGCTTCTTTATATCCTTGCAAATGAGATGGTGAACTTATATTCTGAGTTTGAAAATATCTTTCATCACTTATTATCCTTGCAAATTATATGGTATTATATAGATCACTTAATTTGATTTTGTACCATTATCTCAGTTTGAAAATGCCTTTCATCGGTTTTTCTTAATTAATTAACTTTATTATTCCCGTCGAATTCCGACGGGTTACTCACTAGTATATAATAAAATGAGAATATAATTAAGGAAAGAGGGAGTCTCTTGTACGGCCACCGCATGGCGTGCGACAGGGCACGGAGCCGAGCCTTCTTCTTCTTCTTATTTTTTTTTTTTTTTTTTGCCATCTCCAACTTTTTTTCCTCCCAACAAAAGTAACACTTATTATAACAAAATGTAACACTTGTTTTTTCAAAATGTACCACAATTTTGCTGCAATAGATTAAAGATAACATAAAGATTGACAATTAAACCAATGTCACACTTTTTATAAAGGAATGTAACACCTTTTTTTTTTCAAAATATACCACAATTTTGCTGCAATAGATTAAAGATAACATAAAGATTGACAACTAAACCAATGTCACACTTTTTATAAAGGAATGTAACACTATTTTTTTCAAATGTAACACTTTTTTTTTTCAAAATTAACATAAGATTGACAAACTAAACTAATGTTACATTTTATAAAAAAATAATCTAATATTTTTTTCTCAATTGTAACAGTTTATATTCTTAAATGTAACATTATATCTGAAATGTAACAATTTTTTTATTGAGAAAGTAACAATTGAAATGCAAACCCGATTATACATATGAATTTTTACTCTTTATTTAAAGACGAAAAGTAACATTTACTAAATAAAAATTGCTGTTACATTTGCCTGTAAAAAGTGTTACTTTTTGAAGAGGAAATTGTTACTTTTATCAGAACAGAGTGTTGCATCTCAGCTGGCGAGCAGCTCAAACTTTTTGTGTGTAAAAAAATATGTTTTTTAAAAAAAAAAATCAAACCATATCATGACCTATGTAGTTTTATTCGTCTCGTCGAGAAAACACAATGGTGTATTTTTTAAAAAAAATATGAGTTATATATCTCAAGATATTTCATTTTAAAGTTATTGGGTTTTTTTTAAGGAAGACACATGTCGCGATCTGGGAAGTGGGAGGGCTGGATCCGACGATCAGCTGTAGCGAAGCAGGTGGCTGCGAGAAGCAGCGGAACAATCCCGGCTTGCCACACGACATGCCGCAGCCGCATATAAGAATTCGTCTTAAGGAAATAGGGGAATGAGGACGGTCTATTATATTTATACCCCAAAAATGTATTGAAACTTTATGTATTAATCATAACCTTTCAACATATAGTAACTACTCAAGCATGTTCAAAAGAGTACAAAGGAACATATTTTGATCTTCATGCAATAATTATGGCATTTGAATGTATGTTATGTACTCAAACATGATTAAAAGGATGTATAGTAACATGGAATCTCATGCTACATAATTATATAAAGATATATGGTTTTTTTATAATGAAATTATATAAAGATATATGTTTTTTTTTCGAAACCATATAAAGATATATGTTAAATACTCGAACATGTGCTGAGAAAATCAATGTAACATTTATCTCTTAATTCATTTAAGGATCCGTTGCTAATTTTTTTTAAAGGATCTTGATGTTTTATTGTTCTCATAATAGTCTTATTTTAATTTTAATGATTAATTTCATTGAATATTTGTACCAAACTAAACCAACCAACCGAGTACCTACCGAACCAAAGCGTTTGGTATACCGAACTTCGGTATACCGAAAGTTTGGTACGGTACTACCGTACCGATTATGCATTCTTAGTTGGTACACGGTACACAAATATGAGTTTGGTTGGTATACCGTGTATCGAGTATATTTTTATAAAATAATTTTTATTATATATTTAATTAAATCTTATCTAATCTAACCCCAAATACGTAATTCATATTTCATTGAGCCGTATTCCGTTTTCATGTGTTGAAACAAGTAAAAAAACTAAGAATACATTTATCATGGAAACTGAGGCCCCATTTCATTAACTTGTTTTTAATTTTTATGGTGACAATTGTGTAGTTGAAAGCTTGCAGCAACTTAAAGACTCCCTCCGTCCCAAACTAATGGTTACTACTCCCTCCGTCCCAAAGAAATTTCATTTCAATACCTCCGTCTCAAAATGAATTTCTAAAAAAAAATCAAATGTGCTATTAATAAAGAGCGAATTTCAAATTACTTTGGACATTCATTTGGGGCAGAGTGAGTAATATTTTTTTGCACATATGCTCTCCACTTTCAGACACTTTTCTAATCAACAAAATCTGAGAGTGAAACTAATTTCTTTTACTTTTTGATTTTGGGACGGAGGTAGTAACAGTTTCCTTTGTTGGGCCAAGTAATGAAGTGAAATATTGTCTTAAGAGGTAAAGTTTGAAGTTTTTGCCTTCATTTTGGGACAGAGGTAGTAACATTTTCCTTTGTTATGATCAATTGGTGTCAACATGAGACTCTTGCCTTGTTGACTTGCTTTATGTCAATGTTGAATTAAATAATCAATATTTTTCTGTTTTTGACTCGTCGTTCATCTTTGTTTTACAGTCGTTTTTGCATTATATTCCACATTTGGTATAACCTAGTACCAACCGAGTACCAACCGTACCAACTAAGTTGGTATACCGACTTAGTTGGTTGGTAATGATACATATTTTTATGTACCAAGTTAAACTTGGTTGGTACTGGGATAAGCAAAATATAATTGGTATACCTACCAATCCAGCCCTAGTGAGAACCGTAAGAACCAACAGCAGCCGTTGGATTAGAAAAAACGGAGGACTCAGATCGGACTTGGAGGGAGCATGAAACAGTGGCAATTTTGAAATAAGTCAAAACTTTAAGGGCAAAACAGGTATTGTACCGTTATGTTCTTATTTGTGGCTCTGCGATGAACACGTCGACGACAGAAAGGGAGACGGTGGCATTTTTGTAATAAGTCGGATTTTATTAGATACACTAAGACCAATGGTTTTGTATCCTATAACTGAAATATAGTATCATGTTTCATTTATTGGATACATTAGTTTTTGCTTAAATGTATCCAAGTGAACATTGGATACATTTAGTTTTGACCTAATATATCCAATGAATTATCCAAGTGAACATTGGATACATTTAGTTTTGACCTAATGTATCCAATAAATTATCCAAGTGAACATTGGATACATTAGTTTTTGCCTAAATGTATCCAAGTAAACATTGAATACATTTAGTATTGATCTAATCTATCCAAGTAATGTATCCAATGAATTATCCAAGTGGACATTGGATACATTAGTTTTTGCCTAAATGTATCCAAGTGAACATTGGATACATTTAGTTTTGACCCAATCTATCCAAGTAATGTATCCAATGAATTATCCAAGTGAACATTTGATACATTAGTTTTTGCCTAAATGTATCCAAGTGAACATTGGATACTGTAGGAAATACCTTTTGTATCTATGGAACTCGTCTTTCCCGACTTCGGCGCGCGTTATGTTTTTAAAGCGATATGACCATTATGCCCCCGCGTCTCCTTTAATTTCAAAATTGCCACCGCGTTTTTTTCTTTCCTTCTCTAATCTGGACCGTTCATCTATTTCTAATCCAAAGGCTCTTGGTTTTCACGGTTCTCACGATATTTAGGTTCTCACAGGAGCACGACCATATATATATATATATATATATATATATATATATATATAATTTAAAATTAAAATTAAAATTAAAATCTATTTATTTTAAAATTAAAATGAGACTATATTCCTGTAACAAAATTTATTAACTACGTATGTACTAAAAGTTGCATGTCGTAAAGAATACAAATAAATTTACATACGTGCAATCATATTTTGATACAACAATGATGACGGTCAATGCATGGCAAGTATTCAAACACGCCCAAAGGAAGTACAAAGTAATGAGCAGTATATGCATGGCAAATAATTAAACCTCTTCAAAAGAACACTTTTTTATAAATCAAAAGGCCAATTAATATTCAAAAGAATACAAAGTAATATATACTCCATATGTATGAATTTCATGCATAAAACCATCATGACATTTCGGTATATGTTAAGTTATTTAATGTACTCATAAAAAAAATAGTGCTACCTATGTTCTTAAGTTGAGTGTCTAATTTTAAGAGTTTTTCGTCTCAAAATAAATATTATTTTTGCTCAAATAAAAAAAATTGACCTTAAATTTTATTTTACGAAAATATTTTCGGTAGTCTTTCTATGCTGCTAAAATAAATGTTTGAAAATTGAATAAAAAAAATATTTATTCATCTTGCCGTTTAATTGTATGAAACATAGACATTTTTAGAATATTTACTAATATCGTGAGGAACTAACTTAAACACTTTTTACAAATTAAATGAATTGTCTTTAAACAAGTGACTCAGTGATAAAAATTAAATCTCACAATCTATGAGTCTAAAGTTTTATCCCTCGTATAAATTGACAGTATCGTTAATTTCTTAATGTCATGAGTGTTCAAATTAAAATGTTGTATTGTTTAATATATATTTGAGAAAGTGAGTTGTAATATGTTGTCACTTACAAATACGTTCTACTGTTTATAATTTTGGTATATAAGTATAGTCACTTTTAAAGAAATACTAAAAAAAATATGATATTTTAATCCTATAGAAAGAAAGTTAGACAATTATGTATATTTACTAATAAAATTGTTTGGTGTCAAACTTTTCAAAATGTCTTTCACTATCAAAAATTGATAATTAAATTATGAAGAATGTATTTTTTTTCTTTTGTTACTGTTAATTCATGATGCGTGATAAGGGCCTCAAATAGGGGACCCGGAACTGCTCCACCGAGTTAGCTCCACCTCTCCACCCAACGGCTCCGATCAAGTCCACATACACACATTTATCATCTGTGCGGCTTGGATGATTTCAATTTTTTGTGGGTCCCACCGAGCTCGGCTACATCTCAGCCGTTGGGTGTATCTAAAATGAGGTGGCTCCAATCTCCACCATTGGGTGGAGCTAACTGGTGGGTGGAGCTGTTCGAAATCCTCAAATAGGAGGTATTTTTCAGCTTGTTATTGTTAACTAGCGGTACAAGCGATGCACGGCGTGATTAATTTTTTTTTTATTTAATATTTTTTTTGAAGCAATTTTTATTTAATATTTTAAAAATTCACAATCAAATTAATAAGTTTTTAAATTAAATATGGTCATTCATTTTGGAAAATATGTATATTTGTGAAAATATTACTACTATTACCTAACTAAACTTACCTAATTTTAATTTAAAAATCAGTCATTAAGATAATTATGTTTCTAGAAAGGGATACAATTTTTTCGTTTATCTTCTATTCCTTTCCCCATTTACATCCTTAAGAAAATAATAATAATAATAATAATAATAATAATAATAATAATAATAATAATAATAATAATAATAATCTAACATTATATTTTTACATAATTTAACAAAACCAAATAAATATAAAATAATATTACATATATATATATATATGTGTGTGTGTGTGTGTGTGTGTGTGTGTGTGTGTGTGTGTGTGTGTATGTATGTATATATACTCACATTCATATCATGTATATTGCCAATAAATAACTCAAATAAATTTATATGATGCATAATATAATAATAAATAAACATAATACAAATCTTATAAAATAAGTTTCTAATATTAAAATTTATTGCTTCATAAAAGATAAAAGGCATAATAAAATATTAATTTTATCAAAGTTTCCCGAATTTTTTCTTCACATTTTCTATTTTTCACGAATACAAAAAATTAAGCAAAGATATGCACAACGACTTCATAATTCCCATTGTTCTCCCATGCTTTTGGGAGCCCATAAAAATCGAAGCAATTACTATTTTAGCCGAATTATTTGTTGAGCTATGTCAGCTCGGTAGCAAAAGATATGTTTAGTTCTTTGGGCTCTTGCCATATATTATTATTCGAAATTAGTAAATAGTATAAATAGTTTTAAAACATTTGTCATGAGATGGACCAAGTATTAGTTACGATTTATCGATTGGATTATCTCTTCTTCACAATTTTTAAAATCTTAGACTCCCATCGTCACATTCAAAATATGACATTTTGTCATTGAGCGTCTCGTTCGAAATAAAACGTCCCCAAATAATTTATTTTATTTTTATATTAGGTCAATCCCACTCAATTTTTATTAATGATCCAAATTAAAACTCGTGTCCAATCAACCTTCCGTTATTAACTATCCTTAATGGACTTAATAGATTGGCCCACACTCACTAACCCAAATCCACTACATGAAACCCTTATCCCTTCATCCCAATTTTAATATGTGAAGATTTACTTGCCCTTAATGATATATGTAAAGACACATTCGACTTTAGGTGGTGATGGTGTGCGTGGCGCAGAGCTAGATCATTGTGGGCTTTTTGGACTCGCGCACTTAAACTTCGGGCAGCGTGGAGCCAGATTATCATAAGCCTCTTTAAGCTCGCACGTGTAAAGACTCGCTCCAATACAATGATAAAGATTTCATCTCTAAATTAATTAGTTATAACATTGAAACTAAGGCTGTGTTTGTTTGCTCTTAATGAGCCTCTTAATAGGGCATGTGCTCACTCGGTAAGCACTTTTTTTTATTAAGCGCGTTTGGGAGGCGTTGCTTGTTGGGCTGGATGAAACTGGTTCATCAAGTCCTAAAATGCTTGCTTATTCGGTCAGCACCTCTTATTAATTGTCTATCGACAATTCTGCCCCAGTCCTAATGGAATATTACAAGGTATGCCCCTCTCATTTTCACACATCTCGCCGCCGTTTCTCTCATTTTTCATTCGCGATTCTTCTCTCATGGAAATCTCCACTTCCTGTATCTCTCATGGTCTAATGGAGATCGTTCATCTCTCATCTCTCTCCCACTAATCTTCGATTGCTTTCTCAGGCTTTCATTGTTGGTACTCTCCATCTTTTTTTTTTTTCCTCGCAATTTTTTGTTATATATATTCTTACTTCAAATGCTTGATTCGATTTGGATTTTTCAATTCCGTAGCTATGTGTTTTTGCTTCGATTTTTTTGTGTGTGTGTATGATTTCGTTTTAGGTGTTTTTTATATTAGGGTTATACTCTAATTTTGAGAGTTTTCCAAATTAAGGTTATATATTAGTGGTGTATTTGAGAAATTGTGCAATTGGTAGATGAATATCTTGATTGTTATTGTTGTTGGAACAATCTTAATCCATTAATACCATAAACTCAATTCTAGAATAAGTTTAAGAGAGGGAGAAGATGAAGGCTGAAGCGAATACCTGTTGAATCCATTGATGTTGTCTTTAGGGAGAAATGATGAAGAATAAAGTAGGGGACGGAGTTCTTCTAAATGATGAATGCCTCTTAATCTCCCAAGTGCTTCTAACAATATGAAGATTATTTAGGAGAGAAAGTAAGAATGTAGTAGTTTCTAGGCTTGATGGAAGGGCCTTTATATAGGAAACAAATAGGCACTTCATTTAGGGACCACACCCTTTCAACCTAAGTGATGTTAAATTATCTTTTTGCCCATCAAAATTGGTAATATTACATCCAAAAATTCTACACATTATTATTATTAACTACACTGTATATTAACATTATAATCATGATTTTATGTATGGAAATACTATATGACTTGTTATGCAAGACATGTTCTAACAATCTCGCACTTGGGTTGCAAAACAAAGTCTTTCCTTAAAATCATAGATATAACACAAATGACAACCCTAGTGTGCACTTTGTTGTCACTTATAACAATCCCGTCCATTAGTCATACAAGTATAAGGACTAAAGGGGCAGTCGTTGTAATTGATTCGCAACTAAACCCACAATAATCACATATACAAATCCAACTAAATGACATAGATCAAAAGTGTAGATGTGTAGCATGGAACATAATGAATATATCAATATTCTTCCAACTAGTCCAACTTAACCAAATGAGATCAAAACTTTAAAATAAGAGAACAATTAATGAAAAAACAACACAAACTCCCACTATATTAAATATTATCAAAGTTGTTACACCCATATGAGCAACATGCTCATGAAACACTGAAGATAATAACGCTTTCATAAATGGATCCGCTAATATGGAGTTTGTTCCTATAAGTTGTATTTCTATTTGTTCATTTTGTACTCTTTCCTTTACAACAAGAAAATTAATGTCTATATGCTTAGACTTTGATGAATTTGTTGTTGGAGTACAAGACTGCTGCCTGAATGTCACAATATAACTTAAGTGGTCTTTCAACGCTGTTGACAATTTGCAGTCCCTCAATAAACTTATGAAGCCATAATTTAACCAATATCGGAATACCTAATGATCTCAAGATGATCCAATTTAAAAAATATAGGCATGTAGTTCTTTAGTGTTTTGTAAATATCTTATCATTCTTTTGGCTGCAACCCAATGTTCTCTCCCGGATTGCTTTGGTATTGACCAAGCATCCCAACAATAAATGCAAGTCTTGCGCATATATTAAGCTTCCTACTGCTGATGCACAAGGGATATTTTCCATATACTTGGATTCAAAAAATACTTTTAAGACACTGTTTGAGACTAAACTTGTCTCCTTTAAAACCAGGGGTGTCACGTGGTTTACAGTTTTGCATGCTAAACTTTTTTAATACCTTTTTTATATAGGCCTTTTTTGATAATCCTAAAATACCTCATGAGCGATCACGGTTAATTTGGATTCCTAATATAAAGATGCCTTACCAAGATCTTTCATTTCAAATTTGTTTGAAAGAAATTTCTTAGTTTCCTTAAGAAGGTTCATGTCATTACTAGCAAGCAAAATATCATCCACATATATGACCAAAAATATAAATTTACTCCCACTGAACTTATGGTATGTACAATCTTCACCAAGATTCATTTCAAAAACAAATGAAAAATAACTTGATTAAATTTTAAATACCATTGACGAGAAGCTTGCTTGAGCCCATAAATGGATTTCTTAAGTTTACAAACTAATTGATTAGTTTATCCAAATCAGTCACCATGTCTGGTTTCTTAGATAGTTTCCTCAATGTCTCCATTGAGAAAAGCCGTCTTTACATCCATCTGATGAAGCTCAAGATCATAATGTGCTACTAGTGCCATAATGATCCTAAAAGAGTTTTTAAAAGATACCGGAGAGAATGTTTCTTTGTAATCAATACCTTCTTTTTGAGTAAAACCTTTAGCAACAAGACGAGTCTTATATCTTTCCACATTACCTTGTGAATCCCTTTTGGTTTTCATATCTTTAGGTAATGGGACAAGATCCCAAACATCGTTGTCTTTCATATATTTTAACTCTTCATTAATGGCATTGATCCACTTATGAGAATTAGGACTATTAATGGCTTCATGGGAGGTGAGAGGCTCATCTCCCACTAAACCTAAGTGTCCTTCATTCTCGGCAAGATACACCTCATAATCATCCGAAATTCTTCTTACTCTATTGGATCTCCTTAAGGGCACCGGCTCTTCCTCATTTTGAGGTTATTGAATTTCCTCATTATGATCAACATTTTCATGTTGTTCAATATTTATAGGGGAGTCATTATTTTGAATTGTATTTTCCTCTTGAATTTCAGGTACAAGTACTTGATTTCCAATTGGAACTACTATGGGAAGAGGTATAGAAATGGATGCCTCTTCCTCTTCAAATTCAAAATTATTCCTAATTTCCCCTCTAAATTCAACATCCTCAAAGAACCTAGCATTTCACGTTTCAAAAAAGGTTCTAGTTTTCGGGTTGTAAAATTTATAGCCCCTTGATCTCTCGGCATACCCAACAAAATAGCTACTAACAGTTTTAGCGTCCAGTTTGCCCTCATTAGGCCTATAAAGCATAGCTTCTACTGGACAACCCCATACATGAAATGATTTAAGGACGGTTTCTTATTCATCCATAATTCATAAGAGGTTTTATTAGTAGTCTTTAAAGGGAGCTCTATTGAGAATATAAGCTGCGGTTTTAATATATCGCCCATAATGAGTGAGATAAGGAAGTACAAGAAATCATACTCCTTACCATATCCTTAAGGGTTCTATTACGTCTCTCAGCTACACCATTCATGCTAGGCGTACCCGGCATAGTGTAGTGAGGGACAATCCCACACTCTTCACGATAGCGAGCAAAAGGACCCGGAAGTTGTTCCCCCGAACTGTCATTCCGACCATAGTATTCACCACCACGATCGGATCTAACGTTCTTAATAGTCTTTCCTAGTTGTTTTTCAACTTCGGTCTTAAAAGACTTGAAAACGTCCAAAGATTGATACTTTTCATGAAGTAAATAAATGTACCCATAATGAGAGTAGTCGTCTATGAACGTAATAAAATATTGTCTGACCATTTCATGAAGGGGTCGTGAATGGCCCACAAATATCCGTATATATTAGTTCTAGGACACTTGATGCTCTCGAGGATACTTTTCTTTTAATGTTTGTAAATTTTCTTTTATGACCATTAGATGATCCCTTAGGCTTCTTATTACTTGCAACCGCAATATCCTTTCCTCTTCTCTTTGTCCCATGAGAAGAGGTAGATTCCAAACGTTCATTAAGGATATCAAGGAATGTTTTAGCATCAACATATTTGGAGACACTATTCAAAATAGTCTCCGGGACAACAATATTCATGATCATTAGGCTCACGCGGTTGGAGCGTTTCCACTTCTCAGCATTTAAGCAATCTTCTTGAGTGTTTTTATCAGAGAGAGGAAGAGGAAACGGTTTCCTTAATTCGAGATCTATGTCCATATATCCTAAGATCATTGTCATTTTATTTTTCCAAGTTTTAAAGTTAGTCCCATTTAGCATCGATAAGGTACCCATAGCAGCAATTATGGATGAAGCAATAAGTAAATCTGTTGAAATTTCGAGAACAAGAATGAATACAAAATATGAATAAGAAACTACACAATGAATAAATGATTAATTATATCAATGAAATCCATCAAACAAGACAATCAACATGACATCAAAACTAATCTTTGGATTGCGAGTTGATTCATAAATGATTGCCTTAGGTAACAAGTAATTTGAACCACATCTTAATCAAATACTTAATCTTCCTTTGGGCCGATTTAAGTATTTAACAAGACAACTTAATGTTCATCTTATTTGTTACCACATGAATGTATAAATTTAGTCAAACAACAAGATCTTCTTTGGAAAATTCATGTCATTCACATATTAACTCATACATTCACCACTTTAACAATTTTGGATTTAAATAACATTAATCACTTTGGTGATAATATTATTTAAACAATGTATGAAATTGTTTAAGCATATAATTAATCACAAAATTAAAAGATTGAAAATGTATGTTTTTGCTCAAAAAATGAAGTAAAATAATTGATTGTACAAAAATTCTTGGAAAATATGAAATCTGGAAATAGTGCCTGCTCGGCCGAGCATAGAGCATGACTCGGCCGAGCACAATTTCCAGAGACTCAAAAAATTTTGTCACACTTGGTGCTCGGCCGAGCACCACCCTTGACTCGGTCGAGCATTGTAGCATCAGATTATAAAGGCCGAGCACCTCCCTTGACTCGGGCAAGCAAGCCTTTTTCCAGAAACTTTATAATCTGATGCTACAGATTCATGAAATATTACAGTGCTCGGCCGAGTCAATGGAAGTGCTCGGCCGAGCAAGGCTTTTTCAGCAATTATTTATTTTGACACAAAAGTGTTTGACCAAGCAAGTAGATCCGCATGGTCCGTGCATAATACAATGTACAGCCATGTTTAAAGGGATAATCTCGCATAAACTAAATTGGCCAAGCAAGTAGATCCGCATACTCCGCGCATTAATCAACGCACGGCTATGCCAATGGGATAATCTTGCATGAACATTGTGTCTTTTGAGCAAAACCTTTAATCATTCATAAAAACTTTATTAGATGATGAATATCAGCACTCTAGTAACGAATTTGAGCCTCTAAACAACATCACAACTTGATGATTCAACAGGAAAAAAATGAATCAAAATAAAGCATAAAGCTTTCAAAAGAACTTAAACCTAAACCAGAATATGAGCGGGCTCTGATACCAATTATTGGAACAATCTTAATCCATTAATGCCATAAACTCAATTCTGGATAAGTTTAAGAGAGGGAGAAGATGAAGGAGGATGCGAATACCTGTTGAATCTATTGATGTTGTCTTTAGGGGGAAATGATGAAGAATAAAGTAGGGGACGGAGTTCTTCTAAATCATGAATGCCTCTTAATCTCTCAAGTGTTTCTAACAATATGAAGATTATTTAGGAGAGAAAGTAAGAATGTAGTAGTTTCTAGGCTTGATGGAAGGGCCTTTATATAGGAAACAAATAGGCACTTTATTTAGGGACCACACCCTTTCAACCTAAGTGATGTTAAATTACTTTTTTGCCCATCAAAATTAGTAATATTACATCCAAGAATTCTACAAATTATTATTATTAACTACACTTTATATTAACATTATAATCATGATTTTATGTATGGAAATACTATATGACTTATTATGCAAGCCATGTTCTAACAATTGTTTCCAATCTACTAATTACATATTCTGCTTTTAAAAAAAAATAAAAAATAAAAATAAAAAATTACATGTGATGCTAGATAATTTGATTTCTCTAAATAGGTGTTTATCTTATGATTTTCAAACCTTTTGCAGACTGTTTTTATTGTATGAATGATGAAATAATATTAATAAGTGTTTACCTTTAGGAATGGGGAAACTAAGGCATTTAATTTGATGAGGTGGCCAATGGAGTATGCTAAAACTTTTCTTTAATGTGGGAGGAGCTTCAACACTTTAATTGGGTTGTGGTTGAATTTTGATTAATTTGGTTGTCTTAAATGTGCTAGTTCTCGATGGACATAGCTTAATTGGGCTACTTCATGAAGATGGACTTTGTATTGGGCTTATAAATTCACAGTACGGTAACCCATCTATGATGTAACTGTACTTTTGGTCCGTTTAAATATTTGGTTCTCTTAATGTTCCCTTTCATTTTGTCATTTTTTTTTTCCATCTGTTTTTGCTTTACTTTTCTTTATGAAAAAGGCACCCAAACAGTTGGAAAAGAGAAAAAATATATATATACATACAGTTTTATCCGTGAAAAAAAAAAAAAAAAAAAAAAAAGAGAAGACAATTGTACTCTATCAAAAAATAAAATAAAATGTTACTTTTAAAATGAATGGATAAAAGGGATTTCGGGACACAAATTTGAACGATCAAAATTCAAAGTGGCAGATTTTCAACGAGTTTGCCCACAAAATAACGGATTTCGAACCGCTGCACCGAGCGGTTAGCTCCACCCAATAGTGCCGATTGGAGCCACCTCATTCTAACTCGCAACAACCCAAAATAGCAACCAAAATACATAAGAAAAAATCTTTAACTAATTAAAAAAAAATAATTCACATTAACATTACAAACTTGAAATAATTGTCACTTACAGTCTCTGGTAATTCCTCACAATTTCCGGACTAAACAAGAAGCTATGGAGGAAATACTTCACATATACAACCAAAGAGTAGGACTAGTTTATGGCTTGTTAGCATTCTAACATCTTATTTTATTTTTTTTTGGAAATTCCTAAAGTTAATCTATAAGATTAACTACTAAACGGAATAAAATAATTACGACGAAAAGCACAAAATAAACATCATAACCTAGGTAAATACTACTTAGTTCGCTCGAGTGGATTCGCCCTTTTCTGTAATATCAACTGCACCAGTATCTAAAGTAAGCCCGTTCTTTTAGTTAACAACTTTCCAATCGGTAATCTCCCTAGTAATGGCAGGAATACAACTCGAGCTCCTCGCGAGACCGCCCTTCTTTTGATTAATACCGAAACTACCCTTAGGGCTAAGTGACTTTGCACTACTTTTCTTCAAAATCTCCTTCATTGCCTCAGCTTGGAACAAAACAGGATGTGTTCTTCCAAACCTATTAAACTTAACACAAGCACTCATATGCTCACACACAGCCTCCTCCCTTTTCCCTCCATTTTTCTCCATCTCTTCCTTCACCGCTTCTTGGCACAACCCACATAATAATTTTCCCGAGAACTTGTCGCGCACGTTGCTAACGTACTCCGGGGTGCACTCTTCACACATGCCGCAACACTCGCACTTTGCGTCCTCGATCTCGGAGATCGGAGGGAGGGTGGTCGTGGCGGTTGTGGTGGCGGCGGAGATGGCGGCGGCTTCTTTGGTTAGTTCTAGGGAGATGTCTGAGATTGTTCTTTGGAGGGTTTCCATGGAGAGTTTTGGTGGCTTTTGAAGGTTTTTGGTGTATGAATTATTTTGTGTTGGTGCCATGATGATAAAAGGAAATAATGTGTTGTGAGTAGAGAAGTTATAAAATGAATATGATTTGAGTAGGGATTTGTAGTGCCGCAATCTTGTTATTTATAGGATAATGGTTCAAGGTTATAGAAGTACTCTTGCAACATGTTTGTGGACTAGCAACTAGCTAGGTATTTGTTTGGTCATGCTCAGACACACAAGACACACATACACATGGACTCATGCCACCTCATTGATGAGGCGATTATTGGGTCAGTTGGACTGCATGATAGTCCTTTTATTTTTAAAGTTTTGATAATATTTTTACCGTTTAACTATAAGCGAGAGAATGTGAGTATGTACAACGACTTTGTAAAATTCTAAATAAAGAGTAATTTATCTTTACTTTAGCAAATAACTTATGTTATTATAAAATGTAAATTATATTACTATTAATTATAATGCATTTACTATAAAAAAAAATCGCTTTTATGCAATCTAATTACACCAACATACACCATAAACAAGGGGTGTCAATTTGGTGTAAGAGAAAGGATAGATTTTCTTCAGTTGAGATTTTTTTTTTTATTTATATTAATTAATAATGCTACGAAGGCTACAATTGGGTCTATAAATAGGTTAATACAAATCTTCCTTACAATAATTGAACTCATAACCTCCGCATTGGAAGCTAACACCAGATACCGCTTGAGCTGGAGCCCTTTGGTAAGAAATGGTAGATGTTGGACCAATGAATTGCCCTAGTAATTAATTTCATCTAGGGGTCAAATGAAAAGTTTGATACTTATGATGAAGTACTAGCATCTCCAATAAAAAATCAATGGGTATCATTTTGGTGTGGAATTAAACAAGGTAGCAACTTTGCTACATTGCTTAGTACCTGGTGTGTATACCAATTTTTAGAGCTTTAAGCAACTGTTAAATATAATATTAAATTATTTATCATGTTCAAAATAATTAAGTATTTGTTAAAAGTACTCCATCTGTTCAAAATAAATGACATTTCGGGAGTTATATTTTATTTTAAAATATTTGACGTTTTATTATTTCCAAGACATCTTTGTTCTTGTTTTCCAATTATACTCCCATTCATTAATTACGAACTATCTCTTGTTTAAGCATTTAATTATCTAGGTGATTGGATTTTTTTAGGGGTACATAAGTCTTTTTATGTATTTATTGCATTTCTTAATATGTGTGAAAGTCTAAAACGACATGTATTTTAAAACAGAGAGAGTATTATTTAAAAGATACTCCCGCTGTCCCTGTTTAAGGTTGTTAGTTTGATTTTACACGTTTATTAAGAAATCAAAAGTAAAACAAAGAAAAATGGGTCAACAAAAGTAAGGAGTTGAGGATATGATTGTTCAAACACTATTCATAAATCAAATGAGTGAAAAGTAAATTAGCTAAGTAATGGTTTTTTTTTGTAATTAAATGAACTTTTTGAGGGCAAGATTCTCCAATGCACTATTCATATTTTTCCATTTATGGAATAAAACAATTAAGAACCTTAAACTGTGACATACCAAAAAAGAAAGTAAGAACCTTAAACAGGGACAGAGGGAGTACTGTATATAATTAAAAAAATAGATGTATTTTTGTTTTATATAATTATTTATAAAATATTTTAACTAAAATAATGATCAACATGTGTTAAGAATATTGTTAAAGTTAATAAATAGTATTTATTTTTTATCATAAAGTTAATGACTACTCCCTCTGGTCCAAAATAACTGTCACTTTTGGTCAAACAGATGTAAGTTTGACCAATAAATTTAAACAAAAAATAATGGTCCTAATAAAAATCTAAAAATAGTTATTAAAAGTACTATTAATTATACTACAATGACAAATTTTTGATTTTTATTAGGATCATTATTTTTTTTTATTTAAATTATTGGTCAAAATTACATTTAATTGACCAAAAGCGACAGTCATTTTGAACCGGAAGGAGTATCTATAATTAATGTTTGAGTGCTCACTGTTTCTCCAAGTTCATCCGTTAGTTAGATAATTAGGCTTCAAATATAGTATGTCCAATCAACAAGTGTGACTTTTTTGTATTTAGGATCGCTAAGTTGAATCAAAATCCTCTGTGTCACTTTGGGTATCACTTCATGTGCCACAAGTGATCTAATAACTCACAGTTATTGAGATTGATATTAAATTAATATTATCTAAATATGTGAACGGTTGAATTACGAGTGATACATGGAGTGGCACACAAAAGTGGTATAGGAGATCTCGACTCAAGTCACCCCTTAGCTTAGGGGCTTTAAGCCTTTACCAGTCACCAAATATACAAAATCCTCTGTCCCACTGGTCTCTAACATAATTGGACTGTACAAATATCCGACTTTTATGGTATACTCCCTCCTAGGGATGGCCAAAACCGGTTCCGGTTCGGTATATAGGTGAACCGTAACCGGCCCTTAGTTACACCGGTTTCGGTTTCGGTTTCGGTTCCGGTTACCACAATTCGGTTCCGGTTAGGTTACGGTTCCGGTCCTCCCCCCTTAAAAATTATTGAAAAACAAGGGATTTTCGGTCCGGTCCGGTTCGCCATTTATGTGAACCGTAACCGGCCCGGATGAATGGCGGTTCCGGTTTATTCGCCGATTTGCTCCGGTTCCGTACTTCTCCGATCCGGTTTTCCGGTTCCGGTTCGGTTTGGCCATCCCTACTCCCTCCGTCCCACCTCACTTGAGACCTAAGAGGTGGGTACGATAACTAAGGAAAAAGAATAAACTAAGGAAAATATGTGGTAGAAAATGTGGAGAGAGAATGAGTGGGGTTAAAAGTAGGTTGGTTGAATAAATTGTGTAGTGAAAAATGATGAGAGAGAATGAGTAGGTGGGGTAGATTAAATATATAAAATTATAAAAGGATGATCATTTTGGAGAGTCTCAAGTGATGTGGGACGGCCCAAAATGGAAATAAGTCTCAAGTGAGGTGAGACGGAGGGAGTATGAGTTACATTTTAATAATAATATGATTTATATCATATAATACATGAGTTAGGTATTATACTCAAATAAGTCACATTTTATTCGAACAACTGAGTTGTGCAGTCGGACTGTACATTCTTTAAAAAAAAAACTGCTTTTTTAACTGCTAAACTAAATGAGGCCTAAATTCCTGCTTGTAGCGCGGCGCGCCGGCGCCCACCCTCAAAACCAGAGTAACCCACAGAATATACTCAAACATGGAGCAGTTTTGATATGTATAGGGTTTATGCATTCATGTTTCCATATTTGATATGAACATATGTGTTCACGAGAAGGTTGGGGATACCCATATATTTTGTGTTGGATACCATTAAAGAAAATGACTCCTATTTCACATGCATGAACACCACTTTTTTCAATCATAACGTCGACCGTAAAACTAGAAATGAAATGATCTAGGAGAGGCGATCTGGATTCTATGCATTTCGACAGCACATAATAAAGTCTACACTAATAAACAAAAACTTGTATGAGAACACCATGACCCGTCTCATGGTAGAGACGGGTCTTTTTGACCCATGACCCGGATCCATGACCCAAGGGCAAAAAAAAAATGCTTTTTTTTTTTTTAAGTTTTTATATTATTTTTTTTTGCTTTTTTTTTTCGGTTTGTCAAAAGTAATAATTACTATAACTAAATGTAACAAACGTGTTACTTATATGTAACAGTTTGTATATATAAAAGTAATACTCCCTCCGTCCCGGACTAAGGTTCTTAGTTTAACTTTACACGGAGATTAAGAAAAAGTAAATGTTGTAAGTATGAAAAAGTAAGTAAGAGAAAGTAGGAGAGATAAAGTGGTTAGAGAGTTTTTGTTGTGAGAATGACAAGTGAGTCCCATAGTCCATTTTAGGTAATAAAGCAACTAAGAACCTTAGTCTAGGACAAACCAAAAAGGAAAGTAACAACCTTAGTCTGTGACGGAGGGAGTACATATATACAGAAAAGTAACTGTGTTTTTTTTTTAATGTAATAAAGCAACTAAGAACCTTAGTCTAGGACAAACCAAAAAGGAAAGTAACAACCTTAGTCTGGGACGGAGGGAGTACATATATACAGAAAAGTAACTGTGTTTTTTTTTTTTAATGTTTTTTTTGTTTGCCAAAAGTAATACTTATTACAACTAAAATGTAACGAACGTGTTACTTATATGTAACAGTGTTTATACATAATTGTAACACATATGTATAGAAAAGTAATAATTCAACTATTTACACTTTAATTAGAACTAAAAACACTTGTGTTAGTAACATTGTAAAAATAAGAAAGTAAATTTTTTATAAACGAATGTTACATTTTACTTGTATAATAACATTGTAAAACAGTTACGTTTACTTGTATAGTAGTATATCTATATGTTTTCAAATAATAAGTTACAATAAGTTCAATTTATCATGATACATGTAAAAGTATTACATTATCTATAGAAATCTGTTACAATTTCATCTACTAAAGTATTACATTTACTTGTACAAATAATTACATTCATGTATATAAGTTGTTATTTTTCAAATGTTACTTTCTTTTAAAAAATAAAATCAAAATACTCAAAAATAAAAAATATTCTGGAAAAACACTATTACATTTCAATATAACGATAATTACATTTAGTTAGTGTTACACACATTTATAGTTAGTATTACAGTTGAAAAATGAGTAAAATGAGCTAGGGATGGCCAAACCGGACCGGAACCGGACTGGAACCGGAAAACCGGACCGGAACCGGAGCAAACCGGGGAGGAAACCGGAACCGGACGAACCGGAACCGCAAGGAATGCGGGCCGGTTCAGGGTCACATATATGCCGAACCGGACCGGAACCGGAACCGGAACCGTACCGAAAATCCCTTATTTTTCAATAATTTTAAAGGAGAGGACCGGAACCGGACCGGAACCGTACCGGAACCGGACCGAACCGGAACCGTATTGTGCCAAACCGGAACCGGAACCGGGGTAAGTGCGGGCCGGTTAAGGGTCACCCATTTGACGAACCGGAACCGGCGGTTCCGAACCGGAACCGGGTCCGGAACCGGTTTTGGCCATCCCTAAAATGAGCTATATTTTTTTTGTAAAACTGGTATTACGTTTACTTATAAACAATGTTATTTTATAAGTAACACATTTATAACATTTAGTTGTACTAAGTATTACTTTTGGCAAGCAAAAAAAACAGTCAAACAAAATATAAAAACTAAAAAAAAAAACGAAATTTTTTTTCTGAGAAAAAAAAAGGGCCAATGAGTCGCTGTCACATGTCAGATTTTGAGTGGAGCATGGGTTGAGATCCTACGCTTCGCGGAGAATGTTGTACACAGGTCATGGGTCGACCCGTCTCTTCTATGAGACGGATCTAGATGTTCTCACAAGAGACCACCTCACACTAATATTTCATCCGTCCAAAAATATTAATCTCGTTTAACTTTTCTGTTAGAGCAAAGTGATTTTGAGGAAGAAAAAGAAGTGCAGCAGCAGTGAAGATGTCGCGCCCCGACCCGTGGTCCTACTTGGCCCCACGTCCGGGACACGCACGGAAGACGTCATAAAACATTTTTAAGAAAATTTTTCGAAATATACTTTCTATAAAAAGGTTCACACAACCAACTCGATACTAAAACATGACTTCAAGTCACAAAACAACCTTTCACAAACAAGTACTAAGCCACTTGGCTACAACTACTAACTTTACTTACTTAATTACAAACACGAACATCTACTAAAGGAGATGATACCACAACTGAGTCACGGGTACACTACCCAAAAGGTATTACATTTACATAATGTATCCTTTACTTACACAACATTTCCCAAAATGTCTTACCCAAAGATCTCCTCGACGTCCTCCCTGTGTGTGTGAACTATCCCCTGGGCTCCTTCTTATCTAAAACGGTAAACAAATAAAGGGTGAGAATAAATCTCAGTAAGTTACTAAAATGCAACTACATTACATGCTAATATGATACACATAAAGGAACAATGCCACAACTGATCCTATAGCACATAGCAGATAATATGAGAGGCTCCCTATCACCAACCATCCCATACCGGTTGGAAATAACGACCAACTCATCATGCAACACATAAAGCGGAAATAAACACTCATACGTGGATACTGAGCCAAGGTTCTCAAACCAAACAATAGCCATCTGAGAGGCATCAACTGAGCAGCATCGAAGAGCTGAAACGGGTTCCGGAACCAAACAACAACAACAACAACGGGGAAAATGACACAAAGTCATAACCCAAATTGCCCAACCTTTGGCCTAAGGAAGGTGGTTAAAAATGGAAAACCAATGATAGGAGCCTTATAATGTACTTGGCTCGTGAGACCATTATAATCCCTATCACTGCCCAAACACACACAAAAGTACCAGTTGGACTTTACACGCAAGCACCATATAGAAATACTTGCTTAAACAACAATCAGGGACAATGATTCCAATGTAGGGAACCATGCCAAACACATCAAGAAGATGAACCATTCCAACACATTACAAAGTATTCAACAATGCTCACTTAATCAATTACTCACATTTCACAACAATTGTGTTCACAAAGGAACCAATTCTACCACTTTAGTGATCCACAACAATCATCTAACTACTTTAGAACACTACCCAAAAACTAGACCAAGATTGACCTCTAAATCCCTTGGTTTGAAAACTCTCAACTTTTCAGATGACTGGGCGGTCGCCCAAACAGGGCTGTGCGGCCGCCCAAAATGCTCTGTTCCAAGAAGAAAACCCTTCAGATAGATGTGCGGCCGCACGCCCATTTTTGGGCGGCCGCCCACATCACCTGGCAGACCAAAACTTAACCAAAGTTCACTCCTTTCGTTTCACAACCCAAAATTACTAATACTTATAACCCTTAACATCTGCAACTTACACAAAGGCTAAAACTTAGCCTAAGAACAATACTAACACCAACAAGAACCAATTTCATACTACTCCCTTTGTCCCAAATTACAAGTATAAATAAAACATACCAAAACATTAGTTGTCTGGTATAATCTGAAGATCTAACATATGTTGTAGTCTATTCTAGTGATCTAGAAGTAGATACAAAATCTGTGTTGCTCGAGGCAATAATCTGGTTAGATTTCAGAGTTGTACATCTGACTCCGCGTCTGAAGAATTCAGAGTTGGCTACAGCAATGGTGAGCAGTGACAATCTGAATGAGGATGGAGATTATGCCCTGGTGACTGAAGAAGAAGCGTGCAAGGAAGTTGCATGGGTTCTAGATTCAGGAGTTTTTTATCGCATGTGTTCGCGCAAGGAGCATGTTACAACGTACGAGCAGAATGATGGAGACCGTATTTATATGACTAATGGATCTGTCTGCAAGGTAGTTGGCATGGGCTCCGTAAGGGTGAGAACTTCGGGTGATAAAACTCTCACATTGAACAAGGTAAGACACGTTCCACAAGTAGCAAAGAATCTGATATCGCTTAGTCGGTTGGACAAGAAGGGATACAGTTTCAAAGGTGAAGGTGGAATCCTGGATGTCTACAAAGGTTCAGATGTGATTCTGATGGGTGAAAGAAAAGGTTCCTTGTTCATCCTCCAAGGTTCTGAGATTAGTGAAGGTGTTGACGAGCAGGTGGAGCAACGTTTTACTCTAGGCCGGAGTGAACTGGGCAAGCCACGGCTAGAAGATCAACACACCGTTTTTATCAGTCATGGTTGGCATGATCCAATGTCAACTGAATGGGCCACAATTGAATGACTGTTAGTCGCCCGTTGGGGCGATTCTGAGTGCCCGTAGGTGCACGTCTGGGTGTCCGTAGGATACATTGCATGCAGAAAATCTGATTGTCCAGAGGACAAGGTTGTTGATCTGGTGAGGCAAATTCTGAGTGTCTTGAAGATACATGGTGCACAAAATCTAGTGTCTTTGACGAAAGACAAACTGAGGCAAAGGTTGAAAAATCTGGTACGAGGGATGTGGCTCAAGGTGGAGGTTATGTCGGAAGCTCGTGCATCTGAATTATTAGGAGAGATTCAAAATCAAGGTGGAGATTGTTAGAGCAAAGTGATTTTGAGGAAGAAAAAGAAGTGCAGCAGCAGTGAAGAAGGTCCGGTCGGGTGCTTTGGGAGATCCGGTCGGACATGATGAGGTCCGGCCGAACCATGATCAAGACCCGGGCGGACCAAGTGAGTTCGGGATATTCCGAATTCTGGCACTGTTCTGGCTTGCGTAGAAAGTAAATCAAGTCATTTAGGGATTTGATTTAGGACTCCTTCTATCTTCTGGTTTAGGTCTCTAATGCCCATAAATACTAGTTGTAAATTAATATTTTCTGTGCGTGATTCAATTGACACGGGGAGAGAGATCAGTGATTCTAGATCTAGGGATTTGCATAGCTAGGAACTTTGTGACCAAAGTTCATGCAAACATAGATTAGTGTGATCATCTTCTTGTAATTGTTTCTCCACCATAATAATATCTGTTTCCCTTTGCCCGTGGAGGTAGCCAATTGAGATTGATGAACCACGTAAATTCTGTGTTGATTTGTGTTCATTTATCTTTTGGGTCTGCTTTACTAACATTTTCAAACAATTTAAAAGTACATTATCATATGCTTTTGAAATTCAGTAATTTTGAAGCTTTTATTTAATACTTGCTTTTTGGGACAAACAGAAAAGAGAAATGAGACGGGAGGAGTATGTAATTCACCTATTAAAACATACAAGTAGTCTATTATTTATATGTAACTAAATTTGACGTTATTTCGGACGTTTTCACTCGCGCACATCTCATACACTAGTTGGTTATCGTGTGGCTAAGCTCGCCCCTGTCCCAAATCCCTAATAGAGGGAGAGCTGTAATGAAGGACTGTTTTGCTCTGTTGTAGCCCACAGCTGAAAATTGGCTATGCACCCAGTTTGTAATCAATGATTGCGATTAACTTGATTAAAAGTAGGTCCCACGTAAGCTTGGATTAATCTCAGTCATCAATCACAAAAAAAATAAAAAAAAATGCAATAGAATCCCAAACGTAAATTGCAGTTGATTTGATAAATATCTTATTCGAGACGCAGCAGTTCCAAATCATAAATATTCACGAGAAAGAGATTTTATAGCCTGACCACATACTCATTTCACTTTTGTACATCCTCTCCTTTTACATTTTGAGTTCACGTGGAAATTGGAGGAATCGACCTCAAAAAGTGCTTTCTTTAATGGTTGTCTTCATTTTCTTGGTGGGAATCTAGTTTGGAGGAAGGCTATAGAAAAGGTAAAATTCAGGTTTGTTTAGTTGAACAAAAAAGGGGACACTTTTCTTCTGTTTGGGCCGGAGTGAATGCAATAGGATTTTCAAAAAGCTCTGTGTCTCAAGCGTATCTGAGGTTAGCTTTTCATGCCGAGGTCACGAATTCGAATCCCGTTAAAAGATATTTGTGTTAGCCTATTTATAAGCCCAATTGTAGCTATCAACTTAAAAACCTATTTTATTTTATTTTTAAAAAAAAGAATGCAATAGGAGTGTCTAGCACCTTGGCAACTTTGACATGTGTATAATACTCCATCCGTCCCAGAATAAGTGTTGACCCTTCCATTTATATGGGATTTAAAAAAGGAGTGTGTTTTGGAGGAAACTAGTTCCTCCATAAGTTATAAAAAGTTATGTTTTTAACCCTTAAACTCCAAACCTAAAACTCTAAACCTTAAACCCTATAAAAACAAGACTTTTTATAACATATAGAGAAACTAGTTTCCCCCAAAATTTTCTCTTAAAAAATAGTAGAAGTAATTTAAATGTGAGCATGAAAGTGAGATAGGAGATAGAAGGTGGGGTAGGGAATAGTAAGTTGATTGGTGTTGTGAGTATAAAAGTAAAGTAAAAGAAAAAATGAGTGAGAGGAATAATAAAAATTCTTTGTTATTTTAGAAAAATAACACACTAAAAAATAAAATTAGACACTTACTTTGAGACGGAGGAAACTGAGGGAATACTACTTACTAAACAGTCCAACTATACTATCCCAAGTTTATTGTGCCCTTTACACCCAAGTAAGATACTAGGAGTAAAAGTCCAAAAAGGGCTTTGGGGCTTGTGAGTGGGATTGCACAACGAACAAATCTGTAATAACCCGAACTTACCTTTTTATTTTATTTATCTTAAACTCTTAATTATTAATGGGCCAAACTTTAATAATTAGTTTAGTTTAGTTATTGGGTCAAAAGTAGAAAGCCCAATTCATTAACTAAGAAGGATTAGGAGTCCAATTTAAATTAGGGATTTGGGAAGCCCCATTAATATAAATACTCCCTAAGGCTATTCTTAGTTACCGCAAAGAAAGAAAAATCGGGAGAGAGTTGAGAGAGAGCAGCGGCCAGTGAAGCCCATCGGGAGAGAGGAGTGATCGGAGAAGGAAAGGGGAAGAAGAGAGGCGGTCACGTTCATCGGAGGTAATCGAACTCTTAATCTCTATTTTCTCCACCCTTCGATTCATCCTTGGTCATCAATACATGATTGTTTCGAAACCCTAGCAGTTACAATGTTTGAACTAGGGTTGGGGGTGGGTTGATAATGAAGAAGATGAAGTGTGTGTGTGTTAATCGGTGTGTGCGTGTGTGTGAATCGCAGTGTGTGTGCGGCGTGGGTGTTGCTGATGTGCGTGTGTGCGTTATGTGTGTGTACTGTAATGTGTTTGTGTGTGCGTGTAAGTGCAGTAGATGGTGGGTGTGTGTGGGTGGGCTGATGGAGGGTGTGTGTGTGTCTGAAGTTGTGGGTGTGTTCAGAGTGGTGGGTGTACCAGAGTGTGTGTGAATCAGAGTGGTGGGTGTGTCTGTCAGTAGGTGTACTCAGTAAGTGTGTGCAGAAAGTGTGAAATCAGTGTGTGTAATTTGTGTAGTGAAATTGAGAGTTGAGGATTGACTAATAAAAACCCTAGGGGTGTTGTAGTCATTCTTAAAGTTATTGGTTAACTAGGAAAGAGGTGATAGATGACTAAACCATGAAATTAATCGAGTAAAAAGAAGTAAATTGGGACGGAAGTAAAATAGTATTTTTCTCATGTCTAAGGCTAGACTATTTCATGTTGTAGATTGTCCAAGCGGAGTAAAGCAAGCTAGTAGAACACGAAGCTAAGGTAAGGGATTACGCTCTTAGTTGTGTATTGATTCTTAATCCTTTGTTAGGATTCCCAATCTCTGTTTTATAAAGTAAACTATCTGTGTGGCTAGATAGTCTTTTAATAACTATTCCGTTCTGCGAATTGTTCCGTCTTTTGTTATCCACCCTATTGATATGGTTATTGTTCAATAGGGTTATCATGTGTATGATTGATTTTGTAACCTTGGTGTCCAAGTGAGATGTGTATCTTTTAAAAAGTGATCAAGTAAAGTTTGTAAAGTTAAGCTTTGTGTTGTAAAAGCTCTTTAAAATGAATTCTTATAATAAGTAAAGTGACTACAGTTATCCATAATCCCGAAACGGATAAGTGGACCCCTTACAGTTATCCATAGTTCTAAGTTGAACATGTGGACCCCTTTGCGTTGCTTGATGAAGTAACGTAGGTTATCATGATATACCGATTTTTTGGTGCGGTCAGTAGAAACCCGAGCCCTGGGTACAGCACGTGCTTAATCCCTAAATGAAGTAAAGTAAAGTAAAGAAAAGTAAAGTGTGAGTAAAATGTTGTGTTTTGGAAACTGCCTCTGAAGCCACGTGTTTTCAAGTAATGAATTGTTTTTCATCAAGTAAATGTTTCTTTTCAAACTGAGTGTTAGTTTGATCCTTGAGTTATATCCGTTCATTGTGATTCATTGTTACCGTTCGTTTCGGTCATCTCCTCTTAGTACCCGAAGGGATACCGTATGAACATACTGGGCATTGTTCGCTCATTCCTTTCATCCTTTTTCTCTCTCCAGGTTATAAATAAGCAGATCAAGAGTCGCAAGGTTTGGCGGCTTAGGAGTTATCCTTTAATAAAGTTAATTAGTGGTTATGTTTCCGTTACGGTTAAGTTATAAACTTTACTTTCCGTTAAGTTACCGTTTGAGCTAGTGGTTTGTACTAGCCGTTGTGGATTTGAACGTTGGTTAAAGTTTGAATTGTGGTTATTTGTAGCCGTTGGGCATTCTGATTTTGGGATTTATTCGTATTAAGTTATTATTTAATTGTAGTGAAAAGTTGGGGTGTTACAAATGGTATCAGAGCGGAACCCCGGCCTTAAGGCTTGCGAGCTAGCCCGGGGGTACGATCTGGGTATTGATTGACCTTGCGAGGGACGGCAAGGGTTTGAGTGGGGGAGATTGTGATATCCCCCATCCCACATCGGAAATATGTGGGAATTGAGTGTGCTATATAGAAGGCCCATACACTCCTACTAAGCATCAAATCATCCATTGGACTTTTGGAGGCCTGTGATGGGCTGTGGTTGACCCAATTGAGGAGATGCTTGGTGGGCTAGTGTATGGTACCTATGTGACGGGTCGGGTCTGCGGGCTCGGGTCGTTACAAATGGTATCAGTGCCCCGGTTTAAGATTACTTGGGAGACTCAGAATTAGATGTTAAGACTATTGGGAGATGTAGTACTTAACTATTGTGGGCTTTAGAACTCTGATAAGAACAAAGTACTTTTGGGAAGCACTAATGAAGGGAAGCTGCTATTTAGGGAAACTTTCCATTTTAGGAAACTTTCTAAGTTAGGAAACTTTTCTTTTATAGAAATTTGCTATTTTAGGAAAGAACCTAAAGGGAGGTTCTAAATGAGGATGAGTATGTACTTGAGTATGGTTTGAGTGATTGATATTTTCTTTTAAGAATGGATTACACTATGGGATGCTTGTGATTTTAATGCTTGTGTGTTTACATTGTAGATCATGGACGGACTGAAGACTAAAACACCCAAGGAGAGAGCAATCGTAAGGGGTGCATGGACGATTAGGTAGCTTAAGGGACAATTGACGAAGAAAAAGAAGGAAGCGGACTATACCTTTGACAAATGGATGCAAACTAGAGGTTTGTGGTATAAGGCTCGAGAAGAAGTAGAGAAGCTAAAAGAAGCAATGAACAAAAAGGACGAAGAAATAGCCAATATCAGGGAGGAATTTTATAGGAATTTCTACAAAGAGCCAGTGGTAGAAAATGTGGTGACTGAAGAAGAAGCCACCGAAATTGACATTATTGTAGAGGGCAGTGAAGCTGCCCCGATTATAATTGAAGATGAAGTACTGGAGGAAGAACCGGTCCCTAGGCCGAGAGGAAGGCCAAGAGGTTCAAGGAAAGTTTATGTGCCAACTGGAAGGCCTAGGGGTAGACCTAGGAAAAATGTAACCCCATGATTATGAGGGGAGTAGCCATTTATTAGTATTCTTTTTAGAAGTTAGCATTCTTTCATTAAAAAGGTTTAGTATTCTTTTTTAGTTCTATTAGTAAAGAACTTAGTGATTATTCTAGTTTAGATCAGTTAAATAAATAAAAGTTATTTTTAAGTTAAGTTATTTCTTGTCATGTGATTCTTTAAGTTAAACTATGTTTGAATAAACTTAGTGAATGCGTTAAATTATAGAAGTCAGTTCTGTGGGGGACGGCCTATAAAAGTATGAAATTCGTTTGAGTACAGCGACTAATATAGTTAAAGACCTAAAGTAAGGTCGATGCAGTGAAAGGTCTAAAGTAAGACCGATATATACACATAAATATGTACGTGAAGTTAGTATGAGACCAAGTTAAGTATAGACTCTCGATGAAACAGTAAATTGTGAGGTCAAGTAACCGACCTAGTTAAATCAATTGTCATTAATATGTAAAACCCGTTTTCGTGGTGGGTCATCAATCAGTTATAATTCAATCTTTCTTAACTTCAGATGTCTGGAAGAGGAAGAGGAAACCGTGGCAACGCTCGCAACGCGGGAAACCAAGGTAAAGTTGATCCGAACATGGCGAACCTTCTGCAAACGTTGAACCAGACCGTGGCTGGAATCGGACAGGTGGTGAACCAACTAGCACAACCTCAAAACCAACCCCAGCAGGTACCAATGAGAGATCCGCTGGAAATGTTTCAAAGGAGGAAGCCGAACACTTTCTCCGGTACTTCAAAGGAGAAGCCGGAGGACTGGGTTAAGGATATGGAGCACATTTTTGAGACTTTGGAATGTACCACAGAGCAGAAGGTAGTTTTTGCAACATTTATGCTTAGGAGTGCGGCTCGCACTTGGTGGGATGCAGAAAAGAGAGCAGCTTTGGCTAGGGGTGAAGGAAATTTCACCTGGGAAAGGTTTAAAGTAGTATTCAATGAGAAATACTACCCGGCTAGTGTTCGTCACGCCAGAGTGGCAGAGTTTTTGAATTTAACTCAAGGTGACAAGACGGTGGACGAGTATAGTGAAAGGTTCACAGATCTGCTGGAATTTGCACCGACTTTTTTTGACAGCGAGGAACAAAAGGCCAGGAAGTTCGAAGCTGGGCTGAGTGATCGGATTCGGTACAGAATCACGCCTCTGCAGTTAGCGACATATGGGTTAGTGCTAGACAGAGCCAGGATTGTAGAAAGGGAGTCGGATGAGTACCGCAGCAAGAGGGATGAAAAGAAGAAGTCTGGAGACAAGTCTACTAATAAAGATTCAGCTGGGAGAAAGGGACAGTTCAACGACCGAGACCGTGATAATCATGGAAAGAGGAAAGCTGAGGGAAGCTATGATCGTACAGCAAACAAGTACCCGAACAGGAACCTTGGAAACCGAACCGCGTACGATAAGGGAAAGGCTAAAGAGCATGGGACCGCCGAAGTATGCCCTGCGTGTGATGGTAATCATAAGGCTGATGCGTGCAAGTACAGGGACAGGAAATGCTATAACTGTGAGAAGATTGGGCACCCGCAGTGGAAGTGCCCAGAGCCGAAGAAGAATGCACAAACTCATGGGGTGAAGGCAGAAGACAAAAGTAAGACTGGTGGTCAGGGGCGTGTGTTCACCATGACTGCTAGAGATGCTAGAGCCACAAATGACTTGGTGGCAGGTACGCTTCAGTTATATTCTCGCAACGTATACGCTTTGATTGATTCTGGTGCCACTCATTCTGTGATTAGTTCTAAGTTGGCAAAACAGTTAAAATTGTCACCTAAGGCGTTAGAAGTACCCTTGGTAATCGATACCCCGACTAAGGAGTCGATCCCAGTTAATTCAGTGTTTCAAAGTTGTCCTCTAAGGATAGGCGATAGAGAACTCGAGGTTGATCTTATATGTCTGGATCTCAGTGACTTTGACATCATCCTAGGTATGGACTGGTTGGCTGCGTATCATGCCAAAGTAGACTACTTTAGAAAAGAAGTGAATTTTGAATTACCCTCTGGAGAAGGATTTTGTTTTCAAGGGTCGAAACCAAGAGTCCGAACGGGCCTGATTTCCGTAATGAAGGCTCGTAAACTGTTAAGGAAAGGTTGTGAGGGATTTCTTGCGTATGTTGGCGAGTCAAACAAGAAAGAAGTGACCATCGAATCCCTCTCCATAGTAAAAGATTTCAAGGATGTTTTTCCCGACGAATTTCCAGGAATACCGCCGGAGCGAGAAGTGGAATTTTCGATAGATCTAGCACCTGAGACTGCACCGATTTCAAGAGCACCATATAGGATGGCTCCGCCGGAACTTAAAGAGTTAAAGGAGCAGTTACAAGAACTTTTGGACAAGGGCCTGATTAGACCGAGTGCATCACCGTGGGGTGCACCGGTATTATTTGTAAAGAAGAAGGATGGGTCGATGAGACTATGCATTGACTATCGGGAGTTAAACCGTGTGACAATTAAGAATAAGTATCCTTTGCCAAGGATCGATGATTTGTTTGACCAACTCCAAGGTGCATGCTACTTCTCTAAGATTGATCTGCATTCTGGTTACCATCAATTAAGAGTGAAAAAGGGAGATGTGGCAAAGACGGCTTTTAGGACAAGGTATGGACACTACGAGTTCTTAGTAATGCCGTTTGGGCTGACAAATGCGTCTGCTGTGTTTATGGAGCTTATGAACAGAGTATTTCAGGAGTATTTAGATAAGTGTGTAATAGTGTTCATCGACGACATCTTAGTGTATTCGAAGTCAAAAGAGGAACATGAAGAGCATTTGAAATTAGTACTACAGATTTTAAGGGAGCAAAAGTTGTATGCCAAGTTCAAAAAGTGTGAATTCTGGCTCGAGGAAGTGGCGTTCTTGGGGCATGTGGTGTCTAGGAATGGGGTAGCTGTTGACCCTGCTAAAATCGAGGCTATAGTGAATTGGGAGAGACCAACTTCTGTTAGTGAGATAAGGAGCTTTTTGGGTTTAGCAGGGTACTACCGTAGATTCGTGGAAGGGTTTTCGAAGTTATCTCTACCATTGACCAGGTTAACCACAAAAGGGACAAGATTTGTGTGGTCAGACGATTGTGAGAAGAGTTTTCAAGAATTGAAAGGGCGATTGGTGTCTGCGCCTGTCCTTACGTTACCAACAAGCAGTGATGGCTTCGTGATCTATAGTGATGCATCATTGAAAGGTTTGGGTTGTGTGTTGATGCAAAATGATAAAGTGGTGGCTTATGCGTCTAGGCAACTCAAGAACCACGAGAAAAACTATCCTACCCACGATTTGGAGTTAGCGGCCGTGGTGTTTGCATTGAAAATTTGGAGACACTATTTGTATGGGGTACCATGTGAAATTTACACCGACCATAAAAGTCTTAAGTACATTTTCACTCAGAAAGAGCTGAATATGAGGCAAAGGAGATGGATAGAGTTACTTAAAGATTATGATTGCAAAATCTTGTATCATCCTGGGAAGGCCAATAAGGTGGCAGATGCGTTAAGCAGAAAGAACCATGGAACACTCGCGACTATGATTTCTAAGGGGGTAAGAGAATTGAGAGATAGTGAAATAGTAAAGCTAGAGGTTAAAGTTAAAGGCTATTTGGCTCAGTTGAGTGTCCAACCAACACTGTTAGTGAGAATCAAGGAAGCTCAGAATGTGGATGACGAGTTGGAAGTGATTCACAAGGTTATCAGTAAGAAGGGAATGGTAGACTTCCGTGTTAGCGACGACGGGATCATGAGGTATCGATCAAGGATTTGGGTGCCTAATAATGATAGTATCAAGAGGGAAATTCTTGAAGAAGCTATCTGTTCAAGGTTTTCGGTCCACCCTGGGAGTACTAAGATGTATAAGGATCTAAAGGAATCCTTTTGATGGAACAATATGAAGAGTGAGGTGGCGGAATTCGTTTCTAAGTGTTTGGTGTGCCAGCAAGTGAAAAGTGAACACCAGAAACCCGCGGGACTACTACAATCGTTACCTATTCCAGAGTGGAAGTGGGAACACATCACTATGGATCTGGTGATTGGACTTCCCAAGACGTTGAAGGGTCATAACGCAATTTGGGTCATAGTGGATAGGCTCACTAAATCGGCTCACTTTCTAGCAATCAAGGTGACTGATTTGTTGGAGAAGTTAGCTAAGTTGTACGTGGATGAGATCGTAAGGTTACATGGCATACCGGTCTCTATAGTTTCAGACCGAGATGCGAGGTTCACATCAAACTTCTGGAAGAGTTTACAAAAAGCGTTAGGGACAGAGTTAACTATGAGTACAGCATTTCACCCTCAGACAGACGGACAGTCGGAAAGGACGATTCAAACTCTTGAAGACCTATTGAGAGCAACGTCGTTAGATTGGCAAGGAGCGTGGGATGATCATCTACCACTAGTGGAATTTGCCTACAACAACAGTTACCATTCTAGTATTGGAATGGCGCCGTATGAAGCTCTTTATGGGCGAAAATGTAGATTGCCTGCATGTTGGGATGAAGTAGGCGAGAGAAAGTTAACTGGACCCGAGATTATTCAAGTAACGGCGGATAAAGTTTAACAGATTCGCAAGTGGTCGTTAACTGCGCAGAGTAGGCAGAAATCGTATGCGGATAATCGAAGGCGCGATCTGGAGTTCCAAATAGGAGATCATGTATTCTTGAGGATCTCACCGACAAAAGGGGTCATGCGGTTTGGGATTCGTGGGAAGTTAAGTCCTAGGTACGTGGGGCCGTTCGAGATTCTAGAACGAATAGGAGCGGTAGCCTATAAGTTGGCTCTACCTCCTGTGCTGTCTGGTGTGCACAATGTGTTTCACGTGTCGATGTTGAGGAAATACGTAGCTGACCTGAGCCACGTCATAGAGTACAAACAGTTACGTTTTCGTGAAGACTTGAGTTATGATGATAAGCCGGTAAAGATTGTAGACCGTAAAGATCAAGTTTTGCGGAAGCGAGTGATTCCGTATGTAAAAGTGCAGTGGAGCAATCACACGGAAAGAGAAGCCACGTGGGAGCTCGAAAGTGAAATGCGTGATATGTATCCCGCTTTGTTCGAAGATTAAGGTACGTTTAGTTTGGAGGACCAAACTCTTTTAAGGGGGTAAGAATGTAATAACCCGAACTTACCTTTTTATTTTATTTATCTTAAACTCTTAATTATTAATGGGCCAAACTTTAATAATTAGTTTAGTTTAGTTATTGGGTCAAAAGTAGAAAGCCCAATTCATTAACTAAGAAGGATTAGGAGTCCAATTTAAATTAGGGATTTGGGAAGCCCCATTAATATAAATACTCCCTTTTAAACCCTAAGGCTATTCTTAGTTACCGCAAAGAAAGAAAAATCGGGAGAGAGTTGAGAGAGAGCAGCGGCCAGTGAAGCCCATCGGGAGAGAGGAGTGATCGGAGAAGGAAAGGGGAAGAAGAGAGGCGGTCACGTTCATCGGAGGTAATCGAACTCTTAATCTCTATTTTCTCCACCCTTCGATTCATCCTTGGTCATCAATACATGATTGTTTCGAAACCCTAGCAGTTACAATGTTTGAACTAGGGTTGGGGGTGGGTTGATAATGAAGAAGATGAAGTGTGTGTGTGTTAATCGGTGTGTGCGTGTGTGTGAATCGCAGTGTGTGTGCGGCGTGGGTGTTGCTGATGTGCGTGTGTGCGTTATGTGTGTGTACTGTAATGTGTTTGTGTGTGCGTGTAAGTGCAGTAGATGGTGGGTGTGTGTGGGTGGGCTGATGGAGGGTGTGTGTGTGTCTGAAGTTGTGGGTGTGTTCAGAGTGGTGGGTGTACCAGAGTGTGTGTGAATCAGAGTGGTGGGTGTGTCTGTCAGTAGGTGTACTCAGTAAGTGTGTGCAGAAAGTGTGAAATCAGTGTGTGTAATTTGTGTAGTGAAATTGAGAGTTGAGGATTGACTAATAAAAACCCTAGGGGTGTTGTAGTCATTCTTAAAGTTATTGGTTAACTAGGAAAGAGGTGATAGATGACTAAACCATGAAATTAATCGAGTAAAAAGAAGTAAATTGGGACGGAAGTAAAATAGTATTTTTCTCATGTCTAAGGCTAGACTATTTCATGTTGTAGATTGTCCAAGCGGAGTAAAGCAAGCTAGTAGAACACGAAGCTAAGGTAAGGGATTACGCTCTTAGTTGTGTATTGATTCTTAATCCTTTGTTAGGATTCCCAATCTCTGTTTTATAAAGTAAACTATCTGTGTGGCTAGATAGTCTTTTAATAACTATTCCGTTCTGCGAATTGTTCCGTCTTTTGTTATCCACCCTATTGATATGGTTATTGTTCAATAGGGTTATCATGTGTATGATTGATTTTGTAACCTTGGTGTCCAAGTGAGATGTGTATCTTTTAAAAAGTGATCAAGTAAAGTTTGTAAAGTTAAGCTTTGTGTTGTAAAAGCTCTTTAAAATGAATTCTTATAATAAGTAAAGTGACTACAGTTATCCATAATCCCGAAACGGATAAGTGGACCCCTTACAGTTATCCATAGTTCTAAGTTGAACATGTGGACCCCTTTGCGTTGCTTGATGAAGTAACGTAGGTTATCATGATATACCGATTTTTTGGTGCGGTCAGTAGAAACCCGAG
Source organism: Campanula takesimana (assembly GCA_026119855.1). Classification (NCBI taxonomy): domain Eukaryota; kingdom Viridiplantae; phylum Streptophyta; class Magnoliopsida; order Asterales; family Campanulaceae; genus Campanula; species Campanula takesimana. The sequence continues at coordinate 2,633,486 of JAOWBW010000017.1, read as the reverse complement.
CCCTGGGTACAGCACGTGCTTAATCCCTAAATGAAGTAAAGTAAAGTAAAGAAAAGTGAAGTGTGAGTAAAATGTTGTGTTTTGGAAACTGCCTCTGAAGCCACGTGTTTTCAAGTAATGAATTGTTTTTCATCAAGTAAATGTTTCTTTTCAAACTGAGTGTTAGTTTGATCCTTGAGTTATATCCGTTCATTGTGATTCATTGTTACCGTTCGTTTCGGTCATCTCATCTTAGTACCCGAGGGGATACCGTATGAACTTACTGGGCATTGTTCGCTCATTCCTTTCATCCTTTTTCTCTCTCCAGGTTATAAATAAGCAGATCAAGAGTCGCAAGGTTTGGCGGCTTAGGAGTTATCCTTTAATAAAGTTAATTAGTGGTTATGTTTCCGTTACGGTTAAGTTATAAACTTTACTTTCCGTTAAGTTACCGTTTGAGCTAGTGGTTTGTACTAGCCGTTGTGGATTTGAACGTTGGTTAAAGTTTGAATTGTGGTTATTTGTAGCAGTTGGGCATTCTGATTTTGGGATTTATTCGTATTAAGTTATTATTTAATTGTAGTGAAAAGTTGGGGTGTTACAAATGGTATCAGAGCGGAACCCCGGCCTTAAGGCTTGCGAGCTAGCCCGGGGGTACGATCTGTGTATTGATTGACCTTGCGAGGGACGGCAAGGGTTTGAGTGGGGGAGATTGTGATATCCCCCATCCCACATCGGAAATATGTGAGAATTGAGTGTGCTATATAGAAGGCCCATACACTCCTACTAAGCATCAAATCATCCATTGGACTTTTGGAGGCCTGTGATGGGCTGTGGTTGACCCAATTGAGGAGATGCTTGGTGGGCTAGTGTATGGTACCTATGTGGCGGGTCGGGTCTGCGGGCTCGGGTCGTTACAAAATCAGGGTAATTGAATTTTGATTCCATATAGAGATTTGGATGTGGTTTGAATAATAAGGGGAATATTTCTTGTACTCCCTTAGTCGAATTTAAATTTCTTACTTTTCTTTTTTATATATCTCAGTTTAGTTTAAGATTTTTAGTTACTTTATTCCTTAAATAGCAAAGGATGAATAGTGTTTTGGACATCCTTGTCGTCATAAAGTTCATATATTACAAAAAAAAATAAAAAAAATCCCTCCGTCTCAAAATAGATGTCGTTTTGGGAGTTAAATTTTGTCTCTCAAAATACTTGTCGTTTCACTATTTTCAAAGCATTTTTATTGTTTTATACCAATTATACCCTTAATATTAATAATGACAGTGAACTATCTCTTACCTAACCATTTAATTACCTAGGTAATTGAATTACTTTAGGGGTATTTGAGACTTCTTCACATGCATTAATGTCATTTCTTAATATGTGTGAAACACTCCAAAACGACAACTATTTTGAGACGGAGGGAGTATCACTTACCCATCTATTTTTCACCCGCTTGCTTAATTAATTGACAATTATATCCTCCACACACTACTTTCTTGACTCAAATTTATCTTGGTTTCTTAATAAGCGTGTAAAGTCAAACTAAGAACTTTAAACTGGGACGGATGGATTATCTATTTATTTGGACAATTAACCTTCGATTTTTAAAAATAGACCATACTAGACTTTTCATTATCGGCCCACAAGTTTAAACGGCCAGCCCAACTCTTCTGTACAAGAAACTAGTAAAAACCTATTAGAAATTGGGCTTTGTTTGGTTGATTGGTTCTTTCTTATTAGATCTTGGAAAAAAATGAGTTGTTAATGTTCAATTTATCGTTAAGGTAGAATGGTCTTTTAAAATTTTATTTCGGATAATTAAGGTTTAGAATATTATAATTAAACTTTTTAATGTTTTTAGGATAATTAAAATTAAAAATTGATCCAATTGACCACCAAAAATTAAAGTAAAACTATAATTTTAGGAAGAAGGTGTACTACATTTATGAGTAGGGGTGTCAGCGGTTCGGAGTGGAACCGACTAAACTATGTGGTTTGGTTAAGTTTTTGAACATAAATGGTTCGGTTCATTTCAGTTCAGTTTGAAAGGTTGACACACTTGGTTCGGTTTGGTTTGCGGTCTGGCCTCCTTGAACCAAATCGTTCTAAACCAAACCCTGAGACTGAACTAAGGACTGAACCGCGAGATCAAACCGCAATCTAAACCAATAAACCGAACCATGGTTGAACTGAAGAATTATGTACTCCTATGTGTGTGTAAGAAGAATGTGAAGGTTTGGGTGTTTGCGTTTTGAGGGAGTTATGTTTCCCACATGGAAAAGGAGAGAAAGGGTTTGAGGGAGGAAGTAGAATAAAAAGAGGTGGTGCAGGTGGGGAAATATGAAATGGTCAGGTACTTAACCGCTTGAGCCATTGTGAATTACGACTGCTGAATTAGACTGGTTTAAACCATGGTTTAAAAATGAAATATTAAACCTCGGTTCAGACCGAACCAAATCAGACTATGATGGTTCAGTTTGGTTCGGTTTGAAAATTTTGAATGGTTGGGTTTAGTTTGAGATTTCTTGATACCGATGACTAGCGGTTTGGTCTTTAAATTTGCTCAAACCGAATCTTTTACACCCTTATTTATGAGCGTATATGTATATATAAGCTAAATTAAACTTCTTCAATAAAAAATGTCTTTAAAATAAGGGTTAATGACAATTTAGACCCGAAAGTGATATACCACACTCCCAAACGAACTCTAATGTTTTTTTTGGCCAAATCAGACCTTGGTGTGTAAAAAAGTTGTCAGTTAAGGCCTTTTTGACGGATTTCGTTAAAAATCTTGTTAAGTCCCCATGTGCCAAGCACGTGATTAACAAATTGGTTAGCTTGAAAAGTCAATAATGTTTGAAGGGTTGAAATGAAATATTTTAAAAAGGAGGGAGAGTGAACAAAAAATATTGAATCCTTACATCTCCTCTCTCTCTCTCTCTCTCTCAGACCACGCTCCCCATTCCCAGACTCCTATCTCCAACCGTTCCTCCATAGATTCCGGTGATTAGAGTGTCGATCGTCACTCAAGATCTCCGCCGAAGAATTCCTAATCTCGGCCAAAAAATTAGGGTTCCGATCTTCAAAACCCTAATTCACTCCATCAATTTGCCCTCCCATCTTGTTTCCTCACTCCCTCTCTCCCTCCATGTCTCAATTTCTCTATCTATCTTCAAATACAAGCTACTCTCGCAATATGTCGATACAGACGCCGTCTTGCCGCCTCAATCCCCGCCGACAAAGCGCGTTTGAAGATCTTCACGAAGAAAAACGATGTCGGCTTTTAGCGTTGATTCTGAAAATTCTCACATCTGTGGAATTGTTAATGGTGCTAGTACTGATTCCTCTGGTGTTGGCAGTGGTGAGAATTTGATTCATTTTCCTCTTCTACTACTAATAAATTGGCTTTTAGCGTTGCTATTGGGGAAGAATCCGTTTGTGGGTTGTCGGAATTCGGTCGAATTATTTGCTTGGAAGTAATGGATTCGTTCTTAATAACACGCCTAGTGGGAGTTACCGTTGAGTTTCATCTGGGTTTAATCGTGCCTGAGCTATCTCTTTGAATGGTTGTTTCGATTGTTGGGGATTGACCACCGGGACGAAGCCGGGGGACTGTTCAGTTCACTGGCTTTTTGTGTGAAAACCGAAGTTGCGGTTTGATGGTGAACGGGACGGTGGCTTGTTGGGGTGATGGCTATGATGGCACAGCGGTTGCAGGTGGTGGGTTGGTTACTGTAGGATGGAAATGGTGGTTGTGGAAGATGAAGAGAGGGGAAATTTGTGTTGGGCGAGGATGAATCTGGATGGACAAGAAGATGAGTTTGATTTTTTCACTTTTTTCTTTTCTTTTTATTTTTGGATAATAATTATTTTTTCATTTTTAATTCATTATGTAATAACTATAGAGTTATATACTAACATAACAGTCAATGTATTATATTATTACTACTATTTTATTTATTAATGTAAAAAAATAATGTAATTATTTATGTTCATTTTAATGAAATATTTATTTAATTTTCAAAAATAACATTAATAATTACATTAAATAAGAAATACTTTTGCTCCAAAAAAGAAAAATATTTATTATAAGTCTTCTCATATTTTGATTCTCAACCCTGTTAGTTTTGAAATTTTCATTTAACACCTTTAAAGAAATATAACTTCAAACTAACCAATCTGTTAATCACGTGCTTGGTACATGGGGACATAACAAGATTTTTAACAAAATCCGTCAAAAAGGCCTTAACTGGCGATATTTTTACACGTCAAGGTCTGATTTGAGGAAAAAAAACATCAGGGTTCGTTTGGGAGGGTGGTATATCACTTTAGGGTCTAAATTGTCATTAACCCTTAAAATAAAGGCACAAATAACACAATGTGGAAGACAAGAAGAAATTGGACGCGCCTAGACGCGTGTCCGCATAAGTGCATAGGTTAGCTGCATAGCCACCACAGACACATGACTTTTTAGAAACTGCGTCAAACAAACAAATATAAGTGCCCTCCTATGCGCTTCTTGTGGGTGCATGCCCTAGTTAATCTATCGTATACGGACTCAAAGCAGATTCCAACACGTTTGATACTTTATTAATAATAATTTTTAAAATATTATTAAAATTATTAAATTGACATATATATTCAAAGTTCATTAGTATTATAAAAGAGTATGAAATACTCTTATATTTTATTTTGTATCTTTATGATTCTGATTTATTTAGTGTATATATTTAGAGTTTATTTAATTTAGGAATTATGTGTATATTTAGTTTAATAATTGTTTATATTAGGAGTACTTTATTTTAGGATATTGTTTTTTATTTAGTTGACTAACATACTAATGTTTATCTTTGGTAAGTTAGGGTTTTGTGTTATAAGTAAGGAAGAACTCTCAACAAGGAATGATTGGATGATTGCCAACCACGAGATATTATAAATACACAACATCAAACATCCTTATTCTTCACGGGTTTTGAGTATTCATTCAGAGAATTTCGTTTTTGTGAGAGAGTCATTTGTTTTCTTGAAGTTCTTATTTATAAAGACTTCAAGTGTTTTAGTGTTTGGTTTATTCTAGAGATCTAGAATAGGTTTGATCTTTTCGTTGTTTTTGTTTCTTTCATTGTCTTGTATTCTGCAAGACCTTTTTATTAATGAAAGTTTTTCAGCAAGTAATTCTTGCTGAAGTGTTTAAATTCTGAGTTTTAATTATTCCGCTGTGTTTTCTGCACTATTTATTTGTTCTGTCCGTTGACAGTTGACAAGATAACTGTCTTGACACTTGTGAGCACAACTGTACTCTCAACTGGCTGTTTATCAGAACAGTCCTAGCTGCATATTTCTTTCAATTGGCACCAGAGCTTGGTCTCGACATACTGAGATCGATCTTTGAAAGTGGCCATTATAGACTGTACTCATACTCGTGATAAGCTGCCTACACTAGATGGTTCAAACTATACCATTTGGAAGGCAAAGATGATCATGTACATTAAAAACATTGATCATCGTGCATGGGTCAGTATTCTTGTGGGATATACATCCCCTACTATGGAAATAGTTGATCTAAAAGCAAAAGCTTCTGCATCTGAAGAAGAGATAAAAGAAATTTTTTTTGTCCCAAAACCTGAACAAGATTGGAATGCGGAAGAAATTGCCCTTGCAAATTACAATGCAAAGGCAATGGCTGCCATATCTGATCATGTTCATCACAATCTGTATCGGTTATTCTCTAACCATACAGTTGCCAAAACTGCTTGGGATATTTTACAACTTCATTGTGAAGGGTCTGATAGTGTCAAACAAACAAAATTAAGGAGATTGATGACAGAGTTTGAAAATTTAAGAATGGGAGAAAATAAAACTATTCAAGACTATTCTGCTAAATTAATGGATATTTCAAATGAATCATTTGCATTAGGAGAATCCATTTCCAATACAAGGTTGGTTAGTAAAATTTTAAGAACTCTCCCAGAAAAATTTAACATCAAAGTCTCTATCATAGAAGAAACTTGTGATACTCGGACCGTGAGTCTTGAAAAGGTTCTAAGTATTCTAACTACGTTTGAATTGAACCTTGAAGTGCAACAAACTAGCAAAGTAAATTCAATTGCTCTTGATAGTGCTCTTACTGTGTCCAAAGATCTTGTAGAATTATCAAAGGATATTGATGACTCAAACTTAGAGGAAGATGAATGTGACTTAATCTCTAAAAAATTCAATAATATGTTGAACAAAAAACGTCAACAAAGGTTTTCTAATAAGGTTACTGCTTCTTCCCCTAAGATTGAATCCTTCAAGAAAGAAACAAGTAAGAACAATTTTTCTTCTGAAAACAAAAGATCTATTGAGTCCGTTCAGTGTAGAGCGTGTTTAGGATTTGGACACTATGCCAATGAGTGTGCTAACACACTCAAAAAGAGAGGGATGAGTTTTTCTGTAAGCTTAAGTGATTCAGATGATGACGATCAGACAGCAAACCTGTCATTTTTACGATCATCACAATCCTCCCTTTCTGACAGTGAATCTGATAGTGAGGATGTGCTGTTAACTGACTGCACAACTGACTACTCAGATGGTACTAACGTGTATACCTGCCTTAACTCCACATCTGCAGGTGAATCTGAAGAATCCCAACAGGAAGATGAAGATAGTGCAACCTATGAAGATCTGCACAATACATATGTTGAGCTTCATGCAGATTGGTCGAAAAGAATGGAACAACTTAAGGCTTTCAGGCAGGTAAATGAAAAACTCACCTCTGACAATCTGAAATTAAAAGCTGAGAATGAGAGGTTGTCGAGTGAAAGTGATACTAAAAAATAATCCATAGTTAGGTTAGAAGTCATGCTTACCAAAAAAGACAATGAGTGTGAAAAGTATAAAAGCGATCTTGAAAAAGAAACTAACACTCTCACAAAGCTTAATAATGGTAAGGCACGTTAGATGAAGTTCTAAAAATAGGGAATCAAGGAAAATCAGGACTAGGCTATGGAGATCTAACTTTTTTCAAGGAAGGTGAGGGCACTTCGAAAAACAATGAGAGATTTAATGCTAATCACGTGTCTCCTCACAAAAACAGAAAAAATATAAAAAGGAGATACGTGTGTCACCATTGTTTTTCCCCTGGACATATACGTCCATTTTGTTACAAGTTAAAACAGGAACTTGGTTTGGAGAAGAACAGCAGCCACCTGACAAGCCATTTATGGGCACAGTTGGAGACACAACTGCCCTGACAACAGCAGTCTGCTCCAAAAACCACTTGGGTAAGAAAGGACACTCTAAAGTGTCAAGTGGTGTTTACCTCCTTGAAGAGCAGTGTGGAAGGAGCCTGTTACTTTGACAGTGGCTGCTCCCGCCATATGACTGGCTCTTTCGAGCATTTCAAAGACTATGAAGCCTTTAAAGGTGGAAAAGTCGATTTTGGTGGAGGTGCTCGAGGTGAGGTAATTGGCAAAGGTACTCTGAATGTTAATGGTTTGCCTAACTTGCATAATGTCTTGCATGTTGATGGGTTAAAGGCAAACCTAATTAGCATAAGCCAATTATGTGATGATGATCTACATGTCAAGTTTGATAAGAAGATCTGTGAGGTCTTCGATGATTCAAACAAATGCGTTTTGAAAGGTGTAAGATCCTCTGATTATTGTTACAAGTTGGTTGAAAACCATTCATGTTTTAACTCAATTTTTGATAATGCTTCTGATCTTATTGTCAATTGTGTTGAGAATTTAATTACAGTTTGCACTTGCGAGCCTGAACAGATTAATGATGAATCTGAACAGAAGAGTACAAAAGAATCTGCAGATTTAACACTTGTGAGGTCAATTGACAGACCAGATGAACAGTCAACTGTCATGACAGATGGTCAGACAGCAGCAGATTCCAGTTCAGATTCTGAAATCATTGAAGATCAGGAAAGCAGAGGCACTGATGCTGCTGCAAGGATACAGGGAGATCATCTAACTTCCCAGGTCATTGGGGGAGTGGATGAAGGAATGAAAACAAGAGGAAAACGAATAAATAACCAGGAATTAGCCGGTTTGGTATGCATACAATCCGCGTACCATCAGGTAAGCTCTTGTTATTTCGTTGCTAATTTTGAGCATGAGAATGAGTCAGAAACCTTAAAAGTTAATAATTAGATCAATGTCATGCAAGAGGAAGTGGTAAAATTTAAAAGGAAAGATATTAGGTTTTTGGTTCGTAGGCAATCTAATGAATATATGGGAGTTGTTACTTGTTGTACTCAATTGTTGAGGGTGGACCAAATAATCAAGGATTATGGTCTTAGAAGTGAAACCTTGACTGTATTTTGTGATAGCTTAAGTCTCCAGAATATTGCCAAGAATCCGGTACAACATTTCCTAACAAAGCACATAGATATTATGCATCATTTTATTAGATATCTCGTTGATCAAAAAATCATTACTCTAGAACATGTAAGCACAACGGATCAACTTGCTGATATCTTTACCAAGACTTTGGATTTTGAGAGATTTTCTTCACTTAAGAAGTCTCTCGGACTGTGTGATACCAGTTGACTGCACAAGTGTGCAGACAACTGACTGTATAACTGTATAATTGTATATTAAAGTAAACACAAATTAAAAAAAAAAAAAAAAGAAAAGAAAAAGTAGTCTGCATTCATTCTATTGCACGATTGTCTCTTGTGATCACTTGGTCTTCTTTAGTTCCTTGACTCCGAGCTTTGAACCTTGAATGTGAGACCCTTCATGACTCGATAATAAAATTATCTTGTTAATTCCTTGTGTTATCATGGAGTGGGCACTCAATCTAAGGTTGCCGGGAAAACAAGCTGCCTCCAATCTTTGAAGTTACTACTCATTTAGGCAATGTGCTGACATGTATTCATACATAACTTGAGAATCAGTGTAACACTGTATTGTGAGAGTGAAAAGCTCCTCCTCATAACTGATTCATAAGTCATAAGCCTTCAATGGGAGTGTTCTAGAGGTTGCATGATTGAAGGTAATTCTCATTGAATTCCTGTGAGTTGAAACCGAGTCATGGACTGAGTTGATCATACAATGTCACATCAAAATTGAGACAATCTTCACTTGTGTGTTTAAGCATAATTTTTCTAAGTTTTTTTCTCCCTTGGTATTAACATCAGCAAATTGAATTGTTGTTCTTATGTGTTAAAGATTGATGCTTTTCATGTGATTAACGATAGTCTAATGGAGTGATGTTCAAGTTTCATTGTGCAGTTGGTGAAAATTATGGTACATTGTGGATAAATGGATTCAGTTGAATTTGGCAAGTTCTAATTCTGGGACGGACAATTTATCACAAAACATGGAAAAAATTTGAATTTTAAAATCAAAATCCTTGTTTGTTTTGGAATTCAAATGGGTACTTCAAAGTCACTCGGTTCTCCCTACTCCTTGGCCTACCCGAGTTCTTAGGAAGAATCTCTGTCCTCCCTTGATATTTCCTCCATGTCAATTCTGGTTGTGAATTATGGTTTAGTATATCTCCTTTCTCATGTTTTCTAGCTACATTTCTCTCATCTCATCTTGTTTCTATTTTACAAATGCATTTTCACAAACATTTTTTGCAGAAATATCCGAGAATTCAGAAGAAACACTGAGTGATTGTGACTCAAAATGATTGTTTGCCGCTGCTCTGATCAAGCTCAGGCATTTTTTGTTGTTAAGCATCCAGCTGGTGCTAAGCAACTTGTTCGTGCAACTGTGCGGACAACTGGTCACTCAACTGAACAGTCAACTGGTAAGTCTGCTACTGTTTTAAGGGGTAAGTACATTTTCTGCAAAACTCTTTGGTCTATAAAGGTTTGCTGTGATATGAGTTGAGATTGATGATGCTCTTAGAGGTATTTTTGTTGGGGAGATTCAAATTTATGGGGAGTGGAAGATATTCACAATTTTCTTTCTTTGAGTTTAATGGTTCTTCACAAAAAGGGGGAGAAAGATGTGTTCTAGGGGAGTAGAATCAAATGTACATATTCAGGGGGAGAGATTATTGTTTTGGATGTTTTGATCAGAACCACAAAGATAGGGGGAGATTGAAAGAGTATGAAATACTCTTAAATTTTATTTTGTATTTTTGTGATTCTGATTTATTTAGTGTATATATTTAGAGTTTATTTAATTTAGGAATTATGTGTATATTTAGTTTAATAATTGTTTATATTAGGAGTAGCTTATTTTAGGATATTGTTTTTGATTTAGTTGACTAGCATACTAATGTTTATCTTTGGTAAGTTAGGGTTTTGTGTTATAGGTAAAGAAGGACTCTCAACAAGGAATGATTGGATGATTGCCAACCAAGAGATATTATAAATACACAACGCCAAACATCCTTATTCTTCACGGATTTTGAGTATTCATTCAGAGAATTTCGTTTTTGTGAGAGAGTCATTTGTTTTCTTGAAGTTCTTATTCATAAAGACTTCAAGTGTTTTAGTGTTTGGCTTATTCTAGAGATCTAGAATAGGTTTGATCTTTTCGTTGTTTTTGTTTCTTTCATTGCCTTGTATTCTGCAAGACCTTTTTATTAATGAAAGTTTTCCAGCAAGTAATTCTTGCTGAAGTGTTTAAATTCTGAGTTTTAATTATTCCGCTGCGTTTTCTGCATTATTTATTTGTTCTGTCTGTTGACAGTTGACAGGACAACTGTCTTGACACTTGTGAGCACAACTGTACTCTCAACTGGCTGTTTTCCAGAACAGTCCTAGCTACATATTTCTTTCATATTAGAGTGTTGGTATACACATCCGGTAAATTTCCTAATACATCCCTACGTATGCATAATTTTTTATACTCATTCTTTTCCGAAAAGTTTGTCTCATTTTGACTTTTTTTATGGTCAACACACATGAACTTTGACCAAACAATTGTGTCAATTTGATTTTCACAATGAAATTTTAAAAATTGTTATTGATAAATCACTTAATGATTTGTCAATTACAAAATTTAGAATTTCACTAAGATTATTAGATCAACATTAATGTTTGGTCAAATTTTATTTATGTTGAACATAAAAATAAAAAGTTAAAATGGAACAAACTTTCCTAAACAAAAGAATATGATACAGTACTGTACAACACAACTGCGGGTGGGTGTATGATGAAATTTTACGGGTGCGAACAACAACCCTCTTAGTATTAGTATTAATCATTAAAAAATTAAATGGAACTAAATAGTAGGGGTGTTCACGGTCCGGTCCGGTCCGGTTTTTGTCTAAATTTCACAAAACCGGGACCAGACCAATAATGCGGTTCTGTAAAAATTTAGAACCAGGACCGGACTAATATTTTTCAGAACCGATGTCATTGGTCCGGTTCTATTAATTCGGTTCCGGTCCGGTTCTACGGTTCTACCTATATACAATTTTTTCCACTCAAAACAATACATCCGTAAGCCAAAAACTAAAATAATTGAACATAGTGGTCTCAGCTCTCAACAATTCAAAGTCAAACCACATGAAATATTAGGTGCAACTGCAACGCGTGAAATTAATTATATGAGGAAAAAACAAACATTTTTTTTGCTTAAATTATAAAATTAATGAAACACTTTCAAAAAAACAACTGTGTATATATAATACTATAGATATCAAAGATAGAAACAAGTATCTATATATATATATATATATATATATATATATATATATATATATTATACTATATATGAATGATTGGTCCGGTCCGATCCAAAACCATGTATATTTTTTAAAAAACCAGGACCGGACCAATTAACCGGTTCTAGAGGATTTTGGAACCAGAACCGAACCAACGCTATTGGTTTGCTCCGGTTTTATTGGTTCGGTCCGATTCCATTGGTCCGGTCCGGTTCCTAATTTTTTTTTGCACAGCCCTACTAAATAGTACAAGTAGTCCTCCCTACTCGTTATGAATAGTTAAGGAACTCCACATCATTGCATTTGCAATGCATTCGAGATGTTCTAATATTCTAAACAAAGTGATGACTTGGCCTTTAGCGTGAATTGGATTTTTAAAATTGTTTTGCTTCTTATTGTGCTTATCCTCATGAATAGGATATGATATGGAAGAATAAAAACCTCAACAGAAAATTTCATAAAAACCTCAACAGAAAATTTCAATACTATAAAAAATAAAAAAACAAAAAAATAAACTAGTAATAACTAAGGTTCTAAAAAGCGCTAGGCGCCGCAGCAGCGCCCAGGTGGGTCTAGACGGAACTTAGGCGGGGCCGAGAATTCAGAAATAGTAATATCCTAGGCGGGACTTAGGCGTTTCATGAACGCCTAGCGCCTAGACGGGCGTCTTTTAGAACACTGGACATATAACTATGGAGTTTATTTACACTTCCCTTGGTCCCAAAGCTAGAGTTGGTTGGTGTAAGGCGGGTGAGACGACCGCACAGAGCCTGAAAAATTGTTTTTTTTTTCTTTGAGTCTCAAGTCAAATTTTAAGGGTTAATGACAATTTAGGGCCTGAATTGTGCGGGGGTCTTCGGCAGGGGGCCTAACCTTTTTTATTCTACACATCAGGGCTAGACATGCTAAATTCTCTCTAGTTAAGGGTTTTTTTACGGAATTTGTTAGAAAAGTCCGTTAAATCGACAAAATGGACGGATTTGTAACTGATTTCAGGTTTTAGGGGCTTTAGTGAATATGTAGAAACTTAAAGGGTAAAAAAAATATTTCAGGTTTTGAATATTATATAATTTTATTAGTATCCTTTAATTCTGATCATTTCAAGAAAAAAAATTGAACTTAAAGAATATGCATAAAATATTGTACATTTAATTTTTTACCCTTTAAGTTTCTATATATTCACTAAAGCCCCTAAGACCTGATATCAGTTACAAATTCGTCTATTTTGTTGATTTAACTGACTTTTCTAACAAATTCCATCAAAAAGCCCTTAATTGGCGAGAACTTGGCATGTCAAGCCCTGATGTGTAGAATAAAAAAGGTCAGGCCCCCGCCGAAGACCCCCCATATATTTCAGGCCCTAAATTATCATTAACCCAAATTTTAATACTCGTTTGTCTCTTAATAAATACTAAATGTTTACATTTTTTTATTAAACCGTATCAAATATAAAAGTGATTGTGGCGAAAGTAATGAGAATTTTTGGACATGACATTATGTATGATAAGCTGGAAAATCAACTATCTGTAGACTACTACTAGTAATTCGAGTGCAAATGTTCATTTTTTGTGAACGGTTTATTATGCTCCTTTTCAAAAAAAAAAAAAAAAAAAAAAAAAAAAAGTAGCGTCGGCAGTTTGGATAAAAGAATGATGGCCCTCGGCATAATGCTTGATTATGACCCCGATTCCCACCAGACAGGCATGTCCGTCTCATAATAATAATAATAGTAAGTCATTATTTTAACAATTTATTTCCATTAATTTCACAGGTTTACTTAATACTCCCTCTGTCTTTTTAGTCTGTTCACTTTTAATTAACGGGAGTAAAATTTGACCAAACATTTAATATCAATCTAACAATTCAAATGAAATTTTAAAAATTATTATCGATAAATTAAATGATTATTTATCAATTACAATTTTTAGAATTACATTAAGATGATTAGATTGACGTTAAATGTTTGGTCAAAGTTTACTCCTGTTTGACCAAAAGTGAACAGACTAAAAAGACGGATTGAGTAGTTATTACTTCATGTTTCTCTCTTCTTCCTTAGCTCTCATCCTCTCCTTTTTTCTTCCTTGATTTGCAATTTTGAAAGTTTAAGTCAACAGCTTTGAAAATATAATTATATTTTTAGAAGAAATAAAGATTACACATAAGAACATCATTTTTATGGCTAAAGTGTTTTTTTATTTTGTGAAAGACTGTTTCGTTGCCCACCAACAGAAAAACTAGTGGCTAAGATACACTGACGTTCATTTTCGAATATACAAGTGGTTCATATATATTTGACAATTGTTTTACAAAATTGCATTAACGAAATGGAGATTGATGTTAACGGTAGGAGAGAGAGATGTTAGTCATCCTACGTGATCTAGTTTCTTTTTCACATTAGGTTATTATTAGTATTAGTCTTTATTCTCTTAGGATTCTATTTTCCGTTTACTTGTTCCTCAAGATAGTACTCTTGTATTTATACTTCTTCTTAATATCAATACAAGTGATTTTCCCTTTTACCAAAGTCTATATGGTAACCAGAGCAAGATCCGAAAAAAAAATCCTACCCCCTCCCTACACTCGGCATAACCAGAAGATACTTTCCCATGGCCACCACCGATCAACATCTTCCCAACCCGGCGGAACCCTACAAACCACTAGTCGTGGTAAACATATCCCATATTCTTCAACTTACACCAACCAACTACATTCCATGGAAAATCCAAATCGAGGCGACCCTCTAAGGGTATGCATTATTTCATTACTTCGATGGGTCTCTACCCATACCGCCCAAAACCATCACAGAAACCACCACCACATCCGCCACATCCACCACCACCGATACCGAAACACCACCCCCACCACAAAAAAAAAACGACCACCACCGTGGACAATCCAACGTAGATCACCTGGTTTAGGCAAGATAAACTACTTCTAGGCTCGTTAGCCGGAACTCTCTCTCCTTCCATCGTCACCCTCATCTCTCAATGCAAAACCACTAATGAAGCATGGGTCACTCTTGCCAAAACCTATGCTAACCCTTCCCGGAGCCATCTCAAACAGATCAAGGATCGCCTTCGCAACATCACGAAGGGTCCGCGCCCCATCACTGAATACATGCAGGAGATTAAGTCCTGCTCCGATAAACTAGCCTCACTCGACAAGCCACTGGACCCCGAAGATATCGTCCAATGTATCCTTGATCAACTGAACGACCCAAACTTTGACAGTGTCGTGCAAGCCGTTCAAAGCCGGGAAAACCATATATCTTTCGATGAACTCCATGAGAAACTGCTCAATCATGAACTGACTATCAAGCACTGATCCACTCCCTCCCCCACCACCTTTCCCGCTTCTGTCCACTACACAACCAAACCCCCACCCAACCACTCAAATAAAACCATCATATCCAACCCACCCGTCAACCCTACTAATACTACCAACAACCAACATACCCCTCAAAATCCCCCTCCAAGTCAGTATAAGGGTCGTTGCCAATGGTGCAGGAACTTTGGGCACTTTTCAAATCAATGTCCAGCTTTTTGACAAGCCTTTTCCGACACCTCCCAACAGTAACCTCTCTACCCCTCGGCAGAACCCTACCCGGAAGCCCCCCAACCCTAACCCGAGAACCTTTGCTACCTCTACAAGTCGTCCCACTCCACCCAGTTGGCTACTTGACAGCGATTATACGCACCATGTGACACATGACCTAAACAATTTGGCTCTTCACTCTCCGTATGATGGCACTGATGAACTTCTCATTGGTGATGGTTCGGGCCTCCCTATTTCTCACATCGGTTCAACCTCTTTCTCTACTCTTTCTCATTGCTTTAAACTTAATCATGTCTTATATATTCCTAATATTTCCCGTAATATCATCTCTATCTCTAAACTTTGTCAAGACAATAATACTACCATTACATTCTCATCTGACTCTTTTGTTGTGAAGGAACGTCTCACGGACACCATCCTCTTTCAAGGCAAATCTAGTTCTGGCGTCTACGAATGGCTTCCCACCTCCTCCGCTGTTCGTGTCTCTTTTCCCATGGTCAACTCTGCGTCCGTCCTCACCACATCAACATGGAATCATAGATTAGGGCATCCTTCTTCCAGTATTTTACGTCACATAAGTAATTTGTTTCATTTAAATATTCCTAGTTGTTCGTCTTTTCATTGCAATTCCTGTGATTGTAATAAAAGTCATAAACTTCCGTTTTATTATAATACTATTACTTCTTCTGGTCCACTCGATGTTTTGTACAGTGATGTCTGGACCTCCCATTTGCATTATTTTGATGGGTTTAAATATTACATTATATTTGTCGATCATTATTCCAAGTATATTTGGCTTTACCCATTAAAACATAAAAATGATGCCGTGTCTGTCTTCTCCAACTTCAAAGCTCTTGTTGAAAAGTTTTTCAAACGTCCCATTCTCACTATATTCAGTGACCACGGTGGGGAATATATTGGTCTTCGCCATACTCTCATATCTCATAGTATTACTCATCTAACATCCCCACCACACACACCAGAACACAATGGGTACTCTGAGCGTCGCCATCGCCACATTGTGGAAACCGGGTTGTCCGTTCTCACTCATGCTCACATGCCTCTCCAATATTGGTCACTTGCATTCGTCACAAACTCTTATCTAATCAATCGCATGCCCACTCCTACCTTACAACTTGCCTCACCTTATTCTACCCTTCTCGGTCATCCTCCCAACTACCAAAAGATCCGGTACTTCGGGTTTTTATGTTACCCCTGGCTTCGTCCATACACCACTAAAAAACTTGCTCCTAAGTCTTTTCCGTGTGTATTTGTAGGCTATTCCCCTACCCAAATCGCCTACTACTGTCTAGAGCCTAAAACCTCCAAAATCTTTGTGTCTCGACATGTCAAGTTTGTTGAATCTCACTTTCCCTTCTCCACATTTGAACCTCCTCCCACTTCCTCCAACGCTTCCGCTGATCACTGGTGCACCTTTCGCATCCCTACTCTTCTAATGTCGGCAACTTAATCCTCTCCTCCAACTGCCGAGCTACAGCCCACACCCTCTGTCCCACCTACACTGCCCTCACCCGAACCAAATACTCTGCCCTCCCCACCTTCCTCGGATAGCTCCACCAGTCCCGAACCTACCCCATCAGCTTCTTCCCCCACAGTCGCACATACTCCTATAAGTTCCCCCTCCAGATCACCTTCTGTCCAGCCGTCCCCATAGCACAAAGGTCCTCGCACCCGGTTGCAAAATAACATCACAAAAGCCATTAATAAACTCAACCTCACCACGTCACTCTCCAGCTCTGTCCCTGAACCAAATACCGTGGCCCAAGCCCTCAAAATACATGCTTGGCAAGAGGCAATGCAAGTTGAATATGATGCTTTACTAAAAAATCAAACTTGGGAACTCGTTTTATATTCTCCGTCCCAGAATGTGGTAGGTTGTAAGTGGATTTTTCGTACCAAATACAACCCGGATGGTTCCATAGATCGACACAAGGCACGTCTTGTTGCCAAGGTATTTCACCAACGACCCGGTATTGATTACTCTGATACTTTCAGTCCGGTCGTGAAACCAGCTACCATCCGCACTATATTGTCCCTGGCTACAACTCGTGACTGGTCACTTCGCCAAGTAGATATAAACAATGCTTTTCTGCAGGGATCTCTTCATGAAGATGTGTTTATGGCTCAACCACCTGGGTTTGTCAGTTCGTCTCATCCTACCCATGTGTGTAAACTACGCCAAGCCATCTATGGGCTCAAACAGGCGCCTCGAGCATGGTACACTGAGTTGAAAAATTATTTGCTTTCTCTTGGGTTTTCTACCAGTGTATCTGATACATCCCTTTTTATTCTCCGCACTCCCAAGCATTTACTTTATGTTTTGGTATATGTGGATGATACTATTATTACTGGTTTGGATAATTCTTTGGTGGACAGATTCATTTCATAGTTTGCATCCAGGTTTTCTCTTAAAGATCTGGGTACATTGTCCTACTTTCTTGGGGTTGAGGTAATACCGTATGCTCAGGGATTATTTCTCAGCCAACACAAGTATGTTCAAGACCTTCTTACGAGAACAAACATGCTTGAAGCTAAACCCGTCCCCACTCCGATGGTGCCTCATCCGCCTCTCACTCTCCATGGCGGCACAACTATCTCCAATCCTTCAGAATTTCGAGCTATTGTTGGCACATTACAGTACCTAGCACTTACAAGGTATGATCTCTCTTTTGCTATTAATCGCCTGTCTCAGTTTATGCACTGTCCTACTGATCTTCATTGGGCAGCACTCAAACGAGTATTGAGTTATTTGGTTGGCACGAGCAGTCATGGCCTTCTTTTTCGGCGTGATTCTCCGGTTACTCTGCATGGTTTTACTGATGCAGATTGGGTAAGGGATAAGGATGATTATATTTCCACCCCAGGGTATATTGTTTATCTTGGATGTAATCCACTGTCTTGGAGTTCCCAAAAATAGAAAACTCTTTCCCGGTCTTCTACCGAAGCCTAATATCGGGCAGTTGCTGACACTACAGCTGAGATCCTATGGTTACAAAATTTACTTCATGAGTTACATGTTGAGATCACACACACGCCTACCATTTATTGTGATAACCTGGGTGCTACGTATGTTGCTGCCAATCCGGTGTTTCACTCTAAAATGAAACACTTGGGTCTCGATTATCATTTTGTTCGTGAACAAGTTCAAGCTAGTAAATTGCGTGTCTCACACATCTCGGGGGCGGACCAACTTGCAGATGTTCTAACCAAGTCTTTACCTCGGCCGAAATTTCTTGAGCTTATTGCCAAGATTGGACTCTCTACACGGTCGTCCATCTTGAGGGGGCGTGTTAGTCATAAAGATCCTACGTGATCTAGTTTCCTTTTCACATTAGTTTATTATTAGTATTAGTCTTTATTCTCCTAGGATTCTATTTTCCGTTTACTTGTTCCTCAAGATAGTACTCTTGTATATATACTTCTTCTCAATATCAATACAAGTGATTTTTACTTTTACCAATGTCTATAAGAGAGAGATCATATGTTTGTTTTTGGAAGAGACAAAAAGGACGTCAAGATTTATATATACATAGGGTGTGTATTGTTAGAGCAATAAATAAAAATTATGGCAAAAAAGCGAAATAATCACGACAACACAAAAAATTTAAGTGTTTCACTAATTTGGCTATGTCTACGGGCGGTGAATGTTGTTTTAAGCGGCGGAAGCGGTTCTCATCTACACCAACAATCAGTGGCGGAGCCGAGAATTTTCTTCAATGGGGGCAAAAATTGTACAAAATAAAAAAATTAACTGTATTTTAGCCAATAGAGGCAAAAAAATATCTAGTGTATTATTCCTTCCGTCTCAAAATGGATGTCGTTTTGGAGTGTTTTACTTATATAAAGAAATGACATTAATGCATGTGAAAAAGTCTCAAATACCCCTAAAGTAATTCAACTACCTAGGTAATTAAATGCTTAGGTAAGAGATAGTTCACTATCATTATTAAGGGTATAATTGGTATAGAACAACAAAAAAGCTTTGAAAATAGTGAAACGACAAGTACTTAGAGATAAAAATTAACTCCCAAAACGACATCTATTTTGAAACGGAGGGAGTATTACTTTTATTTCAAAAGGGACAAATTTTCACAATTTACACTAAACTCCCATTTTTTTTTAAATTCTGCACTAATAAATTTTTTATTTTTGAAAAATCAATGAGGGCAATTTCCCCCTTTAAGCTCCATGTAGCTCCGCCACCGCCAACAATTAGGTTATGCTACACCATTGATTTGGACACGGACAATATTGGAAATAATAAGAGGATAAGATTTAAAGTGGTTCACCACAGCATTAATGGGCTACGTCCACAAACCAATCAACAACTTCACTATCATAACTTTAACACTACAAAGTGTATCACCCTATAAATCTGAGTGCCTCACTCAAATAATACAAAGAATGATAACACTAGGATACTCTCAAAATAGTGTACAACTACTTCATGAATGTTCACATCCCTCTAACTCACCCTCCCCTAATAGAAGCCACTCTTGACACCACAAGACACACTTGAACGCTTTCTATATGTGCCAATTAATAGGCACAAGACATCTCCTAGGCCAAGCCTTATCTAGTAGATGAACACTAAAAGTCTCTTTAGAAAATCAACCATCACATTCATGAATTACATTCATGAATCACGTGGGGGACAATGTATGTTAGACCCCTTCATGAACTTGAGCCAAATTCTAACAATTTCCGCCTTGGCAAAAGTTCTCTACCACATAGCAATTTGGTGGCAATTGGCTGCACCGAATCATTGTCATCCTCAAACTTGAAATTCCCATGACCATATTCTACAAAATCTAAATTTATTCAAATCTGTTGTTTCTGTCCGGACACTCTTCCTAATGCTAGAAACCTTGGAATCCGATCTCTATCGTTAGATCAAAGATCAGTGAGTCCCCAAGCTACACACCAATAATCAGCACGATTCAATAGTTAACGAATGTGCTACAACAATTTTCTCTCCACTGCGCTGAAATTAGGGATGGCAATTTCACCGAACCCGACTCGTTTTCGAGACTTTTTGGCCTGAGCGGGGCGGGTTTGGTAGCTAATTTTTAAAACCCGACGGGTCCAGGTTTGGTAAAGCAGTCCGACCCACTCAGACCTGACCCGACCTGTATTCAAAGTTAGTTTGTACATTTCCTGTTATACCCTTATGATACCCCATTATTACTTTCCACCCTAGTATATATATACGGAGAAGTTGCATTTATCCAGTTAGGGTTCCATTTGCGCCGTTGCAGAGACAATCAACGATTACAATTAGAGTCGGCGACATCTAGCAGTTGCGGCTCCGTCAATCTTGCGCTGCCGCTGTCCTCCGTCTATCTTACGTTTCTGTTGTTCTCCGTGTTCTGTCTTCTAGCCTATGTCACCAGTACAACCGAAGGGACAAATTTCGACAGTCGACGGTAGGTTAGATCCTTACTAAATGTCAATCTTCTTCTGAATCTATGTCAATGTGTGATTCTCTATTCTGTGAGTGTGTGATTTCAGTCGGTGAGTGTGTGAATTCTATAAGTATGTGTTTGGTTTCACTCGGTTAATTTTTATTTTATTTTGAATCTATTTGATTTATGTCATTATCTAATTTTAGTCGGTGTTTTAGAATCTTAGATGTGATGATGCCACGGCATTTCAGATATACATTTTATATACGGTCTATACACATTTTATACGGCCTATATACTCATACCAAATACAAAAGGTGGGACCCTCCAAAGGGAAAAATATCTCCTACACCCTCTATGTAAATAACCCTCCTCATCTCATAAAAGGTGTGTTGGCTCTCTCTCTACAGAAATACTCTCTCTAGAGTTCTCTCTCATATACAGTTATCATCATATACACTGTCCTGATTCTCACACCCGAGGGTTATCGGTGGGTACCCCACCCCCCATACACATAACGGTGTGCTTTGTTTTACAGATAATCTTAGCCAGATATCCGACTCGCTAGACGACAATGGAGGATCTTTCCGAATACTTTATTCCAAAAGCTTGGGCGTCTTCAATGGTTCCATTGCCGGGAAAAGCTATCTCTTTTTCGGTACGACGCCGCCAGAAAAAGATGTTCAGAGAGAGAGATTCACCTTCTATTGGCTCCTGCCAAATGCAAAATGGCAGCAATTTCCTTCTTTTTTTCTTCCTCTTTTATACACTATTCTATAGGCAACTTCATCCACCATCTCAAAAATAGAAAACGTCAGATTCCGGTGACTTCACCGGTGGAAAAGGGGGAAAAGTGTCAGTTATACAGTGAGCTAGAGCTGATTTTTGGAAGGCTCTTTGTCTATTTTCTTATTTTTCTTTCCTAGAAAGCCAAAAATCAAAGAAGAGTTGGGTTGTTTTTCACCGGTGAAGCATCTTATGTTATTGAGTTGCCGGCCGCGACCCAACGAAAGTGGGTAGCCCGTAGTCCAGTCGGAGCAAACAAAGAGTGTCTTCGTCGGTGTCTTTCAATTCAACCCACCATGGGTGTTATGATGTTTTTTGGTCAAGATGGAGCAGATATTTGGTCGCCGAAAAAAATGGGACAGACAAGTTGACCGGATTAAAACTCCGACGAAGCTGAAAAGTGACACTAGATCTGGGTTCTCCTTGAACAGACGAAAGTACGCGTGTTAAAATCTATAAAAACAAAGTGCAGACAAGTTGTTGTTCTCCACCTAAAAATTTGGCATCTCAGTCTCCGGCACCGATCAACTCCGGCCGATCTAAAGGATCCGGACATGACTTTGTGGTTGATAAACTTGGTACAGAGATAGGACAAGTCCCCATCACCTTTTTCACCATAGGTGTGACGAGTTAAGGGAGCATTATTGATGTTGTGTAAGGGTGGTTAAAGTCAGAAAAGAAGGTGTCCACCAACATGGCTTGCAGAGAGTACTAAAAATGTGAAGCAAAAGTCAAAAAGGCTACTCTATTGTACAAGCTACAGGACATGTACTGACCCACTACCCAAGGTGTATTCGGTTTTATTCCAGCAAGTGCAAGCTGGACAAATTTCTTCCGTCAACCCCGTTAACTCGGGGACTACCTCGCATGACGGCCGTAACCAACTTCGTTAAGTTTCTAATGAAGTTCACTAGACCTTCGTCAAATTTCCGTCAGGTCGTTTCTCTCCATTATTTCAATTTAATAAATACTTTTTAGGAAGCTTTGTTACATGAAATCATGCTTAAGTAACTTTGTTACACAATACAATTAAATGTGACTTTTTAAGCCTAATAATGTGTTATACCAACAAATGAGACAAATGACTGGAATTAAAGTCAAATTTGTTAATACATTATCTCATGCAAAATTACTTCCTCATTAACATACTTGCAGCATACTATAATCACAATTTTGCTTATTGTGTAGTTCATGCTAGCAAAGAAGATGAGTATGAGCGGGGGAAACCAGGCATACCATGTTCGTTTAACTGGGCCCGCACTCAGATCAGAGGATTGTTTTGATGAGCTCGGGACAATACGTGACCGCACCTCGTCCAAACACAGAGCCAGATGGCAGTCTCAACAATCAGCCTCGAGCTCGCTCCGGCAGCCCTTAGAACGAGCTCCGTCCCCGGACAGGTCCAGATTGCAGCTCTCAGTCTCCCTCCGAACATTATTTGATGAATTCAAAGGAATGACTCCCGAACTCCGGCAAGTCCGAGCAACTATTTCAAAGATAGCCAGTGCCTCACCTCGCCGTTGAATTCCAGGCAGTCTCAAAGATGGTCTCCGGGCAACCTCTTAACCTCGGAATAGATCACACCAGCTCGCAGATTTGCCCTTGCACATTTCGAGTTCAGCCATGGCGATTACCTTTTCCCGGCAGCTCCGACCTCGTTCCGACGAGAACCGCCTCGATCTCCGAGCTCCGTTAAGCCTATAAATGAGATAAAAATCGAATTCCGGTGAGCTCTTACCGCCCCGGCGACCTCACCTCTCACTTTGGTGAATACTCACCTCAGGCTAGGGACCCCACCTCGCGTCGGACTACTGAAAACAGCCGGCTTCACGAGCTCAAAATGACTTCCGGGCAGACTCAGTCCGCGTTTGGTTGGTCAAATCAACCCCGCCGTGCTTCAGATCGCAAACTCCGGCGACCCCCTGCCTTTCCATGAACTATGAAAAGCAAAGTCATTTTGCCAGGAGAAATTGGATAAAGAAAGTTGTTCTAATTAAAGGCGAGCAAAAATCATAGCTCAACAGAGTCTCCTGTCCGGGAAAACAAAAACGGTGGCGAGAAAATCATTGGACAGTAGAACAAATAACCCTCAAAGTCATGTTCATCATTCTTTGTGAGATAAACTAATGACAATGGAGTAGTGAATATTTTGTTGAAAGTTTTGCGTGGAGAGACAAGAAAAGTCAAAGGCTAAAAAATATTGGGAGTTGGGAATTAATATTGGACTTCTCCAGCTGTTAGTACCAAAAAAGGGGCATCTCAAATATTTTAAAAGCTCCAGCTCAGTGCTATTTATCTCGGCCCAATATGTACTAGAAGAATGAAGAAATATTTTCTCTGTACCTGCTGCTGCAACTTGTGTTCATACAATCAACTCCGTTAATTTTGGGGGCATCATAATATCTCTATCGTACTGCAGCAAAATTAGCCCGTGATATAATGTGGATCGGAGCGGGTCAATTACCAAAGATTTCCATCCATCAAACCCTACCACGAGTAGGACGTCACTCCTAGAAACGGAAATAAAGTCTCTAAAAAAGACCAATGCCGGAGGTGCACCCGTCTGGCCTAAAAGCGGCAGGACCGCGAGGACACCGGGAAAAACCCCGAGTTCAAAAGTCAAGAGCAAAACCCTACCACGAGTAGGCCGTCACTCCTAGAAACGGAAATAAAGTCTCTAAAAAAGACCAACACCGGAGGTGCACCCGTGTGGCCTAAAAGCGGCAGGACCGCGAGGACACCGGGAAAAACCCCGAGTTCAAAAAGTCAAGAGCAAAACCCTACCACGAGTAGGCCGTCACTCCTAGAAACGAAAATAAAGTCTCTAAAAAAGACCAACGCCGGAGGTGCACCCGTGTGGCCCAAAAGCGGTAGGACCGCAAGGACACCGGGAAAAACCCCAAGTTCAAATAGTCAAGAGCAAAACCCTACCACGAGTAGGCCGTCACTCCTAGAAATGGAAATAAAGTCTTTAAAAAAGACCAACGCTGGAGGAGCACCCGTGTGACCTAAAAGCGGCATGACCGCAAGGACACCGAGAAAATCCCCGAGTTAAAATAGTCAAGAGGAAAAACCCTACCACGAGTAGGCCGTCACTCCTAAAAACGGAAATAAATTATTCACGTAAAACGCAAGTGAGCAGTCAAGTAACACTCCAAGCGTAGTGTAAGCCTATGAGCTAAATTATTCACGTAAAACGCATCGAGCAAAAAACACGACTCTTAAGCGGGGCGGAAGCCTATGAACCACCTCTTATGAAGCCGCGAGCTCACCTCTCACAGAGAGCCGGACGAGCCCACCTCTCACAGAGAGCTGGCGAGCTTACCTCTTATGAAGCCGCGAGCTCACCTCTCACAGAGAGCCGGACGAGCCCACCTCTCACAGAGAGATGGCGAGCTCACCTATTATGAAGCCGCGAGCTCACCTCTCACAGAGAGCCAGACGAGCTCACCTCTCACAGAGAGCTGGCGAGCTCACCTCTCACGAAGCCGCGAGCCCACCTCTTACAGAGAGCCGGACGAGCCCACCTCTCACAGAGAGCTGGCGAGCTCACATCTTATGAAGCCGCGAGCTCACCTCTCACAGAGAGTCGGATGAACCCACCTCTCACAGAGAGCTGAACAGCTCACCTCTTACGAAGCCACGAGCCCACCTCTCACAGAGAGCTGGCGAGCTCACCTCTTATGAAGCCGCGAGCTCACCTCTCACAGAGATCCGGACGAGCCCACCTCTCACAGAGACCTGGCCAACCACCTCTTATGAAGCCGCGAGCTCACCCCTCACAGAGAGCTGGACGAGCCCACCTCTCACAGAGAGCTGGCGAGCTTACCTCTTATGAAGCCGCGAGCTCACCTCTTACGAAGCCGCGAGCCCACCTCTCACAGAGAGCCGGACGAGCCCACCTCTCATAGAGAGATGGTGAGCTCACCTCTTATGAAACCGCGAGCTCACCTCTCACAGAGAGCCAGACGAGCCCACCTCTCACAGAGAGCCGGACGAGCCCACCTCTCACAGAGAGCTGGCGAGCTCACCTCTTATGAAGCCGCGAGCTCACCTCTCACAGAGAGCCGGACGAGCTCACCTCTCACAGAGATCTGGCGAGCTCACCTCTTACGAAGCTGCGAGCCAACCTCTCACAGATAGCCAGACGATCCCACTTCTCACAGAGAGCTGGTGAGCTCACCTCTTATGAATCCGCGAGCTCACCTCTCACAGAGAGCCGGATGAGCCCACCTCTCACAGAGAGCTAGACAGCTCACCTCTTACGAAGCCGTGAGCTCACCTCTCACAGGTAGCCGGACGAGCCCACATCTCACAGAGAGCTGGAGAGCCCACTTCTCACAGAGAGCTAGCGATCTCACCTCTTATGAAGCCGTGAGCTTACCTCTCACAGAGAGCCGGATGAGCCCACCTCTCACAGAGAGCTGGATAGCTCACCTCTTACGAAGCCGTGAGCTTACCTCTCATAGAGAGATGGACGAGCCCACCTCTCACAGAGAGCTGGCGAGCTCACCTCTTATGAAGCCGCGAGCTCACCTCTCACAGAGTGCCGGACGAGCCCACCTCTCACAGAGAGCTAGTGAGCTCACCTCTTATGAAGCCGCGAGCTCACCTCTCACAGAGAGCCGGACGAGCCCACCTCTCACAGAGAGCTGGAGAGCTCACCTCTTATCAATAGCCAACGAGCTCACCTCTTACGAAGAGCTCACAAGATCTTCTCTCAGCGAGCTTATATTATTATAGAACCCTACAGGCCCTTCTTATTATTATGGAAGCCTACGGGCTAATATTATTATAAAGCTTACGGGCTCATCTTATTTATACCACCTCATGACTTGGGGGCTTCGCGCCTCTCAACTTGGGGGATGATTCTCATTACTTATTATGGAGCATTTATCCACAGGCTACGTGCCCACTATATTTATCCTCGGAAATCTCCGAGCCTGAGCTCTTATTATCTCATATGGCGGCTACCTCCTCCAGCGAGCACGCCCCGACGATCAGCTTTATCTTGCGAGCTCCAAGCTCTAGCTATAAATGTATATTCAGGCCAGCCTCAGCTAAAAGTATATTCCTCGCTCGGACCATAAATAATCCAGCGCCCGGAATAGGGGGCTTCTAATGACGCCACGGCATTTCAGATATACATTTTATATACTGTCTATACACATTTTATACAGCCTATATACTCATACCAAATACAAAAGGTGGGACCCTTCAAAGGGAAAAATATCCCCTACACCCTCTATGTAAATAACCCTCCTCATCTCATAAAAGTTGTGTTGGCTCTCTCTCTACAGAAATACTCTCTCTAGAGTTCTCT
Organism: Campanula takesimana; assembly: GCA_026119855.1. NCBI lineage: Eukaryota > Viridiplantae > Streptophyta > Magnoliopsida > Asterales > Campanulaceae > Campanula > Campanula takesimana. The sequence continues at coordinate 2,606,788 of JAOWBW010000017.1, read as the reverse complement.
CTCATATACAATTATCATCATATACACTGTCCTGATTCTCACACCCGAGGGTTATCGGGGGGTACCCCACCCTGTTGGAACAATTTTACTCCCTGAATGCCACACTCACTTTAGAATAGGATTGAGGAAGAGATGAAGCGGAAGCGTTAAGAACAAATACCTGTTGAATCCATTATGAAGTAGGGAGAAATGAAGATGAAGAACAAGTAGGAGAATGATCTTCTAAATGATGAATGTCTTTCCTCTTTTACTTCTTTAACACTTAATGAAGATTTATGGAGAGAGTACTAATGAAAAATGGAGTAGTCTTAAGGGTTGATGGAATGCCCTTTATATAGTAGACTTGGTGACATTTCATTTAGGGACCACACCCTTTCAAGATTTATGATAATAAATTACCCTTTTGCCCATCACAATTAGGTAATATATATCCAGGAATTCTACACATTTTATTATCAACTATACTTTATAATTTAATATTATAATCATAACTTTATGAATGGAAGTCTAAATGACTTGTGTTGCAAGCCATGTCCTTACAATCTCCCACTTGGGTTGCAAAACAAAGTCCTTCCTTTAATTTATGATCATAATCATAAATGACAACCCTTATGTGCGCACTTTATTGTCATTTATAACAATCTCGTCCATTAGCCATACAAGTATAGGACTAAAGGGGCAGTCGTTGTAATTGATTCGCAACTAAACCCACAATAATCACGTATACAAATCCAACTAAATGACATAGATCAAAAGTATAGATGTGTAGCATGGAATCATAATGAATATATACATATTCTTCCAACTAGTCCAACTTAACCAAATGAGATCAAAACTTTAAATAATAGAACAACTAATGAAAGAACAACACAAACTCCCACTATACTAAATGTTATCAAAAGTTGTTACACCCATATGAGCAACATGCTCGTGAAACACTGAAGATGATAACTTTTTCATAAATTGATCCTTTAAATAGAGTTTGTTTCTATAAGTTGTATCCCTTTCGTTCATTTTGTACTCTTTTCTTTATAACAAGATAATTAATGTCTAAATCCATAAACTCTTGTTAGAGTACAGAACTGCTACCTGATAGTCATTTCTTAATTGGTCTTTCGACACTTGTTTTGACAAATTACAGTCCATTAAAACATATGCAGCCATATATTTAACTAATGTCGGAATACCTAATGATCTCAAGATGATCCGACTTTAAAACATAGGCATGTAGTTCTTTAGTGTTTTGTAAATACTTCTATCATTCTTTTGGCTGCTACTTAATGTTCTTTCCGGATTGCTTTGGTATTGACAAAGCATCCCAACATTAAATGTAAGATTTACGTATACATTAAGCTTCCTACTGCTGATGCAAAGAGGGAATTTTCCATATACTTGGATTTAAAATTTACCTTTAGGACACTGTTTGAGACTAAGAATGTCTCCTTTAAAATTAGGGGTGTCATGTGGTTTACATTTTTGCATGCTAAACCTTTTGTAATACATTTCCATATGGCCTTTTGTGATAATCCTAAAACATTTCGTGAGCGATCACGGTGAATTTGGATTCTTAATACAAAGATGCCTTACCAAGATTTTTCATTTCAAATAAGAAATTTCTTAGTTTCCTTAATAAGGTTCATATCATTACTAGCAAGCAAAATATCATCCACATATAAGACCAAAATTATAAATTTACTCCCACTAAACTTATGGTATACTTAATATTTACCAAGATTAATTTCAAAACAAATGAAAGAATAACTTGGTTAAATTCTAAATACCATTAATGAGAAGTTTTACTTAAGTTCATAAATGAATTTCTCCATATAGATAGTTTCCTTAATGTCTCCATTAAGAAAAGTTTTCTCTAATATCCATTTAATGAAGCTTAAGATCAAAGGTGCTACTAGTGCCATAATGATCCTAAGGAGCTTTTAGAAGATACCGGAAAAGTGTTTCTTTCTTTATAATCAATACCTTTCTTATGAGTTAAAATCTTTAGCAACTGGATGGGCTTTATATCTTTCAACATTACTTTGTGAATCCTTTTAGGTCTTAGAGACCCATTTATAGGTTTCACATCCTTATGTAATGAAATAAGATCCCAAACGTTGTCATCTTTCAAAAGATTGTAACTCTTTATTAATGGCATTAATCTTCTTATGAGAATTAGGACTATTGATGGTTTTATGGAAGATAAATAGATTATCTCCCACTATACCTAAGTGTCCCTTATTCTCGACAAGATACACTTAATGAATAGCCGGAATTGCATTCCTTCTTACTCTATTTGATCTCTATAAGGGCACCGGTTCTTACTAATTTTGAGGTTGTTGAATTTCCTTATAGGGAAATCATATTTATTTTGAATTATATGTTCTTCTTGAATGTCAAGTTCAAAACTTGATATCTAATTGGAACTATGGGAAGTGGTATATAAATGGATTTCATATAAATGAATTCCTCTTCCTTTTCAAATTCAAAATATTACTCCAAATTCTCCCACTAAATTCAACATCCTTAAAAGAATCTAGCATTTCTCGTTTTTCAAAACGTTCTAACTTTCGGGTTGTAAAATTTATATATCCCCTAGTTTTCTCGGCTTACCCCATGAATAACTACTAATAATCTTACGTCTAACTTTCCCTTAGTAGACTTATAAAGTCTATCCATATGCTAGACAACCCCATAAATGAATATGATTTAAGGACGAATAAGGAACGCGTCCTTAAATCATTAAGGGTTTATATTAGTAGCCTTAGAGGGAGCTTTAATGAGAATAAAGGTTGCGGTTTAACGTATCGCCCATAATGAGTGAGGTAAGACAAGTATAAAACATACTTATTACCATATCCTTAAGGATTGCAATATGTCTCTATTACAATATTCATGCTAGGCGTACCCGGCTCAATGTAGAGAGAGATAATCCCACACTCTTTCAAAATAGCGAGTAAAAAGGACCTAGACGTTGTTCCTTTTAACAATCATTCCAAAGATGTATACACCATCATGAATGACCCTAATGTTCTTGATAGTCTTCAAAGTTGATTTCCAACTTTGTCTTTATAAGACTTTTACAACGTCCAAACTCAATATTTTATGAAGCAAATAAATGTATTCAAACTAAGAGTTTAGTCATTTTGAACATAATAACTACTGTTGACCTTTTCCATGAAGGAATAATTAATGGCCTACAAATATCCGAATGCATTAGTTCATTGAGACACTTGATGCTCTCGAGAATACTACAATGTTTGTAAATTTACTTTAAGGCATTTAATGCAAAAGTATTTTCCAATTTATCAAGTTTGTTTAAGATTTCTTTTAACATAAGCTTATCAATTTTCCTCTTGGAAATATGACCCAAATGCCTATGTCTTAATGAAATAAAATTTACTTGATAACTTTTGCTTTCTAGTTTTGATTTCATCATTAAGGGACACATTTATTGTTTGAATAATGTCAAGTAAATAAAGAACACTTGACAAAGTACTAGTACCAACAACCTTGGAATTTAAAATAAAGGTCACAAAAAATGAACAAAATAACCTTCTTTATTCAATATTGTGATATATATATTAAATTCCGTTCAAATGATGGTACAATGAATGTATTAATACAAATAATACTTAGTACTTTAACAATAACCTAAAGGATCCTTATGCCTATAACTTCAACCGGATTCCTAGTTTCCATATAGATGAATTTCTTCATCTTTACTTAGGTTTTCGGTAATTTAGGCAATCCTACTTAAACATCTTTATGTGAGTGGTCGCACCAAAATCCAATCACCATGTATATGTAGGAATTGAAACCAAATTAGCCTCAATACAATACAAACAAGACCAAATGATATACCTTTCACGCCAAGCGTGATACTTAGGGTAATCGAACTTCATATTAGTAAGGTCCTTGCAAAAGAAGCATTTCTTTATGATCATTAGATGATCCTTTAGACTTCTCATTACTTGCAACCACAGTTTCTTTCCCTCTTCTCTTGTCCCATGAGAAAAGATAGATGCTAAATGAACACATTTAGTTCTAAATCACTTTTAACCTATCTTCCTCTTGTATCATAAGTGAAAATAATTCATTAATATTTCACTTATCATTTGACAATTATAGGTCACCTCAAAGTGACCAAACTGAGAAGGAAGAAAGATCAAAACTAAAAGCATAAGAATATCTTTGGATATCCCGGACTTAAGTGCTTTTAGTTTTGTCGATAGGTGATCTCTTTCTAAATGTACTCCCTTAAATTTCCGGTACCCTTATTCCTTAAGAAAACAAGCTTCTTTAAGGGTATCAAGGAACGTTTCAGCATCAACATCCTCGGAGACTCTATCCAAAATGTCTCCGGGACAACATTATTTATTATCATTAGGCTCACGCGGTTAGATTATTTTCACTTCTCAGTACTTAAGCAATAAGAAGAGAAAACGAATCCCTTAATGCGAGTTCTAGGTCCATATAGCCTAAGATCATAATCATTTTATTTTTCCAAGTTTTAAAAATTAGTTCCATTAAGCATCGATAAAGTACTTATAGCAGTAATTACGGACGAAGCAATAAGTAAATCTGTTGGGTTTTGAGAACAAAAAAGAATGAGAACAAAACATGAATAAGAAACTACAAAATGAAAAATGATTAATTATATCAACGAAATCCATCAATAAGATAATCAACATGACATCAAAACTAATCTTTGGATTGCGAGTTGACTCATAAATGATTGCCTTAGGTAACAAGCAATTTGAACTTATATTTTAATAAATACTTAATCTTCCTTTGGGCCGACATAAGTACCTAAGAAAATATCCTAATGTTCATTTTATTTGTTACCACATGAATGCCTAAGTTTAGTCAAATGTCAAGATCTTCTTTGGAAAATTCATGTCATTCACATATTAACTTAAACATTCAACACTTTAATAATTTTGCATTTAAATAACGTTAATCACTTAGGTGATAATATTATTTAAATAATGAATAAAATTATTTAAGCATATAATTAATCAGGGCTTTAAGGTTTGAAAAATGAATGTTTTTTGTTCAAGAGAAAACAACAAAATAATGCAGAACTTGATTTTCTTTCGACATACTTAGCACGACCGTGCCAAACAAAGGGCACGACCGTGCCATAATATGGGAAAAAACAAATTTTCACGGTGCAGATGGCACGACCGTGCCAAAAAAATAGACACGACCGTGCCAAACGAAACGGTCCGACCGGTTTAAACAACACACCCGTCCGGACCAGCACCAATGAACACACCGGTTCAAGGTAATAGAGGCGCACGGCCGTGCCAAAACAAAGAGCACGACCGTGCCATATAATCTGCACTTCTGAATTTTTGTCTAAATTTTCCTCAAAATCAAATAAATTGCAAGTAGATCCGCATGGTATGTACTTAAAACATAAAACCATGTTATTTAGGATAATCTTGCTTTTTAAAATTAATGGAATCAAGTGAGTAGATCCACATGGTATGCACTTAAAACATAAAACCATGTTATGAAGGGATAATCTCACTTGAACCTTTTAATGAACAAAAACTTTCAAACCATTTTTCTTAATTTTAGATGAAGATCATCAGCACTCTATTAACGAATTAGAGTCCCTAATCGACATAAAAAACCTTATGATTCAACAGAGAAAATGAATCAAAGTGAAAGCACAAACTTTCCTAAAAAGAACTCAAACTTAAACCAAAGATGAGCGGGGCTCTGATACCAATTGTTGGAACAATTTTACTCCCTGAATGCCACACTCACTTTAGAATAGGATTGAGGAAGAGATGAAGCGGAAGCGTTAAGAACAAATACCTGTTGAATCCATTATGAAGTAGGGAGAAATGAAGATGAAGAACAAGTAGGAGAATGATCTTCTAAATGATGAATGTCTTTCCTCTTTTACTTCTTTAACACTTAATGAAGATTTATGGAGAGAGTACTAATGAAAAATGGAGTAGTCTTAAGGGTTGATGGAATGCCCTTTATATAGTAGACTTGGTGACATTTCATTTAGGGACCACACCCTTTCAAGATTTATGATAATAAATTACCCTTTTGCCCATCACAATTAGGTAATATATATCCAGGAATTCTACACATTTTATTATCAACTATACTTTATAATTTAATATTATAATCATAACTTTATGAATGGAAGTCTAAATGACTTGTGTTGCAAGCCATGTCCTTACACACCCCCCATATACCTAACGGTGTGCTTCGTTTTGTAGGTAATCTTAGCCAGATATCCGACTCGCTAGACGACAATGGAAGAGATTTTCGGATATTTTATTCCAAAAGCTTGGGTGTCTTCAAGATGTGTTGTTTGCTTTGTGTTAATTTGCATTGGATTATTGTTCCTGCTTTATTTCTTGCAGGTGACTACCGGTGTTATTTCTTATTTCAAGGAGCAGGTTGATGTTTGTTGGAGTTGAAGCAGGTTGAATTTCGGATAAAGCATAACAAGGCTAACGTTAATTAGGCGAGAATAGAACAGCTGGGTTGAGGCTATATTTTTTTTGGTTGTGTGCGGGCCGGGTTAACACGGGTCTGGCACGGGTCTGATAAATCTCGGGTCGGGTCGGGTTCGGTATGGATGATTTTCCCGGGTCGGGTTCGGGTCTGAGCAAACCCGACCCGTTGCCATCCCTAGCTGAAATCATAACCAAAAATTCTGCAACCACCACGAATCTTGTACCGCCGCTATCCACTAGTAGGATACGTCGTCTGATCCCCAATATTAGGAAGATTTTCGACATAGGGCTCCATTTTCATTCAATCTTGTACTCTCAACAAAACTTTCCCGTCATTCAAAAATTAAACATAACCCAGAATCTTTAATATTATCCCACATCACCCGGAGCTGAACCATCAGCTTTGATACCAATTTTTGTACGAGGCGAAAGTGGTTCTCATGCACACCAACAATCAGGTTATGCTACATCATTAATTTGGATACGAACAATATGACGGAAACAATAAATAAGATAAGATTTAACGTGGTTCACCGCAACATTAATAGCCTACGTTCAATAACTTTACTATCATAACTTTAACATTACAAAGTGTGTCTCCCAACAAATCTGAGTCCCTCATTCAAAGATTACAAAGAATGATAACAGTAGGATACTCTCATAATAGTGTACAACTATTTCATGAATGTACACATCTCTCTAACTCACTCTCCCCTAAGAATAGCCCCTCTTGGTACCACAAGGCATACTTGAACTCTTTCTATATGTGCCTATTTATAGGCATAAGACATCTCCTAGTCCAAGCCTTATCTAGTAGACAAACACCAAAAGTCTCTTCAGAAAACCAACCATCACATTCATGAATTACATTCATGAATCACATGGAACAATGTATGTTAGACTCCTTCGTGAACTTGAGCTAAATTCTAACAAATATATTACTTTCAATCAATGACTGTTACAAAAGACGATCTTAATGATCTTGTTGCACGAATTATTGAGCTCAATAATTTCGTTAACATAAATATAAAATTATATATCTCTACTTGTATCTCTCAAAGATGACTAACCAAAAAAATATGATAGGGGAGAGGGTATTATAGTAATAAATATGTAAAACCCCAAATGAGAAGGAATCATATTTCTTGTGTACAAAGCGACTATATTCTCATTACGAAACAAATTTCCTAATTATTGAATAAGTCCTTATATGAAAAGAAGTTAATTAGCTAATCTAATTGTTAGGACTGAAGGAGTCCTTCTTCAATAAAATTCATCAAAAGAAAGCAATACGTAACCACTTTGGGAATAGGTACATTCGGTCGGCCCATTTGTCAATGTATTGGCATTAGCTTCATGCCTTTGCTACAGATGTTGCATGTCTCAGCTTTTATGGTCATGGCTCATGGCCCTCACCACACCTTCAATTCCTCTTGTTTTCGTCTCAACTCTGAAATTACAATGATTTGTTTTGGGGTTATTCTTAATCAATATTCCTATTGATTCTGTTGGTCCCAAAGGGGCAACAAGGGTATGAAAAATGCTAGAAGGGGGGGTGAATAGCGTTTTAAAATTCTTTTCAAACCTTTTACAAATCAATGGCAAATACGCACGACTCTTAATTTGGCTAAGTATAGCGCGCAGCAAGAGTGTGAAATGCACAGCGGAAAATTTAAAGCAATCACTTATGCGCAGGTATATGCGCAGAAGTGTAAAACGCACGCACTAAGTTAAGGCTTAAAGAGTGGCGCAAAATGCTACTAAGGCAGAAAGCACACAAGCACAAATCAAACAGATCAAAGCAATCTACAAGATCAAACAAAGCAATATATCATAAATGTTTAAAGTAGAAAGCAAAACAGATTATAGAGACAAGCTATTTGGAGAGGTTCGATCGGGAAAAGATCTACGTCCTCTACCAAGATGGTTAGTCTTGGATTTCTGATGGAGATATTATTTTATGAGAGAGTTTACAAGTTACAACGTTTTAGAACAAAACTAACTCAAAGATCTATAATCTATGAAAGAACAAAATCCTAGACAATAACCGGTGTTTCTCTAGAAGTATGATCGATGAGATCGGAACTTCAAGAGGTGTGTGTGTGAATCAGAAATCTGGGCTCTTTGAATCTATACGATGGAAAGCACAATATTCTGGTGATACAAAGGCTATTTAGGATCTGGGCTTGGATGAGTATGAAGGTATGAAGGTTGATCTTGAGAATTCTGGAAATATGCAAGCAATCTTCAAATTTTCAAAGTTTCTCTTTGGAAGTAAAAGCTCAAGCAGCTTGGAAAATGAGGATGAGCATGCTATTTATAGCTGAGCTCCAAGAACTAGCCATTGGGGAGCAGAGCAAGGACAATGTGCTGTCGCAATGTGATTGGTGCGCAGCTGTCCTTTATAGCCATTGGAGACAGCAAGAGGATAAGCTTCAAGACTTCTTCTAGAAGGTTGACAGCTGTCTTTATTTTGAAATTCAAAATGCGAGGCGCGTCTCCATCTACGTGTATACTGAGTGTGCTTGTTTTGTCGTTAGTCCACATCAGCACTTTGACTCATTCCAAAAAAGCGTAGCTTGTCATGACGCTTTCCAAGCTAATAAAAGGTGAGGTCAGAAAATAAGAGAATTGACTAAGGCAGAACCGCATGCGCATGAGAGCCATGCACATTGAGTGCGCAGATGGTGCACTGTGCATGGGAGTGGTGCGCTGCGCATGGGAGTCATGCGCATCCCATTCAGTCAATTTCACTTGAGACCTAAAATCCAAAGCTTCAGCCCTAAACACTAAGCCTAGTCTATAAAGAGGTCTTAGATAAAAATTGAAGTTATAAAACTTCTTACATAGGGTCCTAAAGTCCTTAAAATAAACTTAGGTGATGGTATCAATCAATTCTAACATAAGTAGGAGTGTTAAGTAATAAGCATACCCAACAATCTCCCCCTAAATGATTGATGCCATTACCTACTACAACAAAGGCAATACAAAGTACTTGATAAAAACATGTCCATAAAAATGTAAATGGTAAGTCATGTCTCAAGTCAATGCACACACTAGCCAGTGTTATAGATTTCTAGTCTATCCAAAAGAATAACTTACATTATGGGAAAGACAGAAATATCATTCAGCACATACAAAATATTATGAGTTTAAGTTAAGTATGCGTTTAAACTGAATGTTTAAACATCATGCAATGAAATATGAGCTGATATGAATAAGCGCATGATGTAGAGTTTAGATAAAGCATTCATTGTTCCACAAACGAAAAGTTTGAATTGAACAAATTTTTGTGAAAAGCAATGATGCATTCTTCTCATTAAAACATGAAAGATTTGAGTTACAGGTACAAGTTTTACATGGAAGAAAAATCAAAAGCAAAAAGGTAAGTGCGTATCAAAAACTTACAAAATATGCGCAACAAAAGAAATTACAATTCTAGTCTATGTGAATCCTAGAAAGTGCTTCCCTAAGCTCGTTCTGCAGGCCGGTAATCTTATCCATTATCTCAATCTTGAGAGCTTGAAACTTAGCATTATATTCCACAACCTGGTCAACATATGTCTTCATTCCTCTGAGCATCAAACTATAGTCTTTTTGAATTTCTTCAGACTCTATTAAACCCATTCTCAAGCGCATTTAGTTGATTTGCAAGAGACCGCTGAGAAGATGCAATTAAGTCTTGAATCTCCTTCTGAGCATCCACTAAGCTCTTGGTCAGCTCCACCTGAACCATATTCTGACTGGGTTGCATATCTAGCATAGTCTGGTTCATGGCGCCATTGAAAGTATTACTAAACTGAACTAAGCAGTGAGTAACATGAGATTTCAGCGCATCAAAGGAGGTGGAGGAAAAGCTGGATTCACCGGGCGCATGGTTTTCAAAAGCGTTTAAAATCTTTGCAGTTTCAATCTGCATGACATCTTTCATAGCTTCTGCCACAGAGAGTAAGGCTTCATTGAGACCATGCGTTGAAGGAATTTTTGAGAGCGCAGTGGTAATAATACCAAAGTCATGCTCTATGTCTTGGCGGAGCACATCAAAATTAGGAGGCATAGGCGCAGCTTCAGAACTTGTAGTTGCAGGCGCTTCAGAGGGGGTTGCCTTTATTGCAGAACTCTCCCCCTTAATGGCACAATTAATTGCTTGAAGTAGACTGGCCTGCGCATCCAGTTTCTCTTGAATCTTAGCATGCGCAGTGACCACTTGAAAGTGCTGGGTTTGCGCAGCAAATTGATTAGCCTGGATAGTTTGGAGCATGGCCATAACTTGGCGCATGTCCAATGTAGAACTTGAGGGATCGGAGGGAGCAGCAACTGGAGGCACTTCTTGAATGATTGGAGAAGTATGTGAAGCCCCAGTTGGTTGAACAGGAATTGCAGCAGCTGGAGTAGCTTGCATATTAACTGGAGAGTGATGCGCAGGAATGGGAGAATGATGGACATCATAGTCTTTTGAGCTTGAGTCCTCATCAGCATCTTCTACTATCGGTGCATCCTCATACACAGTAGGATCCTGCGCATTATGAGCAAGACCTTCACCATCAATAAAGACTGGTGGGGCTTGCTGCGCAATATTCCTTTGCGTAACTGCAGCAAGTCTTGCATCCCTATAAATATCACGCGCAGATCTTTCAGTGCGCTGAGGAGAATTCCTTGGATGGTCTGATTCAACATCAGACAAGTCTTCCATACTGCGTTTTGTGGCGCATTTTTTAGTTGCAACCTTCTTGACCCTGCGCGTTGGAGTGACCTTCTTTGCAGATAGTGGGATCTCATCCTCACTTGAAGTATCCTTTCGCGTCTCCTTGGAAGATTCCTTCTGCTTCTCCCCCTGAGATTGTGCAGCCTTAGAGGTTCCACTAGATTTGGAAGGGCTAATGAGAGGATCATTTGCAGCACCTTCAAATATATCTTCCTCTTGAGGCACAAGAGGAGGAGTAGATGTGCGCTTGGACTTAGGCGCAGTAGGAGGGGGCGTAGGAGCATCATCTTCTACTTGGATGTCTTCATCAGACTCATCCAGTAGGGTTCTTGATTCCTTTGCCTTTTTCTTCTTTTTCTTGTCTTTCTTCTCAACAGGCGCAGCAGCCTTAGCTTTCCCTTTTTCTTCAAGCGCAGGAGCCTTGGCCTTCTTAGATTTCTTAGGAGGCTTAGGGTCAGCAGAGGCCTTGCGCTTGGGAGCAGGCGCACTAGGCTCTTTGATAGATATTCCAGTCACAACAGTAGATTTGCTGACCTTCTTCTTCTTGCGCGAAGGCGCATCAGCAGCTAAACCCTTGCCTTTTTCCTTATCACCCACCTTGATCAATTTCTTCGCAACCTTATCTTGCGCATCCTGTGATAACTTTGTCCTGTTGCACGCAGGTAGTCCCTTCGTTTGCCTGATGTGCGCATAATTGATCGTTACAGAAACCTCGCGTATAGAACTTTTGAGGTAGGGAACTGTGATGTCGTCATAGACCCTATCCACTTCTTCTGCGTTGCTGAAAAATTCGTCTATGTAAGAGGGAATGATGAAAGACTGGCCTTTGGTGAATAGAGGCAAGATTCCAGAGGTGTCCATAATCTCCAACATATATCGACCAAGGGCATCATGGCGCAAGTCTACCGTGTCAAGTTCCCATCCAGGGATAAAATAATTAAGATTCTGCGCAAAACAAAGTTATGAATGAGTTCTGGACATGCGCATGGAGAGAAGCGCATGCGCAGCGCATGAACTAGACTCCATACTTAGAACAAAAAAATGTAAAGGGTAAAAATGACCAAAAATATAAATTTTAAACTACACGCTTAGAATTGGCGCAAAAAAGCATAAACAATAGAAATAATCAAGACAAGGCACATCATAAGACAATTCACTAAGAACATGAAGAACATGTGTTGAATACACGAAGAAAGAACATAAAAATGTCAAAGTGCTCCAAAATGCATAAAAAGCATATCAAAATATTCGTAATGAAAAATCACACACAAACAAGTAAACCATAATAACAAGAACAAGAACATACATCCAAGATCTGAGAAAAACCGAAGAGAATTTGAAAAGATAAAAACTCAAAAATTTAACAGAAATCTAACCAAACGATCGTTGATCGTAAAACAAATTACATAAATGAAAAACTATGAGTAACACGAACATACAGCATCAAATAATTTGAAAAACGAGCAACAAATCACAGAGAAATCAGAAAGGGAAAAAACTGAACCTTCGAACTCATCAATGGCGGAAACCGAAAAGGTGAGTTTGAGTTTCTTACCATTTGTGGATCCTCTGATTTCTTTGATGTTGATGATGTTTTCTTAGGAACCATGAGAGATATATATAGATAAAATATACACAAAAATGGAGAGAAATGTTGATGAGTGCAGAGAGAAAGAGAAGTCAGAGAGTAGAGAGAAAAGAGAGGCGGTTGAGTGTTTTCAAAAAGAGAGAGAGAGTGATAAGAGCAGAGACGGCGGAGAGGGGTTATCACCAAAAAGGGAGGTGTGACGTCATGGCGCGCTGACACGAGTTGGTGGAACTCAGGCGAGTGAGGCGCACACGCAGATGACGAGGACTAATGAGGAACGCGCGTGAAAAGCCCTAGCCGCGCGCGTGTGTCAAGCATTAATGGTCAAAAAGAATCTTTTCCTATTCCGTCATAAATAGCACACAACAAGCATTAATGGCGCGTCACTCAATGCTTTTGCATTAAATAAAGTGGGATGTGCGCAGAGGGGTAAAATAGTAATTTCCTAATAAAATTCAAAAAGAAATGACGAGGGAAAATACATAATTACATAAGTACCCTTGCAAATTATGTACTGACTCATCAAGTCAAGGACCTAGGAGTAACTATTGAAAAGAAAACTTACCTGAGGTCCGCGTGGTATGCGTATGAAGTATATGTGCAGCTCTATAATGCGCAGAGATTCTTAGAAATCTCAGAAATATATTGCCTTATGCGCATCATCATGTGCGCATGAAATGCGCAGCGCATGAGGCAGATCTAATTTAAATAATTTCAAGAACTCAAAAGCATTAGTATTGACAAATTTTATGGACAAAATTTAACTGAGTTCAAGCATATCCATTTCACCTCTAAAAAATATGAACCTTTTAGAATCTAGTGCTTTTGTAAGCATATCGGCGATTTGATATTCGGTTCCCACGTGTTCCAAATGAATATTTCTTTTCTCCACGTGGTCTTTGAGGAAGTGATACTTGATGTCAATGTGCTTGGTCTTGGAGTGCATGACAGGATTTTCAGAAACCGTAATGGTTGAAGTATTGTCGCAGTAGATGGAATAATTTTCTTCTTTGATATCATAGTCCACCAATTGCTGCTTCATCCACAGAATCTGACAACAACAGCTTCCAGCAGCAATATATTCTGCTTTAGTAGTTGAGACAGAAACTGCAGCTTGTTTTTTGCTAGCCCACGACACAAGTCGATATCCGAGGAAATGACAAGTGCCGCTTGTGCTTTTCCTGTCAATGGTGCATGCTTCGTAGTCTGCATTTGAATAACCTACAAGTTTAAAATTCGAATCTTTTGTGTACCAAAGTCCAAGGTTAACAGTGTCGGAGAGATATCTTATAATACGTTTCACAGCAATTAAGTGCGCTTCTCTAGGGTCAAATTGATAACGCGCACAGATACAAACACTAAACATAATATCTGGCCTACTTGCAGTAAGATAAAGGAGAGAGTCAATCATACCTCGATATAAAGTTTGATCAACTTTCTTACCTTTCAAGTCTTTGTCGAGTTTGTTGCTGGTAGCCATTGGAGTATCATATGGTTTAGCATTTTCTAGTCCAAACTTCTTGATTAGATCCCTTGTATACTTTGCTTGGTTGATAAAAATGCCTTCATCCATTTGCTTGATTTGAAGCTCGAGGAAGAATGTGAGTTCTCCCATCATGCTCATCTCAAACTTGCTCTTCATTAGTTTCTCAAAGCGCTTGCACAACAATTCATTAGTAGAACCAAAAATAATATCATCGACATAAATTTGAACAAGTAATTTATGATCGTTATGTTTGGAAATGAAAAGAGTAGTGTCGATTTTACCGCGCGTGAAACCTTTCTCAATGAGAAACTTGGATAGTGTATCATACCATGCTCTTGGCGCTTGTTTTAGCCCATACAAAGCTTTCTAGAGTTTGTAGACATGATTTGGAAATTAAGAATCTTCAAACCCAGGTGGTTGAGCTACATAGACTTGTTCTTGGAGTTCACCATTTAGAAACGCACTCTTCATATCCATTTGATATAACTTGAAGTTCTTGTAAGCAGCGTAAGCTAGGAAGATCCTTATAGCTTCAAGTCTTGCAACGGGCGCAAAAGTTTCATCGTAGTCGATTCCTTCTTCTTGCCTGTAGCCTTGTGCAACCAACCTTGCTTTGTTTTTAGTGATGGTTCCATTCTCATCCATCTTGTTTCTTAACACCCACTTTGTACCAATCACTCCTTGATCATTTAGTCTTTAGAACAAGAGTCCAAACCTTGCATCGTTCAAATTGATTGAGTTCTTCTTGCATGGCCACAACCCAACTTGGATCTTAGAGCGCTTCATCAGCCTTCTTCGGTTCAAACCCCAACATGTAGATCACCAATGATATTTATGATTGGGTGACCTCTAACTTCATGAATTTCAAGAGGTAAGTTAGGTTAAGCGGCAGTAACTTGAAGGTCTTCAATTGGCACATCATCACCAGCATCAAAGTCATTGAAGTTAGGGGGTTGAACTGGTTCAGAATTGAAAGAGTGAGTGACATCATGCGCAGAAGTAGAATGATGCGCATTGGTAGAATCTCCAGGCGCATTGTTTGGTGCAACTAAAGCTTCACTTGGTGCGCTATTGATAAAGCTTTGCGCAACTGATGTAGATGGATTTCCTTGTGTTGATACATTCTGATTTTTATATCAATAGACTCAACAGAATCATCAGCAACATTAAGAGCCAAATGTGGCTCAAGGAGAGAATGTTCATCAAATGTAACATGTAAAGATTCAACTATCACTAATGTAGATCTATTAAAAACACGAAAAGATTTAGAATGTTTAGCATACCCAACAAAAATACCTTCATCCGCTTTGGCATCGAATTTACCTCTATGTTCGTTTCCGTTGTAGAGGATATAGCATCTGCAACCAAAGATTTTGAAGAATGCAATGTTGGGAGTTCTACCACGCCAAATTTCATAAGGGGTCTTGTTATGGCGCTTGTTGATGAGGGAACGATTTTGAGTAAAGCATGCAGTGTTGATAGCTTCTTCCCAAAAGTACTTAGGCAATTTAGCTTCTGCTATCATCGTCTTCCCTGCTTCTATCAACGTCCTATTCTTTCTTTCCACAACACCATTTTGTTGAGGAACTCCAGCAGTTGAGAAGTTGTGATCTATCCCATGATCATCGCAATATCGAGCAACACCGTTGTTCTTGAATTCTGTTCCATTGTCGGATCGAACACTAACGATGTCATCTTCTTTTTAGGTTTGGAGCAGTCTAAATAGAGTGGTGAGAATGTCATAACAATCTTTAGAGATCATTATTTCCACCCATGTATATCTTGAATAATCATCCACCACAACCAAAGTATATTTGTTTCTTTTAATGCTTGCAGTGGTAACTTGTCCAAATATATCAATGTACAGTAGTTGCAAACGTTTTGAAGTTGAGGGATTTGTCTTGCTGGAGAAAGACTGCTTTGATTTTTTGCCTAGTTGACAAGCTGCGCATTTGTTGTCATGATGATCAGCAACCTTGGGAAGTCCTTTGACAAGATTATCCCTGCTGAGTTTTGATAGACATTTGAAGTTCAAGTGACTCATGCGCTTGTGCCATAGCTAACTATTTTCTCTTACACTTTTCGCTAGAAAACAAAGATTAGTACTAGAGTTCATACTATGGAAATCAATAATATAAATATTTGTCTTACGATATCCCGTGAGTAGTATAGCTCCAGTTTTGCCATTCTTGACAAGACATTGTGTTGAAGTGAAATGGCATTCTAATCCTTTGTCGCAAAATTGAGATATGGATAATAAGTTGTGCTTGAGTCCTTCAACGAGAGGGACTCTTTCAATGCACACTTTGTCTTTCTTGAGCTTTCCATATGCAACAACTTGACCTTTGTTATTATCACCAAATGTTACTTAGGGACCTCTTTCTTCATGAACATCTTCAAGTAAGGATTCATCTCCAGTCATGTGTCGTGAGCACCCACTGTCGAGAATCCATTCATACGTTCTAGCTTTAGAAGATACAGCCATGAAGCAAAGAACCTTTTCAGCTTCTGAGAACAATTTCTCTTGCTTGGCAATATCCTCATCATGAGAGATTACAGAGATTGGTTCAACTTGAGGTCTGATGTAGTTGCCTTTTCTGAGCTTGCTTCGTGCGCTTAGATCACATCTAGCAAATAACAATCCACCATCGCTTTGAGTTGGAGTAATAAATCCTTGTTCAACAAGCTCGCTGATGGTTGGTCCTTTCTTCTTTTTCATATCTTGAAAACCTACAGATTTCTTGATAGGTTTATTCAAAACATTCATATCAGGGATATCCTTTGAGCAGTCATCATCGGAATCATAAGTATCGACTTCATCATCTTTTACCACCAAGCACACGAGCCCATCATCAGAATCTTCACCGCTCTCTTCAGAGTCTATTTCGATCCAGGTGTTATGCTCATTTGCTGGTGATTCTTCTTCAGCAACCATTCCCTTGTGACGATTGGGTCTGAGAGAGAATTTGGGAGTATGGCTGCTCTTATTCTACATGTATTCAAACTTGGGAAATTGGGCAGCTTGAGGCAAAGTGTCTAGGTTTCCTGCAATTAAAACATACAAGGTCTGCTTGTAGATCCTTGAAATTTGTTGGAGTTGGGTTTTGAGAACTTTCTGAACTTCTAAAATTTCTTCACAAATAAAGCGAAGTCTTCGTCATCCATATCCAATAACTCAGAAGTAGAAATTTTGGGATCTGAACTTTTCTCATCATGAACTGGCGTAAGCGCAGATCAATGCTTCCTCTCTATGCGCAACCATAGCAATAGATTTTGATTTTCCTTCAGTTTTACTTATACGCTGAAGTTTGAGTTCATAAACTTTGAGATTTGCGTAAAGATTTATAAGTGTCCACACATCCAAAGTTCCAGCGTCTTCAAGAGCGCTAGATTTATATAGGTATCTTGATCCAAAAGCAGCAAGGAAATTTGTATTTAATTCCTTATTAGAGAATTTCTTTCCAAGTGAAATACAGAGGTTTATGATTTCACAGTAACGTTCATAAGTCTGTCTTAGGGTTTCACCGGGGAGTTGAGAGAAATTATTGAATCTATTTTTTACTTCGTATCTCTTGTTTTCTTTGCAAACACTGTCTCCTTCGATATGCTCTTCGATAGCATCCCATAATTCATTTGCAGTAGCACAATGCATGACTTGCTGTTTCATAGCCGTTCTTAGAGTGCTAAGAAGAATGTTTCTAGCTTTCCCATCATTTGCAACTCTTCTAGTTTCTTCTTCATTCCATTCTTCCTTTAGTTTCAGAATAGATGGTTGAGCAGCGTTGGTGCGTGGATTAGGATTTGGCTTCATTGGAATATAGGGTCCATAAACTACGGTGTCATGGAGCCTTTCATCGATAGAGTTGAGATGGGTCAGGATGCTGAATTTCCACACGTCAAAATGATCTTCATCAAAGACTGGAACATGTGTATAGTTAGCAGTTGCCATAGGTTTTGTGCTTTCCATATCGAATCGGCACCCAAGCTGTTAAGCTTGAAAAACAGAAATGTTTTATAAAGGTGTTTGCTCTGATACCACTTGTTGGTCCCAAAGGGAAAACAAGGGTATGAAAAATGCTAGAGGGGGGGGGTGAATAGCGTTTTAAAATTCTTTTCAAACCCTTTTGCAAATCAATGGCAAATGCGCACGACTCTTAATTTGGCTAAGTATAGCGCGCAGCAAGAGTGTGAAATGCACAACGGAAAATTTAAAGCAATCACTTATGCGCAGGTATATGCGCAGAAGTGTAAAACGCACGCGCTAAGTTAAGGCTTAAAGAGTGGCGCAAAATGCTACTAAGGCAGAAAGCACACAAACACAAATCAAACAAATCAAAGCAATCTATAAGATTAAACAAAGCAATATATCAGAAATGTTTAAAGTAGAAAGCAAAACAGATTATAGAGACAAGCTATTTGGAGAGGTTCGATAGGGAATAGATCTACGTCCTCTACCAAGATGGTTAGTCTTGGATTTCTAATGGAGATCTTATTATATGAGAGAGTTTACAAGTTACAACGTGTTGGGTATGCCCACATATATCTCAGTTTCAATGTAATAGGATTGATTGGATTTGATTGATCCATCACCTAAGTTTTATTTCATGGACTTTAGACCCACATGTAAGAAGTATTTATACTTCATTTTTTAGGTTGTCCATTGTAATAGAATAGGCTTAGAAATAGGGCAAGAAGATCAAGATTCAAGAAAATCAATGTGTGAATTCAATCGATGCGCCATGCGCCTTCAAGCGATGCGCCATGCGCCTTCAAGCCACGCGCCATGCGCCTCCTTGGTGTGCACGCATGAGTATGCACCTAGCATTAACTCATGCGCCCCATTGGCTCATGCGCCTCTCTAGCTCACACGCCTCAACGTAGTGTGTTTAACACTCAGTGATTTAATGAAGATTCAAAGACTTGAAGAGAATTCAAACTACGCCAATGATTCAAACGATGGTTAAATAACACGTGTGCGCCCAAATTGAGGACACCTGTCCACAACGGTCACAATTGTGTTATGTGTCTAATGGCTATAAAAGGACACATGCTCCACTCAATGAGCGATAGCACATTTGTCCTTTGCTCAGAATCATCATGAATTTCCAATGGCTAGTTTTTGGGATTTCACTATAAATACCCCATAACTTCAACATTTTGAAGTTGCTGAGTTTTGCTAAGAATTTCAAGAATTTCTCTCTCAAGCATTTGTTGAAGATTTGAAGATTGCCTTTGTTATTTCCAGAATTCTCAAGAACATCTTCATAACTTCATCCTTAGCCCAGATCCTCAAGCGATAACACTTTAGTTTTCTTGTGCTCTCTATCTCAAAGATCTAAAGAGCCTTGAATCTAAAAACACACACGCACCTCTTTAAGTTTGATCACTTAGATCTTTCTTTTAGAGATACACCGGTTATTGTCTAGGATTTGTTCTTTCATAGAATATTAGATCTTGAGTTAGTGTATAAGCTCAAAACGATTGTAATTTGTAACACTCTCTCATTATATAAGATCTCCATTAGAAATCCAAGACTAACCATCTTGGTAGAGGACGTAGATCATTTTCCCGATCGAACCTCTCCAAATAGCGCGTACTTACTTTCTTGCTATTTCCTTTCAATCTCATATCATATCTAACTATTTGATTGTTTATTCATTGTAGATTGATTGATTGAACTGTGTTGTGTTTGTTATATCATTTGCCTTAGTTTCTTATTTCACCCACTTTGAGCCAAAATACTTAGAGTGTGTGTGCGCCCCCTTTATCACACTTTGCGCCTATTTACATTACTAAATTCCGCTGTGCATTTCACTCACTCACTTAGGCGCATATCATAACGCTTATTTGATAAAGTGCGCATTTAAAATTGAGTTTATCAAGGGTACGAAAAGAATTTTAAAACAGCTATTCACCCCCCCCCCCTCTAGCTATTTTTCATACCCTTGTTGCCCTTTAGGACCAACAAGTGGTATCAGAGCAAACACCTTTATAAAACACTTTTGTTTTTCAAGCTTAACAGCTTGGGTGCCGATTCTAAATGGCAAACTCAAAACCTATGGCAACTGCAAACTACACTCACGTTCCGGTCTTTGATAAAAATCATTTTGACGTGTGCAAAATTCAGCATCTTAACTCATCTCAACTCAATCGATGAAAGACTTCATGACACCGTGGTTTATGGACCTTACATCCCTATGAAAGCGAATCCAAATCCGCGCACCAATGTTGTTCAACCAACCGTCAAGAAACCAAAGGAAGAATGGACTGAGGAAGGAACAAGAAGAGTTGCAAATGATGGCAAAGCAAGAAACATTCTCCTAAGCACGGCTATGAAACAACAAGTCATGCATTGTGCTACTGCTAATGAGCTATGGGACGCTATTGAAGAGCATATAGAAGGAGATACTGCTTGTAAGGAGAACAAGAAATATGAAGTGCAAAAGAGATTCAACAATTTCTCTCAACTCCTCGGTGAAACCTTAAGACAAACTTATGAACGCTACTGTGAAATTATAAATCTATGTATTTCACTTGGCATGAAGTTTTCTAACAAGGATTTGAATGTCAATTTTCTCCAAGCTTTTGGATCAAGATACCTACATAAATCCAGCGCTCTTGAAGACGCCGGAACTCTAGATGTATGGACTTTAAGGAACCTTTATGCAAATCTCAAAGTTTATGAGCTCAAACTCCAACGAATCAGTGAAACTGAAGGAAAGTCAAAATCCATAGCAATGGTGGCACATAGAGAAGAAGCCCATGCGCCTGCGCCGGTTCAAGAAGAGAAAAGTTCAAATCCCAAAATTTCTACCTCTGAGCTACTAGACATGGATGATGAAGACTTCGCTTTATTTGTGAAGAAATTTCAAAAGTTCAGAAAATTCTCAAGACCCGGCTCAACCAGCAAATTTCAAGGATCTACCAGCAGAGCTCCTCCAAAGTTCACAAGGAGCAGTGACTTAAAAATAAAAAAAAACCTTGTTTGTTTTAATTGCAGGAAACCAGGACACTTTGCTTCAAGCTGACCAATTCCAAAGTTTGAATATATGCAGAAGAAGAGCAGCTATACTCCCAAGTTCACTCCCAAATTCACTCGTCACAAGGGAATGGTTACTGAAGAAGAATCACCAGTAAATGAGCAGAACACTTGGATTGAAACAGACTCAGATGAGAGCGATGAAGATTCAGATGATGGACTCATTTGTTTAGGGGCAAATGATGATGAAGTTAATACTTATGATTCTGATGATGACTTCTCCAAGGATGTTCCTGATATGAATGCCTTGAATAAACCTATCAAGAAATCTGCAGGTTTTCAAGAAGTGAAAAGGAAGAAAGGACCAACCATCAGCGATCTCGTTGAACAAGGATTTCTCACTCCAGCTCAAAGCGATGGTGGATTGTTATTCTCACGATGTGATCTAAGTGCAAGGAGCAAGTTGAGAAAAGGAGCTTACATTAGACCTCAAGTTGAACCAACTGCTCCAATCTCCAAAATCAATGATGATGAAGTGATTGCTGAACAAGAAAAATTGTTCAAAAAGGCTGAAAAGGTAATCACTAGATTTGATAGTATGAAGGAAGCTTTAGCATTATCATGTGATGAAATTTCCCAGCTTAAGACCGAGAAATCTCTACTTAAATCTGAACTTACCCTCCTTAAGGAGCAGATAAAGAGCATGACTCCTCTTACTGTTAAAAACACTTTTCTAACAGAACAGAACCCACTTCTTAAAGTTCAAAACGATAAATTGGTTACTCAAATTACTGATCTTAAAAAGATTACAAATGAGTGGTCCAATTCTCATGTCACTATGGAGAATATATTTCAGTCCCAAAAAGTCAGTGGTGATAAAAGTGGCTTGGGATTCTCATCAACTAGTGACAACTTTAAATGTGATGTCTGTGCTGAAAGAGATAGTGAATTTACAAACCAGCAAACTTTTGAAATTCCCAAGGAAAAACATTCTAATTCAATGGGTAAAGGACAGGAAAAAGTCAAGAGACAAACATTCCATTATGTATACCCAACGAAGCAATTTGGGAAAGCTAATGGGAAAGATATAGCTACAGATGAATCATACTCCAGCAAAATCCCTCTTGAAACAAAGCGCGCTCCTTCTCTGAGTGCTCATTATGCGCCTAGGAGCCACGCGCCTCATCGCCGTGCGCCTCCTAGCCCTATGCGCCCTCCTAGATCAAGCGCTCCAAAATTTCAAAAGAAGGATTTTGTTAAGGCTAGTCCATCTGACCCAAAGAAGAATTCTATCCCAAAGAAAAGTAAAGAGTTTGTGAAAACTCATGTGATTGGTGGCTTTCATGATTGTTCCATTTGTGATTGTTCTGGACACAAGGCCGTGGAATGCCTTTTGCGATTCACTCCCAATGCCAAAGGACGTAAAAACCCTAAGGTCAAGCAAGAGTAGGTTGTCAAAAGTTGCTTCAAAAGGAATAAAGGGGACCTGCTTAAATGTCTATATTTCAGGTTCTTTGTTTCATGGCTGGATCTTCAAAAGCTAGAAATTATGAATGGATTCTCGATAGTGGGTGTTCAAGACACATGACTAGAGATGAATCCTTATTAGAAGATGTCCATGAAGAAAGAGGTCCCTCAGTAACATTTGGTGATAATAACAAAGGTCAAGTTGTTGCATATGGAAAGCTCAAGAAAGAAAAAGTGTGCATTGAAAGAGTCCCTCTCGTCGAAGGGCTCAAGCACAATTTATTATCCATATCTCAATTCTGCGACAAAGGATTAGAATGCCATTTCACCTCAACTCAATGTCTTATCAAGAATGGCAAAACTGGAGCTACATTACTCACGGGATATCGTAAGACAAATATTTACATTATTGATTTCCATAGTATGAACTCTAGTACTAATCTTTGTTTTGTAGCTAAAAGTGTGAGCGAAAATAGTTGGCTGTGGCACAAGCGCTTAAGTCACTTGAACTTCAAATATCTATCTAAACTCAGCAGGAATAACCTTGTTAAAGGACTTCCCAAGGTTGCTGATCATCATGACAAGAAGTGCGCCGCGTGTCAACTTGGCAAACAACCGAAGAAGTCTTTCTCCAGCAAGACCAATCCCTCAACTTCTAAATGTTTGCAACTGCTCCACATTGATCTATTTGGACCAGTCACCACCGCAAGTATTAGAAGAAACAAGTATACTCTAGTTGTGGTGGATGATTATTCAAGATACACATGGGTGGAAATGATGATCTCAAAAGACGATTGTTACGACATTTTGACCACCTTATTCAGACTGCTCCAAACCAAAAAAAAAAAGATGACATCGTTAGTGTTCGATCCGACAATGGAACAGAATTCAAGAACAACGGTGTTCCTCGATATTGCGACGATCATGGGATATATCACAACTTCTCAACCGCTGGAGTTCCTCAACAAATGGTGTTGTGGAAAGAAAGAATAGGACGTTGATTGAAACGGGAACGACGATGATAGCTGAAGCGAAATTGCCTAAGTACTATTGGGAAGAAGCTATCAACACAGCATGTTTTACTCAAAATCGTTCCCTCATCAACAAACTTCATAACAAGACTCCATATGAACTTTGGCGTGGTAGAACTCCCAACATTGCATTCTTCAAGATATTTGGTTGCAAATGTTATATCCTCTACAACGGAAACGAACATAGAGGTAAATTCGATGCCAAAGCCGACGAAGGTATTTTTGTTGGGTATGCCAAACATTCTAAAGCTTTTCGCGTTTTTAATAGAACTACATTAGTGATAGTTGAATCAGTACATGTTACATTTGATGAACATTCTCTCATTGAGCCACATTTGGCTCCAAATGTTGCTGATGATTCTGTTGAGCTTAATGATACAGGTGCTCATATTTATGTTGCGCCTACTCAAAATCAGAATCTATCAACTCAAGGAAATCCATCCACATCAGTTGCACCTAACTCCTCATATGGCGCGCCAAATGGATCATCAGCTGTGCCTCACTCACATGTTGTGCCTCCTGATTCCTCTCATCCGCCTATATCTACTGCTGCATCTGGTGTAAACACAAATTTCAACTCTACACCAATTTAACCCCCAAATTTTGATGATTTAGAATCTGGTGAAGATGTACCAATTGAAGACCTTCAAGTTACTACGACTCAACCTAACTTACCTCCTAAAATTCGTGAAGTTAGAGGTCACCCAATCAATAATATCATTGGTGATCTAAACGTTGGTGTTCGTACAAGGAGAGCTACAAACTTTGATGCTTACACTGCTTTTATCTCTCAAATTGAACCGAAGAAGGCTGATGAAGCGCTCCAAGATCCTAATTGGGTTGTTGCAATGCAAGAAGAACTCAATCAATTTGAACGATGTAAGGTTTGGACTCTTGTTCCAAGACCAAATGATCAAGGAGTGATTGGTACGAAATGGGTGTTCAGAAACAAGATGGATGAGAATGGAACCATCACAAGAAACAAAGCAAGATTGGTTGCACAAGGCTATAGGCAAGAAGAAGGAATTGATTACGATGAAACTTTCGCGCCCGTAGCGAGACTTGAAGCTATTAGACTCTTTCTAGCTTATGCCGCTCACAAGAACTTCAAGTTATATCAAATGGATGTGAAGAGCGCATTTCTAAATGGTGAACTCCAAGAACAAGTCTACGTTGCTCAACCACCTGGGTTTGAAGATTCACAATTTCCAAATCATGTGTACAAACTCCAAAAAGCTTTGTATGGACTCAAGCAAGCACCAAGAGCATGGTACGATACACTATCCAAGTTTCTCATTGAAAAAGGCTTCACTCGCGGTAAAATCGATACAACTCTTTTCATTGCCAAGCATAATGGTCATAAATTACTTGATCAAATTTATGTTGATGATATTATATTTGGTTCTACTAATGAATTGTTGTGCAAGCGCTTTGAGAAACTAATGAAGAGCAAGTTTGAAATGAGCATGATGGGAGAACTCACATTCTTCCTTGGGCATCAAATCAAGCAAATGAATGAAGGCATATTTATCAATCAAGCCAAATATACAAAGGACTTAATCAAGAAATTTGGACTTGAGAACGCCAAAGCATATGATACTCCAATGGCCACCGGCAACAAACTCGACAAAGATTTAAAAGGTAAGCGTGTTGATCAAACGCTCTATCTAGGTATGATTGGCTCACTCCTTTATCTTACTGCTGTAGATACCCCGGGAAACCACAACTTGGCTAGAGCGGTGAATTATCCTAGGATATCTAACTTGTTTTAGATTGTTTAGAGTCGCCACCTATGTTTTTAAAGGAACATAAGAAAAACCTAGAAATAGCCTAATTTATGTACAAAACCAGATATTCGGGAGAGAAGGGTTCGGGGGTTAGGTGACGGAGTGGGAAGTACTTAAACACCCACTCCGCCCCGCTTATGCGGGTCTTGCTACTATTGGTGTTCTAATGCTAAATGTCCTTCAATTTATTAACAGTGCTAACAATTATAATGTAAAGAAAAAGGGGAAGAAAAGAGAATCGTTTTATTTATAAATTTATGCTAAACAATTACATTAAGAAATGTATAGGAAATTAAAGTAGAGATTAAAATGTAGGGAGATAACCTTAACCAACTTTAATGTAGTAAAGTGGTCATTTGGTCATGTCCCAATTGATGGGGATTGCATACTAGTAAGACTAGAATAAAAGAGAAGAAGAATAAAAGTACCTTTAGAAAAGAGGACCTTAGACTTTGACTTGAAGATGGTGTTGTTTGTAGAGAAATGGTTGTGCAACACTTTGTGTAGTGTTTGTTTGTAGGGAAAATGTGTTGAGAGAACTTGTGTCTAGTTCTTGTAGGGAAGATGAAGTTGGCCCAAAGAGTGTAAAAAAGAGTCCTCCTTTTCTAAGGTAGAAGATGATGGTTTTTATAGGTAAAAAAGAGAGGGAAAGGTTGGAGGGAAATTGGTCAATCCATGTGAGATGGAATTGACCAATAGAAAATAAGATAAATAAAATAATAAATGAAAGAAATAAAAGAAAATCAAATAAAATAAAAATGAATTATTTTGTTTTAAAGAGATGGCTAGAATAATGGGATTGGAGGTTATAAAACTAGGGGGGATGAATGTGGATGAGAAAAGAAGTCTTTTGTGATCAAGAAAGAGATGTTGCAAATAAGAAAAGGGAGGGAAATAAGGTGCAATCCGTTACTGCCAAAATGGGAAGCGCGCGAGTCCCGCTTTTGGGGCGAGACGCGCGCGCAGCCCGTTAACAGTTCCGGAAGCGCCAGCGGCAGAAAATGATAGAATGACAGAATGACCCTAAAAGTTAACTCTGTTATGCAGTTTAGTCCAAAACTAACGGAATCAGTTAGGAACTTAACCGAAGTAACAGAAATTAACGAAAATGAGTTAAATAAAATACTTTGTATGCAATCAAAGTGAGAGGTCCAAGGAGGGGTGTCTACAGAGCCCCTCGGCGACGTGGATTGCAAAGCAAAACGCGTCGACGAAAGTAAAAACACCCGCCGAGGACATCGACAAAGAAAAAGAAAGAAAAGAAAGCAAAGACTCGATGAAAGCAGTAATTTGAAATTGCTAGAGGTAGGGGTGCACTCCCTGTGTGAGCGTCTTTTATTGGTAGAGGGGGTGGCATGATCCGTTGGTAAACCTGCCGGCTGAATCCGTTAAGTGAGGCCGTTAGTGAACCCTTGAATGAGGCCGTTAGTGAACCTTCGAATGAGGCCGTTAGTGAACCTTTGAGGAGGCCGTTAGTGAACCTTTGAGGAGGCCGTTGGTGAACCCTTGAATGAGGCCGTTAGTGTACCTTTGAGGGGGCCGTTAGTGAACCCTTGAATGAGGCCGTTAGTGAACCTTTGAGGAGGCCGTTAGTGAACCTTTGAGGAGGCCGTTGGTGAACCCTTGAATGAGGCCGTTAGTGAACCTTTGAGGAGGCCGTTGGTGAACCTTTGAGGAGGCCGTTAGTGAACCTTTGAGGAGGCCGTTAGTGAACCTTTGAGGAGGCCGTTAGTGAACCTTTGAAGACGAATCCGTTAGTGAAATTCGTTGATGAGGCCGTTGGTGGACCTTTGGAGAGGCCGTTAGTGAACCTTTGAAGAGGCCGTTAGTGAACCTTTGAGGACGAATCCGTTAGTGAAATTCGTTGATGAGGCCGTTGGTGAACCTTTGGAGTCGAATCCGTTAGTGAAATCCGTTGATGAGGCCGTTAGTGAACCTTCGAGGCCGTTAGTGAACCTTTGTTGTCGAATCCGTTAGTGAACCTTTGTTGTCGAATCTGTTAGTGAAATCCGTTGATGAGGCCGTTAGTGAACCTTCGAGGCCGTTAGTGAACCTTTGTTGACGAATCCGTTAGTGAAATCCGTTGATGAGGCCGTTAGTGAACCTTCGAGGAGGCCGTTAGTGAACCTTGAGGCCGTTTGTGAACCCTTTGAAATGAGGCCGTTAGTGAACCTTTGAAGAGGCCGTTAGTGAACCTTTGAATGAGGCCGTTAGTGAACCTTTGAAATGAGGCCGTTAGTGAACCTTTGAGGAGGCCGTTAGTGAACCTTTGAATGACGAATCCGTTAGTGAAATCCGTGGATGAGGCCGTTAGTGAACCTTTGAGGAGGCCGTTAGTGAACCTTCGTTGGCGAATCCGTTAGTGAAATCCGTTGATGAGGCCGTTAGTGAACCTTCGACGCCGTTAGTGAACCTTTGTTGACGAATCCGTTAGTGAAATCCGTTGATGAGGCCGTTAGTGAACCTTCGAGGCCGTTAGTGAACCTTTGTTGTCGAATCCGTTAGTGAAATCCGTTGATGAGGCCGTTAGTGAACCTTCGAGGCCGTTAGTGAACCTTTGTTGTCGAATCCGTTAGTGAAATCCATTGATGAGGCCGTTAGTGAACCTTCGAGGCCGTTAGTGAACCTTTGTTGACGAATCCGTTAGTGAAATCCGTTGATGAGGCCGTTTGATTCGGGATGGAGATGTTGTGGCTTTGATGAAGATGATGAACTGCTGCTGCTTCCGATGGAATGTTGGTGAGATGACACTCTAAATGATGGGTTGGTCGTGCCAAAGGCTGCCTACGTATCAAGGATGACGAAGAACGCTGGGAAAGAAGCTATGGAGCACATACTTATACCAAGTAAAGAAAAGAAGAAGAAAAAGAGAAAATCTTTTTTTTTTTTTTAGAAGGAAAAGAATATGTACACATGCGGGAAAAGGATTTTTAGTTCGTGGGTGAACCATTTTAGCCATTGTGTGTTTGTAAAGCCAACCCAAGATCAAGTCATGTGCGATCGAAGTCCGGATTGCCTTGCTTGAATTCTGTCGTTGTCGTCATCGTGCCCAACGAAGATTGATGTCTAACCCCGTCGGTGTGCCCAACGAAAATTCATGTCTAACCCTGCCGGTGTGTCTGACGAAGATTGATGCCTAGCCCCAAGAGGTTTGTCGATTATGGGGCTTGAAAATACTTTTGATGCCGAGATAAGGGGTCGCTGATTGTGAAGCCCCTAGATCGCCTTTGATGCCAAATTTGGAGTGACTGGCATAGCCCCAAGATAAATCAGCTCTTTGGTCCACTCAAATGAATCGTCTTTTGTTGTTGACGTGAGCAAGCTCCAAGCTTCGAGAGATTGCTAAGCCCCAAATGTTATGGACTTGTTGCTTGCGGGCTTGGAGATGGTGAAATGTGAAGACCTTTCATTGTAAAGTTCCCAAATTATCTTGTGATCGGCTCGGCATTGAGCGCGGATGTTCCGTCGGGTAGAATTCTTGATAGAGATCCCCTTCTTGCTCTTACTGGGGAAATGAATGGCCTCATTGTGGTTGATACCCAAATGGCGGAGGGCTCATGTCAAAAGATCCAGTAATGTCTTGCGGTGCCGTCGAGGTCGCGGATGATAAGGTCTTGGTGTGATAAAGTCCCAAATGAGTATGCTTGCTTGACTCTTCTTGAATTGAACTAATGACGGATCTTCGGATGCAACTAGTGCTGTGGCCCAACTTTATCTGAGCTGCACCTTGTGCTTTTGATCTTGGAGAAGGGGGTGCTGAATTGCAGAAACATTGGGATTGGCCGTGGCATTTCCCGCTATAACCCTGTTTTGATTAGAGTTTAGCATATTGAATCTTTTCCTTTTCCCTAAGACTTCCTTCATAATCTCGTTGTAAGTTCTAACAAGAATTATCAAATTCATTCATATCATTGGAGCCTTCATTTAAAACCAAGGGGCCTTTAGACTGGAAGTGTTGAGAGACTCTTGAAGCTTGATCCTTTTCATGGAGCCATAAGACTATTCCACATTGCACTTGCTCGAGTATTGTTGCCCAAAAGACTGTCGGTCGCGAAGCCTTAATACTGCCCTTTGCTTGAATTACTGTAATGCCGTAGCCCAAAAGATTGTAGATTGCGAAGCCCTTGGAGACCTTCGGTGCCGAATTGAGGAAGCTTCCAATGTTGCACATGACTTGGCTAGGGATACTGCTGGGGAGTTAATTGCTCTTTGCCGAGGTAGCCTTTAAGACTTGACCGTAGCCCCTAGAGTGCCATCATTGATTGTGAGAAAGGTCCATCCTTGATTGGGGGAACGAGCACGGGCACACGTGACAAGAGGGCTTTTTGACATCCCTTTTGAGGGACTTTGAGGATAGTCTCACACATCTTTCTTGAGCATAGCCCCTAGGGCGTATTGATTGCCAAATGAAGCAAAAGAATCCCTTGCTCTTGAGTCACATAGCCCCTAGGGCGTCCCCATTTGTTGAGCAAAGCAAGAGTGACTCGTCCTCGTGTGAGGGAATAAACATGAGAGGATATGGCAAGAGCTACTCCATTTCTCGGGAGCCTTTCGGCTTACTTTAGAAGCACATACTTGAAGAAGCCTTGAAAACTGAGACACATGTTATTGCTATTTGCTGCCCAAGCCAATTGACTAGCTAGGGATTATTTGTGCAACCTCGTGCCCTTTTATGATAGGCTTGTTCTCGGATGGATCTTGGTTACCACGGGCCTTCTTTTCATGAACCCCAAAATGCACACTGCTGGAGAATGATGCCGATAACCCAAGACAACCTTTGATGGTGCTATATCTTGTCGAGCCTTTTGCGATCCCAAAGTTGACTCGGTGGGGAATTGACTTGCTGAGGAGATTCAATGTAGAACTTGTCTTCTTTAGAGGCCGGGGATCTCCATTTCTCTTTCCCTTCTCTCTCTCACTCTCTCATTTTTTTTTATGACGCACCCTGTTTTTTTCCTAGACCGCCCTTTCGTGTTTTCAATCTAGCGGGCATCTCTTTTGCGTCTTAATTTTTTACTCGATTAATGAGGACGTGTGTATTGACTCTAGCTGAGGATGAGAGACATGTGATTTTGCGGTGAAAACCTTTTGTCACTAAAGATGAGTGACATTGACTCGACTAGGGAAGTGTCCCTAGTATTGACATGTATTTTTTTATTGAATTGAATGACTCACGAAGGCAAGTAAGTCATTAAGAGAGAAGAGAATGAAAGCCCCAATTTGATTGCAAGAAATTGGGAGTATGCAGAAAGAATAGAAGTCCTTAGACTCGACAAGGAACGCGAAATGATTCCAAATCTAAGACAGTTGTTCAATCTTTTTGGTGATTAATTCATTGGCAAATGAATCGTACAAAGATGTCTTGACAAGTTCGAGATAAAGGCCAATCACCATAACGCGCTAGGGCTAAACATATCTTCTTTCTTGCATGAGACCGGACCCGCAGGTTGCCTACGTTCCTCCAGTGTAGAGGCTCAGGTCACCGTAGTTCTTGTGGATCCTCATTTTGATGTGAGGATTTGTTGCTTCGTCGTGATTTGTTGTTGATGTCGGTTCGTCGTTCATTGGTGGATAGAATGATGTTGATCTTGATGTGAACTTCTTTGATTGAGGGGGATTTTTTTTTTTTTTTTTTTTTGCTCTAACTTTTGCCTAGGTTGATTTGAAGAGTTCAACCTAGCGAGCATTTTTTTTTTTTTTTTTTTTTAATCCCCCCTTTGAAAGATTGCTTGATTTTTCTCCATGGATGTTGCTTCACCTTTGATGTCTTGGCTTTGTCTTCGTCGTTGATGATGTTGCCTTCGTCACAATGTTTAGCCCCTAGGCGTTCAAGTGATGGCCTTCATTCCAAAACTCGTTTAGACATCTTTTCATCATTTTGCCAAGAATTAGATTGAACAACTTGGAAGAGTGTATGAGGACAAGAACGACTTTTTATTTGATGATGAGACTTGACTCAAAAATTTCACATTAATTAGACAAAGAAAACTTAATGCACACTTAAGAGGACTTTGACTCTTTTTTTTTTTTTTAATTCCTATTACTAGGTAGAGAAAGAGAAACGGAGATTGTTGTTGTAGTCCCCATTGTCGTTGTAGTCTCCTTGTGGCATGATTTCTTGTAGAAGCCCCATTTCGAAACCAAATCATTCTTCTTTGATGAGTTCTTGCATGTTGGCACTTTCTAAAGGTTGCTCTTCTCCCACAGTAAATTCGCCGTTGTCGAACAAATCTTGGATGATGTTTCGGAGAAGGAAGCACCCTTCGGTAGTATGGCTACTATGCTTGTGGTAGCCGCACCATTCACCATGTGCATGATTCTTCGGTATCGTCTTCGGCTTGTACCCCTCCAAAGGCTTGACCTTTCCACTTGCCACCAAAGTTTCAAATGCTTCGGCTTGGGTTACTCCTAGGAGAGGAGTGAAAACTCGGTTGTTGGCGGTACCTTTGTAGCTTTTGAGGGACGGGCCACTTGAGCATGCTTTACCCTTAAACTTTGCCTTGTTGTTGGTGAGCTCTTGCAAACGGGCTTTGAGTTCGGAAACCTCTTCCTTGTGAATCTTCCTCTCGAGATCAAAACGGGCTTGCCACAAATCGTCTTTTCGGTGGGCATCCTCGGAAAGTCTATCCATTTGTTCCCCCATGGCTCTTATTATGTTGAAGAGTCTTTCGTTGGACACAGAGAAGTACCCACCATTGTTGTTGTTGCCGTTGGAAGCCATTGGACCTATTGAAAGAACACGGTTGATCTTAGGTTGGCCCCACAAATACCTTTTGAGTAAAATAAATTTAACCCACAAACACGAAAAAAGACTCAACCATATAAAGAAAATGACTCTTTTTTGTTTTTTTTTTATTTACAAAAGTCGGAAGGACGGAGTCCTTTTTGGGGTTTCTAGAAAAAATAGTGGAATCGTCACACTAGTATATAGACCTTCTCGCGGTCCCATATACTCATCGGATTCCACCACACTTGTGAGACCTACATGTGTCGGGATTAAACTAAATTAATGTAGTAAATCATACATGCGGTGACGGGTTTTTATTTTCGTCCAAAATAACCACTTTTGGGGACGGAGTTTTATTTCGTCCATTGCAACAAGTTGGCATGTATGATTTGAAGACATTAGTTTAGGGAAATCTCGGCACATGAAAAACCGACTTGGTCACGGAGTGTTAGACCCTAGACTAGAATTGTGTGGCTTGTGCTCGGCTAAAGAGAGGCTTAAAGGTCACCCCCGGCATGTAGTCTTGAACTACGCCACGGGCTGAGGTTGACCGCTTCGAAAGAGTCAAGGTCGGGTGGAGCTTGAAACTTTCTAGGACGGGCCTCGACGGGTTTGGGGTTGGACTTGTGCGACTCGATAGTGAGCAATCGATAAGAATATGTGCATGTAGTGTGAGGTCTAACAAGTGACAAAATATTTTTATTTATTTTCAAAGAAAGAAAAAAAAGAAAACAAATAAGCACGTATTTACAACTCCCGAATCACCCGTGTGACCAGTAAAAATAAACAGAAAGTAAAAGAAATTGTATGCAGGCCCGGTGCCCACACACTGTCATTTTGCTCTGTTCTGATTTCTGTGCACTGTTCTGTTTCTAGAAAATTGCCCAGAAGCGCGCGCCTCAGGGAAGTGATGTGGGAAGCGCGCGCATTGCGCAATGGATATGGGAGGCGCGCGCATCTGGGGTACCTGTCAGAATGTTAGAAGAAACTGCGGACTCAGGGGATTACCCTGGTCCCAAATTATGTAACTTTTCCCCTGCAGAAACTTGTTAGCACAGAAATATGAAATTGAAGGACAAGAAGGAAGGCGGGCGATTCTGATAATAAGGGTCGGACGCGCGCGCGTTAGGCCAAGAAGGCAGGAGGCGCGCGCTTCCTACCCTTTTTACTAGAATGCCCAGAAAACAGAAATTAGAACACCAAAAAAAATGAAAACGCAAGTTTAACCCTCTAAGACTCCCCAGCAGAGTCGCCACTGTAGATAACCCGGGAAACCACAACTTGGCTAGAGCGGTGAATTATCCTATGATGTCTAACTTGTTTTAGATTGTTTAGAGTCGCCACCTACGTTTTTAAAGGAACATAAGAAAAACCTAGAAATAGCCTAATTTATGTACAAAACCAGAGATTCGGGAGAGAAGGGTTCGGGGGTTAGGTGATGGAGTGGGAAGTACTTAAACACCCACTCCGCCCCGCTTATGCGGGTCTTGCTACTATTGGTGTTCTAATGCTAAATGTCCTTCAATTTATTAACAGTGCTAACAATTATAATGTAAAGAAAAAGGGGAAGAAAAGAGAATCGTTTTATTTATAAATTTATGCTAAATAATTACATTAAGAAATGTATAGAAAATTAAAGTAGAGATTAAAATGTAGGGAGATAACCTTAACCAACTTTAATGTAGTAAAGCGGTCATTTGGTCATGTCCCAATTGATGGGGATTGCATACTAGTAAGACTAGAATAAAAGAGAAGAAGAATAAAAGTACATTTAGAAAAGAGGACCTTAGACTTTGACTTGAAGATGGTGTTGTTTGTAGAGAAATGGTTGTGCAACACTTTGTGTAGTGTTTGTTTGTAGGGAAAATGTGTTGAGAGAACTTGTGTCTAGTTCTTGTAGGGAAGATGAAGTTGGCCCAAAGAGTGTAAAAAAGAGTCCTCCTTTTCTAAGGTAGAAGATGATGGTTTTTATAGGTAAAAAAGAGAGGGAAAGGTTGGAGGAAAATTGGTCAATCCATGTGAGATGGAATTGACCAATAAAAAATAAGATAAATAAAATAATAAATAAAAGAAATAAAAGAAAATCAAATAAAATAAAAACGAATTATTTTGTTTTAAAGAGATGGCTAGAATAATGGGATTGGAAGTTATAAAACTAGGGGGGATGAATGTGGATGAGAAAATAAGTCTTTTGTGATCAAGAAAGAGATGTTGCAAATAAGAAAATGGAGGGAAATAAGGTGCAATCCGTTACTGCCAAAATGGGAAGCGCGCGAGTCCCGCTTTTGGGGCGAGACGCGCGCGCAGCCCGTTAACAGTTCCGGAAGCGCCCGCGGCAGAAAAGGATAGAATGACAGAATGACCCTAAAAGTTAACTCTGTTATGCAGTTTAGTCCAAAACTAACAGAATCAGTTAGGAACTTAACCGAAGTAATAGAAATTAACGAAAATGTGTTAAATAAAAATACTTTGTATGCAATCAAAGTGAGAGGTCCAAGGCGGAGTGTCTACAACTGCTAGTAGGCCTGATATAATGTTTAGTGTTTGTGTTTGCGCTCGTTATCAATCTGACCCTAGAGAAGCGCACTTAATTGCTGTGAAACGTATTATAAGATATCTTTCCGGTAATGTTAACCTTGGACTTTGGTACACCAAAGATTCGAACTTTAAACTTTTAGATTATTCAGATGCGGACTATGCAGCGTGCACAATTGATAGGAAAAGCACAAGTGGCACTTGTCATTTCCTCGGATATCGACTTGTATCATGGGCAAGTAAGAAACAAGCTTCAGTATCTGTCTCAACAACCGAAGCTGAATATATCGCTGCGGGAAGTTGTTGCTGTCAAATACTATGGATGAAGCAGCAATTGGTGGACTATGATATCATTGAAGAAAATTGTCCCATCTACTGCGACAACACTTCAACCATTGCCGTTTCTGAAAATCCTGTCATGCACTCAAAAACCAAGCACATCGACATCAAGTATCACTGCCTCAAAGACCATGTGGAGAAAGGGAATATTCATTTAGAACACGTGGGAACCGACTATCAAATCGCCGACATTCTAACGAAAGCACTTGACGCGAAACGGTTCATATTTTTTAGAGGTAAAATGGGTATGCTTGAACTTAACTAAAATTCAATACAGTTTTGTCAATACTAATAATTGTATGTTTTGTTGAGTTATATGAGTATACTAGGTATTAAAAAAGATAGATCAATTTCAAAGTTTCAAGGAAACTCTATGCGCGTCCAACTCACATTCTCATGCGCGCCTGACATTCTATGCGCCCCAAAATCTGTGCGCACCTCACACCCCTGCGCTCCCCTCATTCTGCGAGCCCAACATCAATGCGAGCCTCTCTCTCATTGCGCGCCTAGATGAGTACTGCGCCTATCATACTCTGCGCGCCCCCAAGCAATCTAGCGCGCCATAAATGCAAATTCACGTGCACATTTATTGCAAACGGGTATTCAATGCTTCAAATTTATTATTTCAATGATTGAGCACATTAAAGTTTCACAAGTACCAGGTACGTTTATTCTATTCATTTATTATAGGAATTTCTGTCTTTTGACATTCCATAATTGTTCAAGGGTACTTGTGCAATTAAATTTTTCCCTCGTTTTACGTTTTTCGAAAAATCTTATTTTCTGGGGATATATTTCTTGCACCATAATCTTACACCTAAACAGATGTTTTTGGGGTTTATGCAAAAATAATCAAAATTGCTCATACACTTATGGGGAAAGTGGAGCAGTTTTTCTTATACCCAAAATGTCACATCATGACATCTTTGTGTCATTCAGTATTTATGAAGCCATCATTTCTTTTTCCCCTCATAAATTTTTGTCCTTTTCAAATTCCCCTCACCATAAATGCGCCGTCCTTTTTTGGTCATAATGAGCCGAAATTTTATTTCCCTTTATTAATGCATATCTTTTCAACTTCTCATCTTTTTAAAATTTTCAACCTTTTATTTCCTTATCTGTGCAATTTTTTTAACCTAACCCTATATATACTCAACCTATCCCTTCCATTTCCTTTCTTTCATCATCATCACTCTCTTTTCCCTCACCAACTCTCTCTCTCCCGTCTCTCTCTCTCTGCTCTCAGTCTCTCTCTCTCGTTTTCTCTCTTTCTCTATATATATACTTTCTTTTTTATAATTTCATATATGGGTCCTAAATATCAACCAAAGCATCACAAGACGAAATAGTATGATCTCTTGAACCTTAAACTCAGTTAATTTATGCATTTTTTTTTCATTTTTTTTCTGGGTTTCTGTTTTTTTTAACCGAAAATGTAATTTTCTTTGTTTAATCTCTCTTCGGTGATCCGTTTTCGAAATTGTTTGTTGGGTTATGTTCATTTCATGATTTCGAGTCTTTTGAATCCAACATTTTAACGATCTATGCTATCTTTTTTGCGAATCTGAAAATTTTTGATTTCTGACTTTTCAAATTTTTCGGGTCTTTGAATCCATTTTCTGGATTCTTTGTTGATTTGTTCTAGTTTTGGTTTACATATTTGTGATCCTTGTCTTATTGCGGTCATTTTGATATATTGTGTGCTTGATTTAGTGAAGTTTCACGTTTTATGTGTTCTTGGTGTTCTTCGAGCACTCAAGACATGTTCTTCGTGTTCTTCGTTATTTTCGCATGACTTGGGTTTCAAATTTTCATAAACGTGTTTTTCAAAATTTTTCATGTTTGATCTTGTTTGCTTGTATGATTATGTACTTTGCTTGTTTGTGTGTTTTTGTGTGCTTTTTACTAAGTAAAAATTTCACATGTTATGCGCCTAAATACAAACTTATACGCCTAATTTCTTTATGCGCCTGAATGTCTTTTGCGCCTCATCACTTGTATGCGCCTAAGTCATTCTGCGCCTAAAACTTTTATGCACCTAACTTTATACTTAGTCAAATTTCTATGTTTAATTTTTCCTTAGTTTCTACATAGAACCATTCTTAATGTGCCTTGTTATCTTATGCGCTAATTTGCTTATGCGCCTCTCATTTTTATGCGCCCTTTGTGTTTATTAATGATCTGCGCCTAATCAACCCATGCGCCTAATATTTCCTTGCACATTATTATGTTTCTATGCACCTAATATACTCCTAACTTCACTCAAATGTTTACTTTTCAGGATCCTACAAATTTCAGACCCGGTGAGACGATTGATCTTGCTGAGCTCTCACTTGATCCAATGGGGCTTGAAATCCTTTCAACCCTTCACATCGCTGGACTCACTCCTTTATTCACGTTGGATCAACCATTCTTTTCTCCGCTCCTCGTTGATGAATTTTTCTCAACCGCTGCT
This sequence comes from Campanula takesimana, assembly GCA_026119855.1. NCBI lineage: Eukaryota > Viridiplantae > Streptophyta > Magnoliopsida > Asterales > Campanulaceae > Campanula > Campanula takesimana. Next base: position 2,569,201 of record JAOWBW010000017.1, on the reverse strand, counting down.
CTAGTTGAGACTCCTGCTGATGGATATGTGCGCTACAGGATATGCGCCACCGTTCAGAATGTGGCTATAACTATCTCTACGGGCACAATCAAGAACATCGTGAGTTTCAGCACTACTGGCCCTCAGGGTGTTTCTGGACAACCAAACTCTTACTCAGTTGCAGATCAGAATGCTGTAGCTCGTACCTATCTCCAAATTCCTACTCCTCTAAACAACATCAAAAACGTTGAGATAAGAGATGGTGGAGATCTGCTTGCTCATATAGCGCATCTTGTTGATACTTAGATCGTGTTCAAGACCGGGAATGTGAATAGATTCACTGTGGAGCAGTGGGAATATACTGCTGCCATCATGGGAAAGACTAGATTAAATTGGCCTCAGATTTTGTTCAAAACCTTGTCTGACCAGATTGATAAATACAACAAAAACAAGGCTGATGGGAGAACCAAATTCAAAACTCACTGCAGAATCCTTACTAAAATTTTCCTAACTTATCCTCAGTTAGTCAAGTTTTTGAGTGAGAACCCTGTGTACAAATCTGATGACGTTCCAATTTTTGGAAAAGCCAACTTGGATCTTAAAAGCGCAGGAAGAAGCCTGTGAAGCGCACAACGGGAATTCGGATCAAATCTATTGAAGGGTTAGTTGATAAAAATATTGAATCATATGATGCGCCAGTTCCTAAAGGCGTACCAACAAAGAAGAGCGCAGATTCCGAAGGCGCCAGTCAACGCGCAGAAACCGTGGCAGGCGCAGAAAAGAGCAAGGGCAAAAGGATTGTTGATGACCCTCCTAGAGCTGCTATCAAGCGCACTAGATTTGAATCTGATGAGGATAGAGATCTAAGGATTGCGTAGGAAGCTAGCAGACTTGAGGCTCAAAGGAAACAAGATGAAGATTTTCGAGCCAAGAAAGTAGCTGAGTTAGAAAAGAAAGAACGCAAGAAAGGCGCTGGTTCAAGCGCAGATGCTGAGAAAGGCACAGTCAATCCCGCGCCTAGTCAACTCGCGCCACCTCAATGCGCCCCCGTTCCCCTGTGTCTCCAGTTCCATCTACAACTGCTGCGCCCCCTCTAGTTCCTACAATTCCTATATCTCCCACTCAACAAAAATTCAGGCAAGATCTCAGAAAAGAATTATTTGGACATGATGATTCAAGTGAGGGGGAGCAAGATATTCCATCAACTCTTTCCCCTTCTCATGCGCCCCTATCCTCCCCTGCGCCTCCTCCATCTGCTCCTTCAGATTTGAGTGAGGTACTTTCTATTCTTAAATATTTGCAGCAGGGGCAGGCTAAGTTAGAACAAGGTCAGACTCAGATTGCGTCTCAATTTGAGCTCCTCAGTTCCATGCTGACTGATCAATCTGAAGAGATCGCTGCCATTAAGGGGGAGATGACTTTAATCAAGGACAAACTTTCTGCTCCTACTCCTCCGGCGCAGACTCAGGTACAAGCTCAACCTGATTAGGCGCACACCTCATCTGCTGCGCCTACCTTCATACCTCAGTCTGCTGCATCTCAGTCCAACATGAATGTTCTAGTCTCAAAGTTGGATGTTTTGAAAGAAATGATTGTCACTCACTTCACTGCTGCTCACTCCAGTTCTGATAGACGCGCAGATCACATTTTCTCTGACATTATCACTGCTCAAAATGCTATTGAAGCACATCTTCAAATTTTAGAAGAAAATGTTTCTCAGCAGCATCAAATTACTCAGCGCTCCATTGATGAGTATCAAACTATCAATGATGGGCACATGCACTACATCAGAGACGGTGTCACTGAAACTCATACTCTTGTCACGGACACTCATGCTAATGTCAACCGCGCCTATCAACTTTCCAAACAAATCCAGCGCTCCATTTCTGAAATCGAAGAAGGATTGAAGGAAGACGACGCGCCTCCTAATCCTTAGTTTTCTTTGATTGTAAGTTGTTAGAATTTTTTGTTGTTAGTAAAACCCTTTTGAAGATAGTGATTTTCGTGCTTACATGTTTTAGCACCTCTTTTTGATTTTGTTCTGTTCAATACTTGTAATCTGTAACTCCTACATCCCAAGTATTAATGAGAACAAAGCATCACGTTTATCTCAAACCTTGTTCACTCAAACTTCTTGTTTGTAGAACAATGAATTTATTGTTTTAAAAATCATATGCATCATATTTGAATTGTTCCATACTTTCATGCATTGAGTTTAAACTTTGTTTAAACACATTTCAAAACTAAAACTCATATCATTTTGAATGTGTTATAAACTGTTGTTTCTATCTTTCCATTTGTAATGTTTTATCTTTATTGGAATAAATTAGAAATCTATATCTTGGACTAGTGTGTGCATTAACTTGAGACATGATTTACCAATATCATTTATTTGGACATGTTATTATCAAGTATAATGTTTGTCCTTGATATAGTAGGTAATGGCATCAATCAAATAGGGAGAGATTGTTGGGTATGCCCACATATATCTCAGTTTCAATGTAATAGGATTGATTAGATTTGATTGATCCATCACCTAAGTTTTATTTCATGGACTTTAGACCCACATGTAAGAAGTATTTATACTTCATTTTTTAGGTTGTCCATTGTAATAGAATAGGCTTAGAAATAGGGCAAGAAGATCAAGATTTAAGAAAATCACTGTGTGAATTCAAGCGATGCGCCATGCGCCTTCAAGCCATGCTCCATACACCTTCAAGCCACGCGCCATGCGCCTCCTTGGTGCGCGCGCATGAGTATGCACCTAGCATTAACTCATGTGCCTCTCTAGCTCACGCGCCTCAACGTAGTATGTTTAACACTCAGTGATTTAATGAAGATTCAAAGACTTGAAGAGAATTCAAACTACGCCAATGATTCAAACGATGGTTAAATAACACGTGTGCGCCCAAATTGAGGACACCTGTCCACAACGGTCACAATTGTGTTATGTGTCTAACGGCTATAAAAGGACACATGCTCCACTTAATGAGCGACAGCACATTTGTCCTTTGCTCAGAATCATCATGAATTTCCAATGGCTAGTTTTTGGGATTTCACTATAAATACCCCATAACTTCAACATTTTGAAGTTGCTGAGTTTTGCTAAGAATTTCAAGAATTTCTCTCTCAAGCATTTGTTGAAGATTGCCTTTGTTATTTCCAGAATTCTCAAGAACATCTTCATAACTTCATCATTAGCCCAGATCCTCAAGCGATAACACTTTAGTTTTCTTGTGCTCTCTATCTCAAAGATCTAAAGAGCCTTGAACCTAAAAACACACACGCACCTCTTTAAGTTTGATCACTTAGATCTTTCTTTTAGAGATACACCGGTTATTGTCTAGGATTTGTTCTTTCATAGAATATTAGATCTTGAGTTAGTGTATAAGCTCAAAACGATTGTAATTTGTAACACTCTCTCATTATATAAGATCTCCATTAGAAATCCAAGACTAACCATCTTGGTAGAGGACGTAGATCATTTTCCCGATCGAACCTCTCCAAATAGCGCGTACTTACATTCTTGCTATTTCCTTTCAATCTCATATCATATCTAACTATTTGATTGTTTATTCATTGTAGATTGATTGATTGAACTGTGTTGTGTTTGTTATATCATTTGCCTTAGTTTCTTATTTCACCCACTTTGAGCCAAAATACTTAGAGTGTGTGTGCGCCCCCTTTATCACACTTTGCACCTATTTACATTACTAAATTCCGCTGTGCATTTCACTCACTCACTTAGGCGCATATCATAACGCTTATTTGATAAAGTGCACATTTGCAATTGAGTTTATCAATGGTACGAAAAGAATTTTAAAACAGCTATTCACCTCCCCCTCTAGCTATTTTTCATACCCTTGTTGCCCTTTGGGACCAACACAACGATTTAGAACAAAACTAACTCAAAGATCTATAATCTATGAAAGAACAAAATCCTAGACAATAACCGGTGTTTCTCTAGAAGTATGATCGATGAGATCGGAACTTCAAGAGGTGTGTGTGTGAATCAGAAATCTGGGCTCTTTGAATCTATACGATGGAGAGCACAAGATTTTGGTGATACAAAGGCTGTTTAGGATCTGGGCTTGGATGAGTATGAAGGTATGAAGATTGATCTTGAGAATTCTGGAAATATGCAAGCAATCTTCAAATCTTAAAAGTTTCTCTTTGGAAGTAAAAGCTCAAGCAGCTTGGAAAATGAGGATGAGCATGCTATTTATAGCTGAGCTCCAAGAACTAGCTGTTGGGGAGCAGAGCAAGGACAATGTGCTGTCGCAATGTGATTGGTGCGCAGCTGTCCTTTATATCCGTTGGAGACAGCAAGAGGATAAGCGTCAAGACTTCTTCTAGAAGGTTGACAGCTGTCTTTATTTTGAAATTCAAAATGCGAGGCGCATCTCCATCTACGTGTATGCTGAGTGAGCTTGTTTTATCGTTAGTCCACATCAACACTTTGAATCATTCCAAAAAAAGCGTAGCTTGTCATGACACTTTCCAAGCTAATAAAAGGTGAGGTCAGAAAATAAGAGAATTGACTAAGGCAGAACCGCATGCGCATGAGAGCCATGCGCATTGAGTGCGCAGATGGTGCGCTGCGCATGGGAGTCATGCGCATCCCATTCAGTCAATTTCACTTGAGACCTAAAATCCAAAGCTTCAGCCCTAAACACTAAGCCTAGTCTATAAAGAGGACTTAGCTAAAAATTGAAGTTATAAAACTTCTTACATAGGGTCCTAAAGTCCTTAAAATAAACTTAGGTGATGGTATCAATCAATTCTAGCATAAGTAGGAGTGTTAATCAATAAGCATACCCAACAGATTCAAAGGCATATTCTCAACAATCTCCACCTTGACTTTGAATCTCCCTGATCAATCCATACCCATGAAATGATACCAACTCTACCTTGTCTTCGCAAAAAGACACAATCTTTGCTCAATCACGAACAACCATGTTTACTACACCGAGCAAAAGAATTTCAGGCTTAACTTGTGTAACGACTTCTGGATCACTAGAACCTACACCACAAGGTTGACAATATCTGAAATCAAATCCACGATCACCAAGTTTGAATACCAACCAAATAAACACTGACGATCTTGTCTCGGACTTCAATGCACTTCAAACCATTTTTGGATCACCAATGAACACGAATCAAACACCCTTGAACGAACAAACAAATATCTTATTCAAATTATCCCAAATCTCGAAATTATATCGAATTACCAAATTGGATTTCTTCCCATAAGCATCTACACAAATGGAAATTGCACGTGAATAGCACGACTACGTGAAGTTTGCATGAACTGCTATAAAACTCCACTAACATGTGCTCTTACTTATCTGATTCTTTGACCTCTCCATAACGCCGATGCGAGATAAGAAACCCATTATTGATGTCTCAGAAAACCCTTCTAGTCGATCAGCATGTGTTATGCCGAACACTCGAAACTATATACCTCTAGAATTTAAGCACCCCTTTGCCGAACTGAACTTGTGTATCTACTTTCGGATCCTTGGAAAAGACTACACCTTATTCCCAGATTGTACCTTGTTCTAATTGCTTCTCAATCCCAATACAGTGATAGGCTAACTAGTTCAAAAAGCTTTAAACTCATTGTAGATACCCCGGGGAAGCCCACTACTTGGTTAGAGCGGTGGAAGGATCCTAGGATGTCTATTTGGTTTTAATTGTTAGAGTCGCCACCTATGTTTTTAAAGGAACATAAGAAAAGCCTAAGAATAGCCTAAATTTATACACAAAACCAGAGATTCGGGAGAGAAGGGTTCGGGGGTTAGGTGACGGAGTGAGAAGTACTTAAACACCCACTCTGCCCCGCTTACGCGGGTCTTGCTACTATCGGTGTTCAAATGCTAAAAGTCCTTCTTGTTTATTAATAGTGCTAAAAAAATATAATGTAAAGAAAAGGGGAATTGCAAAGGGAAATAAAAGAGAATTGTTTTATTGATTAATTTATGCTAAAGATTACATGTAGCAATTACATTAATATAAAATGGGAAAATTAAAGTAGAGTTGGAATGTAGGGAGATAACCTTAACTAACTTCAATATGTGAAGTAGTCATATTGGTCATGTTCTATTTGATGGGGATTGCATACATTACTAAGACATGTAAAACAAGAGAAATAGAATGAAGTACCTTTAGAAAAGAAGAACTTCAAACTTTAACTTGGAGATGGAGTTGTTGTAGAGAAATTGTTGTGCAGAAATTTGTGTAGAGTTTTGTTGCTAAAACTCTTGTTGGGAGAATTTGTGTATAGTAAAAGTGTAGAGAAAGTTGAAGTTGGATCCAAGAACTTGTGTATAGTTTTTGTAGAGAAGAGAAGTTTGGCTCCTTTTCTAAGGTAAAAACGAGGGGTTTAAATAGGTAGAAAAGAGAGGAAAATATGGCTTTTCAACCAATAAGAAAATAAATAAAAATAAATAATAAAGAAAAAATCAAATAATAAATAAAAGAAATATTTTATTTTGATGAAAAGGCTAAGGATATGGGATGGGGAGTTACAAACCTAGGGGGGGATGAACTTGAAGGTAAAAAAGAGTTTTTGTGATCAAGAAAAATAGAGAGAAAAGGCTGCAATCTGTAACTGCCATAATGAGAGCGCGCATCCCGTAGGTAGTGCCGGAGGCGCTCGTGGGTAAAAATGACAGAATGACATAAATGACTCTAAAGTTAACTCTGTTATTCAGTTTAGTCCAAAACTAACGGAATCAGTTAGGAACTTAACCGAAGTAACAGAATTTAACAAAAATAAGTTAAATAAAAATACTATGTATGCAATCGGGGTGAGAGGTCCAAGGCGGGGTGTCTACACTCACGCATGTTAAAGGTGAAATCTTTGTCTTAACCCCAAGCACTATTTGTCACGTTGGATAATCTTGCTCTCCAAGCAAACGAACGTTATGGTACGTCGAGCATTCTTATGTGCCTCTAGACCGCCTATCTAGAGCACTTTTCCCTTTCGGGCAATTAACAGTTTTTAGGACATGGCAAATTCAGTCGACACTGAACCTTGCCCACCGAGACAAACTGTGTCAATTATTTGCTCAGATAGTCATCTTGCAATTCGAAGTCGTCTACACCGGCTCCAATGGTTTCTCAACCATCCCAGTTAGCTCTACCATTGGGTCTAGAAGCCACTCATACCCGCGCCATAAGCCTTCTTCCACTACTAGAGCATAATCTTCATTATCACTATCTCATAGCAACATCTGCCTCATACCCGTGCCATAAGTTCCTCATCTTGAGTAAGGAACTTACTTCTTCATTCGACATTCGTTCTTCCAATGCCCCATCATACCGTAGATTCTACAAACATCCTCCGGTTTTGGACCCCTTTTGTTAGAAGATTTTTTAGAATTCTTCTTCTTTCTATAGCCCATGCTGCCTTCTGCAACTAATTCTGCAGGCTGATTGTCTATTTTTCTTTTGCTCAAATTTTGTCTCAACTCTCTCATCTCGAGCGATCCTTTACATTCTTTAGTGAGATTGTGTATTTACCATTTCAACACGAGTCCACATAATGCTCGTACGATAAAGGCAGCGACACAAGAAGCATCCTTATCCTCAATCTTAGCATCTATATTACGCAAATCATGTAATATAGAAGTAAACATATCTAGATGGTCATTTATAAGCGTACATGTTGGGTTTCCTAGTAACATGCGCAGCGGAATAAAGCATTTAAAATTTTATGAAACCCAAAGCCTATAGATCCATTCATATGATCATGTCAAATACATCTACAATGAATACTAGAATACTAACCCTTGAAGCGTTTGAAATTTTCTTGATCTTCAATCTTGGTTCTTCGCGCTTCTTTTAATCACAAACGCAGGAACACGAACAAAAAGATGATAACACAATCACCCTCTATGGATATCCACATGCGAACGAATATTAAGAACTCTTTCTTAATCTTGACTGCTAGATCAAAAAGGGACTATATGAATTTATGAATTATTGATCTTGATTCTCAATATTGATCAATGAAATTGTTTCTCCGAACAAGTTAACTAACTCATAGCAATGGCTGGTGAAAGGATATTTATATAGGTCTAAGTCCTTAACCCTTAAGGACTTAGGAAACCTAAATCCCGTCACTTAATTGCACTGCAAGAATTCTCTCCCGATAGCACTGGCACGGTCGTGCCCTAAAACTGGCACGGTCGTGCCATTAGATGCGAGCCTGCCTTCCCAGCGACCATTATTGGCACGGTCGTGCTTTGTATCTGGCACAGTCGTGCTTAGAACGATCGTGCCACTTATGCCGCCAGAACTTGCCCTTGGTCGATTTATGGCATGGTCGTGCCCTATAAACGGCACGGTCGTGCTAGACCAAAATTCTGTCATTTTACCCTTTTAAAAATTCGTTCTCTTGTGTGTGACCCCATAGGATAATATCAAGCTGGCAATAAGTCCAAACACACTTTGTCTCATAAACCATGAGCGGACCCTATCAGGCCATCATGATTACCCAAATGATATAACTTACCAAAGTTCGCTAATCCTTTATAGAACATATTACAATCTCTTTGTTTCACGATGTCTATTAAACGTAAGCCATGGTCAATGGTCAACTTACATAGTTCAATGCTTTCTCGATCCCGAATGTATTGATAGGACAAATCTTATTTGAGCACGTCCATGCATTTCATCAATACCATTCATCGAGTGGCCAAAGCTTGACATCTCTCTTGACGAGAAACAAATCCCATCTTGGCTTATTACTCTTCCCTACATGATTCCGATTACGCCAATCATATTCTTTATAGCTACCCGGTTAGGGGTAACGTTTGAATATGTCAAACATAATGTTCATCAAGTAGAAGACTGTAATAACCTCAGGTCTTGAGATTCCAGTAATATAACTACTTAATTATGACATTGTGACCATGACATAAATCTCATACGGGTCAGTCCAGTATTTGTTCTCCAACAAATACCCATAAGTTTAACTGTATCCCATACACCATAATCATCATATGATTATCTATCAAACTTATACTAACAATTAATCATAATTATCAGGGATGGGGATTATTATAATAAACATGCAAAGGATATAATAATCAAACATTCAATATCTTTATTAAAACATAATCAATAGATAACATTAATCGTTCACATAACGTGCCTAGAGCATACAACAACAACAATCTCCCACTTGCACTAGGCCTAATTAATGTATAGAATACCCATAGACCTAACATGACCATCATGCTTTGTCAATGGGTCGGCAATGTTATCATCAGTCGGTACTCTGCATATATTCATGTCTCCTCTATAAACGATCTCTCGAATGATATGAAAATGCCTAAGTGTGTGTTTGGATTTCTGATGTGATCTAGGTTCCTTTGCTTGAGCAATAGCACCATTATTATCACAATAAAAGCCTATTGGATTAGCAACGCTAGGAACCACCTCTAGTTCACCAATGAACTTCTTGATCCAAACAGCCTCTTTTGCAGCATCGGATGCAGCAATATACTCAGCTTCAGTTGTAGAATCTGTGATGGTACTTTGCTTAGAACTCTTCCAGCTAACAGCACCTCCATTAAGCACAAATACAAATCCCAATTGCGATCTCGAATCATCCTTGTCGGTTTGGAAGCTAGCATCTGTGTAACCACTTACAACAAGATCATCTTCCATACCTCCATACACTAAGAACGAATCTTTAGTCCTTCACAAGTACTTAAGAATCGTCTTGACTGCAATCCAGTGACTTTCACCATGATCTGATTGGTATCTGCTCGTCATGCTCAAAGCATACGAGACATCGGGTGTAGTACATATCATGGCATACATGATGGATCCAATAGCAGAAGCATATGGGATTCCAATCATTCTCTCACGCTCATCAGTTGTCTTAGGACACTGATTCTTTCTTAGAGTTATGCCATGACCTACTGGCAAATTTCCTCTCTTAGAGTTTTCCATGCGGAATCTCTTAAGAACTTTGTCAATATATGTATCTTGACTTAAACCAACCAGTTTCTTAGATTTATCACGATAGATCCTTATGCCAAGGATATAAGCGGCTTCTCCCATATCTTTCATTGAGAAACACTTTCCTAACCAAGTCTTTTACAGACTGCAGTGTAGGAATGTCGATTCCAATGAGTAATATGTCATCAACATATAGTACTAGAAATAATACTATGCTACCACTAATCTTCTTGTATAGACAAGGTTCATCTTCGTTCTTGATGAAGCCAAACTCTTTGACCGATTCATCAAATCAAAGATTCCAACTCCTAGAGGCTTGCTTCAATCCATAAATGGATCTTTGCAACTTGCATACTTTGTTAGAAGTTTCTGGATATACAAAACCTTCAGGTTGTGTCATATAAACATCCTCAAGTAAGTTCCCGTTAAGGAACGCTGTTTTGACATCCATTTGCCATATCTCATAGTCAAAATATGCGGCTATAGCAAGTAAAATTCTTATAGACTTGATCATTGCTACGGGTGAAAAGGTTTCATTATAGTCAATACCATGAATTTTCCTATAGCCTTTTTCTACAAGTCTAGCTTTATAAGTATGCACATTTCCATCCATGTCAGATTTCTTTTTAAAAACTTGAATCCTATGGTTTTTACACCTTCGGGTGCTTCAATCAAGTTCCAAACTTGATTATCATACATGGACTTAATTTTTCCATGGCTCCAAGTCATTTATCTGAATTAGGAGCGGACATCGCTTCTTGATAGGAAGTAGGTTCGTAATCATCTATGACTTCCACTTTATTGCTATCCGTCATGAGAAATCCATATCTCTCAGGTTCGGATCGCACCCTACCAGTTCTGCTAGGAACTTGAGTATTTGATTAGGTTCCACAACTTCTTGTGAAACATGATCAGATTCAACCATCGGTTCCATGTTATTTTCGGGTTCTCGAACCTCTTCGAGATTAATTTTACTCCCACTAATTCCTTTATAGAGAAACTCTTTTTCTAGAAAGGTACCATCTCGAGCAACAAACACTTTGTTGTCCGTGCGGTTGTAAAAGTAATATCTCTTAGTTTCCTTAGGGTAACCCACGAAAATATATTTGTCAGATTTTGGTGCAAGTTTGTCAGAGATAAGTCTCTTAACATAAGCCTCACAACCCCAAATCTTCTTGAAAGACAAACTAGGTTTTCTTCCAGTCCACATCTCATATGGAGTCTTTGGAACAGATTTAGTTGGAACTCTATTTAGTGTGAGAGCAGCAGTTTCTAGTGCATGTCCCCAAAAGGATAAAGGAAGATCAATTTGACTCATCATGGAGTGGACCATATCCAATAAAGTCCTATTTCTCCACTCAGACACACCATTCCATTGTGGTGTTCCAGGTGGAGTTAATTATGAAACAATTTCACAATCTTTAAGATGATTATCAAATTTTTGGCTTAAATATTCTACACCACTATCAGATCGAAGTGCTTTAATAGTTTTGCCAAGTTGATTCTGTACTTCATTTTGAAATATTCTAAATATCTCAAAAGATTCACTTTTATGTTTCATTAAGTAGACATAGCAATATCTACTAAAATCATCGGTGAATGTTATGAAGTATTGATATCCTCCCCTAGCACTGCTGCTCATTGGTCCACACACATCAGTATGTATGAGTCCCAATAAGTCACTAGCCCTTTCTTTCACTACTTTTAGTAAAAGGTGTCTTTGTCATCTTTCCAAGTAAACAAGACTCACAAGTTTCATATGATTCAAAATCATGTGAATCTAAAAGTCCGTCCCCATGGAGTTTTGAGATACGTTTCTCATTAATATGACTAAGACGGCAATGCCAAAATAAGTATGATTTACATCATTAGGTTTGGATTTCTTATTTACATTATAAATATTCTCATTATTTCTATTTTCAACATCAAGAACATAAAGGCCATTATATGAACATGCAGTACAATAAAGCATATCATTTAAATAAATAGAAAACTTCTTATTTTTAATAAGAAAACTATAACCTTCATTATCCAAACAAGAAACTGAAATAATATTTCTACTCAAATTCAGAACGTAATAACAATTGATCAAAACAAGAATTAATCCGCTAGGTAAAATGACATCATATGTTCCTACGGCTAATGAAGCAACTTTTGCTCCATTCCCCACGCGTAGGTCCACCTCGCCATCTTTGAGTAGCCTGCTATTCCTTAGTGCCTGCACATTTAAACAAATGTGAGATCCACATCCGGTATCTAATACCCAGGAACTAGAAGTAGAAAGTAGAATATCTATAACATAGATACCTGAAGTAGATGTAAACCTTGCAATTGCGTTTCCAATGACCAATCTCATTGCAGTGGAAACAGATTACATCATTTTGGGAAGTAGGTTTAGCCACAGTAGCATTGGCAATAATTGTCTTGCTAATCTTGGGTTTGACAACTTTTGCCTTACCCTTTCCTTTGCGTTTTGAGCCCTTTCCTTCTCATGACACTACGAGCACAGGAGCGACTTCTTTACCGGTTTTCTTTTCAGCTGTCTTTAGCATCCCATGCAACTCAGAGAGGGACTTATCCATCCCATGCATATTATAGTTCATTACAAACTGATTATAGCTTTTGGGCAATGAATTAAGAATAAAATCAGTGGCCAACTCAACATCAATGGGATGGCCAACCCTCTCTAGATGCTCAAAGTGAACCTTCATCTTCAAAAGATGAGGCCCACAGCCTGCCCATCGCTCATCTTGCATGAGACAATGCAGCTATAGTGTCGAGTCTTTCTTGCCTTGCCTGTTCTTGAAACATCTCTTTCAACTCAACAACCAAGTCATATGCCTCCAAGTGTTCAAGAGTCTTCTGAAGCTCAGAACACATGGCAGCAAGCATGAGACAACCCACCTCACGAGAATCACTCTTGTGATTCTTGTATGCATTTCTCTCATCCTTGGGGGCAGATGATTCAGGTTCCTCAGGAACGGGTTCATCAAGAATGTATAGCTTGTCTTCATGCTTTAGAACAATTCTAAGGCTTCGGATCCAATCCGTGAAGTTAGCACCATTCTCTTGAAGTTTTTCCTTCTCAAGGATAGATCACAATGATAAAGAACTTGTATTTTGAGCCATTATCTACAATTATGCAAACATGTAATCACATATAAGTACCAACTTAATTAAAGATATTATAAATTTTATTATTTCAAAAATACTCCCACTAAATTATATAACCTTCAAATACATCCAATATATCATATAATTTAAATGGGCTAAGATCCAACTTTAATTTAATTTCAAGTCCGCTTTGGCGATACTGCTCAAAATTAAATTAATTAGGTATACAACTCCTTCTCAATCATATCATATATGACTCTTAGATCCTTCATGAGATTTCAGACATCACATGTCTAACATGTTTTAATCTCATTAGTGCCTTAGGCCCAAAACTTTATCTTTTGATAGCCAAATTAAGTTAAACCATTTTAAACGTATAGGAATCACTCTTTCCTCATCTTGCTCATAGATGAATAAAATTAATGCACTTCGCTTTGGCAGAGCCCACATAAAATTACCCATGTACTCACAAGTGTGAAAGATATGTAGCTAGGACTGTTTCGGTCATCTTTTCTTAGTACTCAGAGAGATCCCGTATGAACTTACTGAGCATTGTTCGCTCACCCCTTCTTATATTATTTTTCCTAGGTAAAGACTAAGGATCTAGATGGATTGCAAGGAAGGGAAGTCCGTGGTTATCAAGGAGTTTAAGACATTATTTTTGTTTTGTGTTGAGCTAGTGTGTTGTACTAGCCGTTGGGATTTGAATATTAGTTATGCTTTCGCATTATTTTGATTTATGGTTAGAGTAAACTAGCCGTTGAATGTTAACGTTGGATTTGAACTTATGTTGGCGTTTGGGATTTCCCTAGTTTATGAATTATATTTATATTGTGAAAGTTTGGGTCGTTACACAAGTCACATAAAACGGACAAAAAAAGAAATAAGTCTCAAATAACGTGAAATAGAGGGAGTATGTGTATGTGTAAATACGTAATAATAGTGTATTTTAGCTTGATCTAATTAAAGGGTTGCATATTTCATATATGCTCACAATAAAATAGTCCCCATACAATAAAATAGCCCCCATGAGACTTGACTTGGCCCCATAATTTGAACCGTCCTAACACTAAGATTTTGATCTTATTAAGAAACTATGAAGGGTAGGTAAACCACATGCTCCCTTCAATAAAGTAGCAATATCCACATTTGTCAAGGAGGGAAAAGAAAGACTTTAGCATTCAAAGGCTACTCCTTTCAACAAGTCTTAAGTATACAAAATTATTGTTGACCAACTAATTTTCAGTTATACGCTTACAATATAGCTAGGTCGTTGTGAAACATTATTAAGTAACTGCTTTTATGTCCCATGATCATTTGTCCTTTCTTTTTATAAAAAACTTGAAGTGAGGTAATAATTTTAATGCAATTTATTATGATATACTCTTACAATAATGACATTTATTTTAGTGTCTTACTAATAATTACTAATAATGATACTCCATTCGTTTCAAATTATCTGTCGCTTTAGGAGTAAAAAAATTGTTTCAAAATATCTGTCGCTTTACTATTATCAATGCAATTTTACCTTTTTGTCTCAATTATACCCTTATTAATGATGGTAAAAATATCTCTCGTGCAAGCATTAATCACCTAGAAAGTTGAATTATTTAGGGGCAAATAGGTCTTCTTAACATGCATTAATTACATTTCTTAATATGTGTCAAAAAGTCTAAAGCGACAGATATTTTGAAACGGAGTGAGTAAGTTACATTGCTGAAATTAAAAAATTAATTTATTTAAGGGCAAATTGCACTTTAGTTACCTGAGTTTGTCATCATGTTTCAATTGGTTATCCAGTTTGTGTTTGTTACAATTTGGTTATTGAGTATGTTGTTTTTTTGCAATCAGGTGTAATTTTGGTTAGTTCGTCAGAAACCTAACGGAAAGTGTGTCATGTGCCACTCACATGACATACTTAAGGGTATTTTTGTCATTTTGCTAAGCAAAGAGCGTTAAAAATGTCATTTACTGCATATGCCAAAAAAAAAAAAAAAAAAAAAAAAACCTTCTTCAAAACCACCAGCACAACCACTAGCACCCCCTTTCAAAATGGAGATCTAGAATTAAAAATCCCTAAACCCACCCTCCATCTAATCTTTCCCCCATCCCTTTCCTCAACCCATCAACAACCATTCTCCATTGCCATCTTCGACATACATGCGTTTCAACAAGGTCATTGATGACTGTTGGGACCTCTGCAATCATGATACGCCAGAGGGCTTTGGCGATGATGTTTCCTGGACAAGGAGATGTTGTGCAGAGATGAGGGTGCGTCGGAATCTGGAATGAAGAATTAAGAGGTGCTCGAAATTGAATTTGTCTGCGTTGATCGGAAGGAGAGACGCCAGCATTATTTCTTAGGGGCACCGGTTCGATAAAAATATAGGAGATGGTGCAGACTTGGTTTAGCTTCGCTATTCTGGCGAGATGGTGCGGCGAGTGGGGAAAAGCGATGGCGATGGGTGTGCGGTGGATGTAGATAGTGATTGCCGAAGGAAGAAGGATGCTCCCGAAGACGATGACAGTGAAGGCGGCAGACGTGGTGCAGAAGGACGATGATGAAGACGGGCAGAATTAGTGATGGCCAGGTGATGATGGTCGGCGCAGGGAGAGGGAACGACTTGGCGAAGGGGTGGACTAGGGATCGGTGATTTGTGGAACTATGTTCACGATCCACCCCTCTTTTTTTCCTTTTCTTTTTTTCTTTTAGTGTCCACCCGTGAAAAAGACAAAAATACCCTTAAGTATGTCATGTGAGTAGCACATGACACACTTTCCGTTAGGTTTCTAACGAACTAACCAAAATTACACCTGAATGCAACAAAAAGACATACTCAATAACCAAGTTGTAACAAACACAAACTGGATAACCAATTGAAACATGAAGACATACTCAGGTAACTAAAGTGCAATTTGCTCTTTATTTAATGGGAATCACTTGTCATTTTTCTCTCAATCTTCTTTTTCATATTCAACTACTCCATTTTTTTTTTATATATGTAGACACTCTCTATCACTTTCGCTGATGACAATGAGTCTTTTCTCACATAACATAAATCTTTGCCTCTTATTTGTGCGCATATCAATGAGTCCATTCTCTCTCAACGTTGTAAAAAAAATGATAAAATCAACAGTAAAAGTTGTTATAAATTGAAATACAGGAATATGCTTCATTTCAAGTGAACATAGGTCGCGTTGGCTTCCTTGACCCTACTAAGGCTCCGTTTGTTTGGAGGAAAACATTTTTCGGAAAACATTTTCTGCATTTTCCGGTGTTTGTTAAGCACCGGAAAATGGGGAAAATGTTTTCCGGAAAATGGTTTTCCCCCTTTTTAAGGAAAATGATTTCCTTACCTCCACCTAAGGAAAACATTTTCCGGAAAAGGTTAATGATACAATTTGTTTTGTTGAACACTCTTCCACCTCCGCCTCGCCACTTTCCCACACCACCCATCCCACCCTCAAACCCCCTGCCCCCACCCACCTCAACCCCGCCCCTGCCCCCACCCCCCCCCCCCCCCAAAAAAAAAAAAAAACTTCTTATCACTCTTAATAAAATTATTTTTGAACACCTCCCCCCCCCCACTATCCCACCACCCACCTCCATCCCCACCCACCCCAAAAAACTAAACTTTCTTTTCACTCACATTAAAATTATTTTTGAAGACCTCCCCCACCCACACCTCACCCCTATCCCCCCCACCTCCCCTACCCCCCCC
Source organism: Campanula takesimana (assembly GCA_026119855.1). Taxonomy (NCBI): domain Eukaryota; kingdom Viridiplantae; phylum Streptophyta; class Magnoliopsida; order Asterales; family Campanulaceae; genus Campanula; species Campanula takesimana. Next base: position 2,552,408 of record JAOWBW010000017.1, on the reverse strand, counting down.
CCCAACACCACCCATCCCACCTCAACCCCCACCCCCATTCAATTTTTTTCTCATATTTTTTGTTTCTCATAATAATTTTTTTTCTCATACTAACTTAATTTTTGCTCATATGAAAATATTTTCTGGAAAATATTATCCTTAGATTTACCAAACAACCAAAAATATGTTTATGTCATTTTCCCGAAAATCATTTTTCGAAAAATGTTTTCCCCCAAACAAACGGAGCCTAAAGTACAACATTATTCACGCATAGCGATTTTACAGTTATAATAAGGCTTACAAAATTTTAATTATAACTACAAGTCTACAATTATAAATAATTAAATATTTAATTAATAAACAATTAGATTTTTGTATTAATATTACTCCTTCCGTCCCCGAGTATGTGTCCACCATCCCATTTACACGGTGATTAAGAAATGGTGGAAGTAATGTAAGTGTTGTGAGTATAAAAGTAAAGTAGGAGAGTGAATGAGTGGAAGAAATAGTAAAGATTCTTTGCCATTTTTGAAAGCAAACATATACTCTGGGACGAATTAAAATGAAAAAGTGGACATAACTCTGGTGGGACAGAGGGAGTAGTTAATAGTAATACTTAGGGATGGCAACGGGGTGGGTTTGGGGTGGGACCGAACCCGACCTAATGTCGAATGGAGCGACCCGACACGAAGTGTATCAAATTATAAAATTTGCAGCTCATATTTGCTTGGGTCCAATCTATGTCTAAGCTTAAATTTTAATTAGTTATAGAAATTAGTTTAAAATCATCAAACCTCACTAAAAACAACTATAAAAATAAAGTGAACAACTTATAATATGATTAACTAACATAATATCTTGACTTTGTACATTATGGTGCGGGTCGGGTCGGATCACGGCGGGTCAATATCAAAATCCGAACCCGACCCTAACTCGCTCGGGTCATGAAAACTCCAACCCGAATCTTACTTTTTTGGGGCGAATCACCTTTTTCGGGTTCGGTCAAATCGTCATCCCTTAGACCATGTACAATGATTGTTTTTTGGGGTGTTGAATGCCAATTAAACATAGTGGGAGGGTGTTTAATGTGTGCAATGGTTGTTTAATGGGTGTTGAATGGAAGGTGTGTGTTGAATGTATTCAACACTGATTAACGGAAGAAAGGGGAGGCTGAATGGGACACGCGGCGCTCAAAGATTGGGCAGAAATGGCGTGTGCAGCTCACGCGCAGACAAAGGCGCGTCTGGCGCAGAGGCAGCGGCTTTTTTTTCTGGTTGGACCACGTGGCAGAGCATGATTGGTTGTCTTTATTTTCAGATTATTTTCTTTTATCCCAATTATTTAAGCTCAATTATTTCACAGAAAATGATTTTTTTTTTTTTTTACACCAAAAGTCCTAAAAAAACTTCTCTATAAATTGACGTAAGTTTCATTGTATTTCGACAAAAAAAAAAAATTCTTTTTCTTGAAATGGATCCCAATAATAACCATTTCAACTAGGGATGGCAATTACCGAATCCGATCCGTACCGAAGGTGATCCGATACGAAAAAATAGGGTTTGGTTTGTAATTTTTAAAACCCGAGCGGGTTCGGATCGGATTCGGATAATGCTGATGATCCGATCCGAACCGACCCGATCCGAACCATAATGATCTGATCTGAACCCGAGCCGATCCGACCCGAACCCTTAATAGAAGGTGAATTATAAATATTTTTAATATTATCTTAAATTTTATTTTTTCTAATTTGTGTTTGTAAGTGAGATTTGGATGATTTTAGACTATTTTCCATACAACATTGTGCTTAAAAATATTTTTTAATTAATTAATTTTGAGCTAAAATACATAGACTTTTAATAAGATTCGTTTCGGATCGGGCCGGTCACGGTTTCTTGAATTTTCGGATCGGATCAGGTTCAGATCAGTATATTTGAGATTCGGATCGGGTTCGGGTCGGCCATGATCCGTTCCGAACCCGACCCGTTGTCATCCCTAATTTCAACACTCAAAATTCAAAAAATTAATTAAGTGTGAAGTATTTTATTTTATTATTATTATTTTACTAATCATAAAAATAAAGAATATAAAATAAATTTTAAGTGGTGGGGTATAGGATGATGAGTGGGAAGGGTGTTGAATGAGGGATTAAACAAATATTGTAGGTTGTAAAAGTTGAATGAGTGTTGCATGGATGAGTTGGAAGAGAGAGAAGATGATGTGAAATGATAAATTGGGTGTTAAATGGAAAAGAGGCTGTCTCTCGTACGTGCGACGACGCCGAGCCGAGCCGTTTTTTTTTTTTTTTTTTTTTTTTTTTTTTGCCACCACAACTTTTTTTCCTCCAACAAAAGTAAAACTTATTATAACGAAATGTAACACTTTTTTTTTATTCAAATGTAACACTTTTTTTAAAAAAAATATATACCACAATTTTGCTGCAATAGATAAAGATAACATAAAAGATTGACAACTAAACTAATGTAACACTTTTTATAAAGGAATATAACACTCATTTTTTCAAATGTAACACTTTTTTTCTCCGAAAATTAACACAGGATTGACAACTAAACTAACGGTGTATATATTTGCAAGGCATGGGTTTGTGAAAGGCATAAGTTATTTACTATAATACCCTCATATATATACCTTCAAAATACCCAAATCCATTCATTTTAAAGAAACCATCAATCTCTCACTCCCTCCATCAATTTATAACCCCAACTTTCAATTTCAATTCCTAATTTGACTTTTATGCTTAAAATTCGATCTTATAATGCTTAATTGTAGTTTAAATTTGATCCTACATTGTTGTAATTGTGTTTGATTGCTTTATTTGGGGTTTATTATTCGAATTGTGTACGAATTGGTGGTTAAAAAATCTGAAACTGTCGGCGTTGATTTCGTGTGGTTTTACACGAGTTGTTCTTTTGGGTTTCGGATGCCTTTACACGAGATGGTTCCATGTAACTCGTATGAACTTTACACGAGATGGTTCTCAACATTTCGTGTATAGCCAAACGAGATGGTTCTCAAATTAGGTGAAATGCATCGTGTTATTTCGTGTAAAAGTTGGTGAAATGCATGTGTTATGTTTCGTGTAAACTTGAGTGAAACTCAACGCATTATTTCGTGTAAAATCAGGCGAAACTAACAACTTCTACCTTTGCCATATTTCGTGTAAAAGTGTGCGAAATAAACCCATTATTTCGTCCACGTTTACACGAAACGCGCGTATCCGGGTAAGGGTATTTTAGGCATTCCTGTGCCTTGTACACAATGGTGCCTTGCAAATAGAATTCGCCCTAAACTAATGTTACATTTTATAAAAAATGAATGTAACATTTTTTTTGTCAATTGTAACAGTTTATATTCTTAAATGTAACATTATATATAAAATGTAACAATTATTTATTGAGAAAGTAACAATTGAAATGCAACACACAATTTTTTTTTTGTAAAAACTGTTGTTACCTTTAACAGTAGAAAGTGTTACTTTTTGAATATGAAACTGTTACTTTTATCAGAACAGAGTGTTACATCTTAGCTGATGAGCAACTCAAACTTTTTGTGTGTAAAAAAATGTATTTTTTTTTAAATAAAACCATATCATGACCTATGTAGTTTTATTCGTCTCGTCGAGACGAATACAATGATATTTTTAATTTTTTTCCTGAGTTATAAATCTCAAGATATAGCATTTTAAAATCATTGAAGGTTTTTTTTATAGGGACACGTGGCAACGATCTGGAAAGAAGGAGGGCTAGATCTAGCCGTCGGTTGTAGCGAAATAGGCAGCTGCGAGAAGCAGCGGAGCGGACCACCCTTGCCACGTCTTCGCCGCACATGCATCCGCCACATCTAAGAATTAGTCAATGGAAAATGGCGTTTAATCCGTTTTACATGGTCTTACTAATGCTCTTTATATCCATCTACGTGGTGGCTTCATTGCCTTGACAAAATATAACCGAGCCGGGCAAACGACTAAGCCGATCAATTTTTGTCGGCTAAGCTAGAGTCCACTAGCAACCTTTCTTAAAATAATTCTGTCACCAGCTAGCGAACAAACAAAAGAAAGTGTAGATCCTCCTTGCAGATCACAACCCTCCACGTCATTGACAGCTGGGATTGAAGCCGCCATCTTCACAGATCAACGAATTTCGGCTGGCTCGGTACACTTTAGCTCCATGGTCTACTGCGTACAGTATCAAATCCGTTTTGTCCGTTGCTTTTTCGCTGCAGTTATATACAAACGCGTATTGCCTTAAGCTTGTGCAGGATTTCACCTTTCACCCCTAAGGTTATGTAAAACTAATCAACAGCCCCTTACTTTTATTTTGAAGTATTGTAAGATCATCCATCGCTGTAAACGAGCCGAGTCGAGCTCAAGCTCGTTTAAAACTTATCGAGCTTGAGTTTTTCTCGAGCTCGAGTCGAATCCAGCTCGCGAACAACTCGAGTCGATATCGAACTCGAGTTTTAACGAGCCGAGCTCGAGCTTAGTGTGTGTGTTTTTTCCCTGTAAAAATGTGTTCTTAACGAGCTTATTCAGTCGTGTTCGAGCCTATTGACATGTTATTAGAACTAGGGATGGCCAAACCGGACCGGAACCGTAAAACCGGACCGGAAAAGCCCGGAACCGGAGCAAACCGGGGAGGAAACCGGAACCGCAAGGCATCCGGGCCGGTTCAGGGTCACATAAATGACGAATCGGACCGGAATCGGAACCGGAACCGGAACCGTACCGAAAATCCCTTGTTTTTCAATAATTTTAAAGGGGGGACCGGAACCGGAGCCTAACCGGAACCAGATTGTGCCAACCGGAACCAGAACCGGGGTAAGCGCGGGCCGGTTCAGGGTCACATATATGGCGAACCGGAACCGGCGGTTCCGAACCGGAACCGGACCCGGAACCGGTTTTGGCCATCCCTAATTAGAACCATTCCCCGTTAATTGTCAAATTGTCATGAAAAACCACAACCATCATATCATATCATATTTTTCTTGTTCCATGTCACATTGAAAGTTCAACATGAAAGTTTTTTTTTTAAACATAAATTCAAAGCTCGGAAGCCAAATAGTCAATGGTGCTAGTAGCAATCTATGGAAATAAAAACAAAAAAACAATGTACTTTCTTTGTCAATTATTATAGTCCATCCTTACATGTACAAACAGAAATCTTAAATATCTTTGTGAGGCCAAACTTGATGTTATATAAAAGGCAAACTTTTCATCAAGAAACAATGTACTCACGTAACCATAGTTGCTTGATAACTGAGTACTCCTTAACGAAAGGTCAATTTGCACTGACAACATAATGTACTATGGTTGTTGATCAATTAATACAGTTCTTATTACTCCCTCCGTTTCAAAATACATGACGTTTTAGGAGTTAAATTTTATTCCAAAATATTTGACGTTTTACTAGTTTCAAGACATTTTTTTCTCTTGTATGCCAATTATACCCTAATACATTAATTGCAACCTATTTCTTGTTTAAGCATTTAATTGCATAGGTAATTTGATTCTTTTAAGGGTAGACAAGTCTTTTTTATATGTATTAATTGCATTTCTTAATATGAGTGAAGAAGTCTAAAACGACATGTATTTTGAAACAGATGGAGTAATATGAAGTAGTAATACATTATAGTGCTCCTTCCGTTCCAAAATATTTGTCGCTTTAAAAGTGAAAACTTGTTTCAAAATATTTGTTACTTTGCAATTATCAAAACCTTTTTTCTCTTTTTTGTCAATTATACCCATATTAATTATTGTGAATTATCTTTTGTACAAACATTAATTACTTATGAAATTGAATTATTTTAAGGGTAATTGAGTCTTCTTAACATGCATGCATTATACTTATTAATATGTATGAAATAGTCTAAATCAACAATTATTTTGAAACGGATGGAGTAACAAATAATGTACTCCCTCTGTCCCTAAATGAGTGTCCATTTTCAAGAAATCTTTGTCCCAAAATGAGTGTCTTTTTTAGCATAACTTTGTCCCTAAATGTTTTTTTTCGAATTTTTTTTCACCGGTCTCTTTATACATGCAAAACTAAATGTTTGGAAATGAGATTACAAGATTATATATGAATCTTTGCCACGAAAATGTAAAAAAAGATGACATTTTCAGATGTCCCTTAAAATAAAATTTGGACACTCATTTAGGAACAGAGGTAGTACCATAAAAGTTTATTTCACAAAAGATGCAATGGACCATGATTGTCATTTATTGTTAGTACCAAGATTGGTTTAACATTACTATAGCAAGGATACTTTAATCCAAAAATTAAAATTAGTGACCACTTATTTATTAAGACGCTTATGGAAAAAAGGGTTATTCTAGCAAATCTCTAAAAATTATTTATATCGACTTAACATGTTAGTTATAAGTCAAAATTTGAAGATTGCAAATAAATTTTGATTATCTCTTACAGACCTGAAGACAAACCAAAATAAATTGAAAATCATATTTTGTTCATCCTTCATGTTTTTATATACTCCCTCTGTCCCAGAATGATAATCCCCTTATTTTTATGGGTTTTACGAAGGAACTTTGAGTAATAATTAAGGCTACTTTTAAATTTTAATTATTCTAATGAAATTTTTGAAATTGTTCTTGATACACCATTATAAATACTATTAATATCAATTTTTAGATTCACATTAACATAATTATAAGTAGCATTTATAACTGCTCAAAGTTCCCTCGTAGTAACAACGAAAAAAGGTGGACTATCTTTCTGGGTCGACGGGAGTGTTTCTTTAGCCTTGTAACCCAATAAGTATCATTATACTTTTTTTTTTTTTTGAAGGGGTATCATTATTCTTATTATCATATTGATTTCTAAAGCCTTAAATCTTTCACACACACAAAATTTGGTGAATTCTTAAATGAGAAAATTTTGGGGGATACTAGTTCCTTCATAAGTTATAAAAAGTCTTGTTTTTATAAGTTTAGGGTTTAAATTTGTTTTATAGGGTTTAAGGTTTAGGGGTTAAAAACAGGACTTTTTATAACTTATGGAGGAACTAGTTTCCTTCAAAACGTACTCTTTTTAAATATTCACTCTGTCTCGAAAGACAATATAACTTTTAGAGGGTTTAATTTGATCAAAATATAACAAAATATTTAGAAAAGTAATTTGAATGACATTTAAAAAAAAATATACACCATTTAAAAAATTATGAATTATAAATTATACATTTTATTATAATAATCAAAATAGATTAAATTATTATTGATTCAATATGAATTAAATTGACAACTAATAATTTTTTTAGAAAATTAGTTTCATTTAAAGAAATTGTCATCGTGTTACAAACTCTATTGAGTTTATCACATATCTAGTTCGTTATCTATTACAAACCCATATAGATCTATTACAGAACGTGAAAACTACTTAGTCTATTACAATTAGCTACTTATCTATTACAAACTCCTATTGATCTATTACAAAACATGAAACTACCTAGTCTATTATAGATATAGTTCTTTATCTTTACAAACTCATATGGATCTATTACAACATGAAAGTACCTAGTCTATCAAAAATAGCTAGCCTATTATATAGGTCAGAGATATAATTTACAATGACAAAAATTCTCTACTTTGCTCCATATGAAAATCGAATCTTAAACCTCCACTAAAGCATATTGCTATACCAAGAAGCCTCTTTGATACAATTAAAAAAGTTAGACCTATACAAAAACACAAAGTGTGTATATCATTGTGAAGGCTATCTTGATCAAAAACCCAATTTGGTGGATTTTTCATATATTTTATTTGAAAAATACTGGTCATAAACTAGGAGCTCTATGCTATGTTTGATAGATTAAAATTTGATTTCTCATAATTCTCTAAAATGTACCATATGATAATCACAATATCATTATTAGTATTATTTTAAGCAATAATATCTTTATGATCTTAACCAGAAGGAAAAAAGAGAGATTGAACTTTAGAATTTAAAATATGAAACTTGACCTTTACCACTGAGTCACTCTTTTGAAAATAATATATCAGTAATAATTTTGTTTGAAGCAATACCTATCTATAATATTTAGAAACCCAATATTAACCATAAGTAAAATAAGTTTAGGTACACACATTACGTATATGAAACAATAAGGGAGGTATTTGAAAATATGCACCAAAAACAGAGTACTCCAATAAATATATAAACGTGACATTTACTCCGCCCTCTCTTTCTTTTGTTTTGTAAGTATTTTTCTCTCTGATCATTCTTCCATTTCTGACCGCCCAAAGCCACCGTGCTCAGCCATGGCAGCAACAGCGACAGCGGTACAGGTGGAAGAGTTAACGTCCGGTGCAAGCGGTCGCATCATACCAGTTTTCAAGAACCTCCGTCGCTCTCTCCTCTTCTCCTCCGATTCCCTCCGCCGTGCCCTAATTTTTCTCCATTCAATTTTCCTCTGGTTCCTCATCCTCCTCCCTCGCCGTCGCGGCGGCGGTCTATCCCCTCCCCCGTCCCCGACCTCGGCTTCCGCCGCCGCCGCGTTCCGGTCCAAGCGGAGGTTTGCGTTGAGGAGAGATGAGGAGGACACGCTTAGGCGTAGGGCGCTTGCTGAGGGAATTGAGATGGTGGCCGATGATCGGTGCCAGTGGAACACGTCGATTTTCTTCGGGATCAGGCGGAATGCGCTTTTCTGTCGGTCGTGGTTTCCCGTTGACGCCGGTGATATCAAGTAAGGCCTTTATGATTTTTTTTTTTGATTCTGTATCTATTGGTTGCTTGAATTTTGTGAAATTCGGGTAATTTATATTTCTTTGACTGATCATTGCATGTTTGGTGAGAAATTTATGTAGAATTGATAGAAATGGGGAAGTTTCGTTGGTTCTAAATATTTCAGGCAGTGAAAAAAAGCTTAAATTTTCGAAATTGAAGAGTTCAAATATTGCACGTCTTTTTTTTTTTTTCTTTTTTTTTTTTCCCACTGTGGCTTATGTTGTTCTGCTTTGGAAATTGAAGTGTATAAACTGTTTTATTTTTCCAATTGTGATAAAAAAAAAAAAAAAAAGGTTGGTTCACTGGAGATAATAATTTAATCCCATCTCTCTCTCTCTCTCTCTCTCTCTTAAACTGCTTCTGTGCTTAATTATTTACTGATATTTAGCTGTATTGTGGTTTACATGTTAATGTAGGAAAGAAATTAGAGGATTAGGAATGACGTTTTAAAATTCTTGCTAGCTTGTCTACTTGGTGTTCGATTAAGCTGTAAAGATGATGTTATTGACAAAAGTCTAAAAGTTATTTTGTATATCCACTTTCGGTTGCATTACATTTGTTTGTGGTTTCTTATAAACAGTATATGTAGTCAAAACTCAAAAGGATGAATAGCAAATATTTTGACATATTGAGCTAAAAACTCTAAAGTTATTCAGGCTAGTATAAGAACTGTACCAGTTCAATCCCCTCGTCCTAGATAAGTAGAGCCCATAATGAGCTCTTTTTTCATCTGTTTTCAATCCCCTTGGGCCTTGTCCCAGATAGGTAGTAGAGCCCATAATGAGCTCTTTTTTTTTTCCTCTGTGTGTCAATATTGTAACTGTTCTTAATCTTTTGCAAACAAAATTGTATTTTGTTAGCAACTCCTTGGCCATAATCAGATGAATACAGGTTGATTTGTTCGTGTTACTTACAATGATATTGCGATCTGGGCTAATTGTGGCATCTAACTTTCAGGTCTTGTGGTTGCCTCTGTTTTTAGTTTCATTTGGGTCTTGTTGTTGTGTCTGTCTTTAGTGTCTTGCTCATGTCTATAATTTTTTGATTATTGTGAACATGCCTTGGTAGTGCTTGTAAAAATGAAGAAGTGTGATTTAAACAAAGAAACAAAAGAACAATGTTTCTTGTCATCCTATTCTTCCTCCTTCGTATTGGGCTCTTCTATACTATGCCATTATTCCAGACCAAGCTCTCACTCTCTCTCTCTCTCTCTCTCTCTCTCTCTCTCTCTCACACACACACACACACACACACACACCCACCCACCCCTCTTCTTGCTGTTTTTACAAAAGGTGTCTGTGCTTGTTAGATCTCTTGTGGTGTTAAACATATTTGAATCATCTAGTTTAATGCACGTTTTCATTTTTCCTTGCATTTGCACATATTTTCCCTTTAAACAGGTTCCTCTTCTTGAAACATTATGGTTTGAACTACAGATCTGTTAGCTATGACCTTTTGACCTCTTTCAATACCTTTTTAGCTTCCTTCAGTTAGTTTAATCGTTCGGGTTCCAGGGTTCCATGTTCTGATCAGAAGTTATGAAGTTAAATTATCTAAGTCTTTTGATATTGAAAATGGGGCAGGCTATTATCCTTCTACTTCCATTAACGCATCACATTCTTCAGGTCGTACTTGTGACTCTCGTCTTCAAGTTTGAAGTTCTTTTCTTACTGTAATGAAATATTTACAAGCAAATTAAGGCGATTAGGTTTTCCTGATACTGTTTTAATACCATTCTGTATTGTTTCCCATTTTGTTTTGTGGTTCACTCTTTCATTTGATCTACTAGTTTTTGTCCCTAAGAATTTTCCTTTATTTTTTCAGAGGTATAATGATCATTATTCATGGGCTAAATGAGCACAGGTAAATTTCAGGCTTCTGTCTCTCCTTTATCGCTGTATGTGTGTGCTGTTCTTTTTTCTCGTTTGATTTTGCTGACCAAATAAGAAGCAGCTATTTTTAGGCCATCTCCAAGAGAGCTTAATAACTTCAAAAAATGCTCTCCATTTTGCCTCAAATCCCTTCTCCAAGAGATACTTCAAAACCCACACCGATTTAAAGTAACTTTGGCGCAGTTTGCTACTGCTCCATCCCTTTTTTCCGTTTTCTTTTCCCATTTAACCTATACTACTCTCTCTGTCCTAAAGTGTATAATTAAATTTTCAAAATTTGGTTTTATCAAAAATAAATTTAAACAAAATTTGAAAATTCATTTTGGGACAGAGCATAACTTAATGTTATTTATATTCATTATAAGAATAATTAATATATCCATTAATGGAAAACATTTTAATTAAATTAATATTAAGGAGTATTTTTAAGAATATTCTTAATTTGGTGTAAGATTTGAAGCAAATTGTTGGGGATGATGGAAGATATTTGGTGCTGAAATTGCACCACTTTAGAGGGATAGTGTAATTTCTGCACCAAACTGTTGGTGATATAGATGCTTTACATCTCTTATATTATTATAATCTCTTTTCTATTTCAGTGGGCGATATGCTCAATTTGCAAGGCAGCTCAATTCATGCAACTTTGGGGTTTATGCAATGGATTGGATAGGTACAGCTATTACCCTTTACTGTTGTAATTTTTAGATTCGTTATGGTTCTATGTTAAAAAAGGATAATTAATTGCCATATCAAAAAGAAGTTTTAAGTTACATCTCTTTTGACTCCTTGCAATCTATTTTCTTTTTTAATTCAAATATTTTCACTGTCAGTAAAAACTCATGTCTGTCTTTGAAGTTTGAAGTGTAAACAAATGCTGTCAGATTTAATTTTAATCGCTTCTGATACTCTGGAAGGCTTCCTCTTCACTTTTCCTTTAGATAACGTTTGGGATTAATTGAGTGGTTTCAGTCTCATGTTCACCCCAAATCTTGCAAGTCATGCAAGAAAAGTTTTGGGGAAGATGGGGTGAACATAATGACAACCATTTGTCAGAGCATGTGTCTTTAATTCTACTAGTCCACATGACGATGACATCAATGAAGTTGTGTTTGGTCATTGATGATGTTATCCATCTTTAGTTGAATAACAATTTTGATGGTTAATACTCCCTCCGTCCCAAAATGATCTTACCATTTGACTATTCAAACTTTTTAAGGATGTGAATTCTTGCTTTACTAGCCATGTTTTGTTTATGTACTTAGCCCAAATTGTAGAAATGGGAATAACTTTTTGGGACAATGAGAAATGTCAAATGGGAAGATCATGGACAGCGGGAGTATTTCAGTATCTTGTCATTCGTGTGGGGAGATATATCCTCCCCATTAAATTTGTTAGCGCTGGAAATTGACCCGTTATTTGTTTCACATAGGTCATGGTGGGAGTGATGGATTGCATGGATATGTACCTTCATTGGATCATGTTGTAGCAGATACAGTGAGTTGTTTCAAACATTTAAGAGTCTCAAAAGTTTCTCTTTTGCATTGCCACCCTATTCATTGGGGGCATCATTGCTCAAAATATATCACGCATTTTATCTCAAAAAAGAAAACATAATGTACGGCTTCACATTCGTTCTAGGCCGTTGGATCCAATCCGGTTGGATGGGCAGGTCGGGGAACCAGCCCAGTGCTGCTCTCTCATTTATTCTCTGTAGTCAATAGGCTGTTCAAATTATATTTTTATTTCAACTGATGTTCCAGTTACAGCGTAACATACTTGTTGAAATTACTTTTATTATTTCCATGACATATGGCTGATTGTTTGATCTCTATTAATTTTTGTATATTATTCATCTTCTTCTCGTAGGGAGCTTTCCTGGAAAAGATTAAGTTGGAAAACCCTGGGATACCTTGTTTCCTATTTGGTCACTCGACTGGAGGTTCTGTGGTCTTAAAGGTAAGGCTACTCAAACATATCTGCATGCGGGTCCAAGCTAATTGGTATTTTGACTAAGAAAAAGTATCTAATAATATGTTTCATTTATAGGCCGCTTCGTACCCTCACATAGAAGAAATGCTGGAGGGAATAGTACTGACTTCGCCAGCTTTGCGTGTTAAGCCAGCACATCCAATTGTTGGGGTAAGTCTTCTTAATCCCACAATTAGAGTACGAGCATGGTCCTTGTTATCAAATGATTCTAATATGTGTCCGATTCTAATATATGTGTCCTATATTACACCCCCAAGCAGTTGGGCTCTTCATATACTTCCTCCGTCCCAAAAATAAATGTCATGCTTTGACTTTCTTGGTCAACTTGATTGAATTTGACCAAAATTTCATGAAATTGTAGTAAATTTTTTATTTTGTTTTTCAAGAAAGTTAACATCATTAAGGAAATTGCCATCATATTACAAACCCCTGAGGAGTCTATTACAGATATATTTTCCTATCTATTACAAACCACTTTGGTGTCTGTTACAGAACATGATACTACCTAGTCTATTAGAAACAGCTAGCCTATTACAAATGGACCAGTGATGCAACTAGTATCCTTAATGGTGTATCACTATAATCGTCTAGAAAACAAAATTTGGTCAGAGTTCAATCTAATTGACCAAGAAAGTCAAAGTATGACATTTGTGACGTGAGTCTAACCCAACAAAGGTCTCCCCACCCTTTTTCTTTGACTGACATCTTTTTATGCAGGCGGTGGCTCCATTATTCTCTCTGGTAGCGCCAAAATACCAATTCAAAGGTTCCCACAAAAGAGGCATCCCCGTTTCCAGAGACCCAGCAGCTCTTATAGCCAAATACTCTGACCCATTAGTCTACACTGGACCCATGAGGATCCGTACCGGCCATGAGATTTTACGAATCTCATCCTACTTAATGAGGAACTTCAAGTCAGTGACCGTTCCATTCTTTGTCCTCCATGGAAGTGCAGACAAGGTGACGGACCCACTTGCTTCTCAAGATCTGTTCAACGAAGCACCTTCCAAGTTCAAAGACATAAAGCTCTACGAAGGGTTTTTGCATGACCTTCTTTTTGAGCCCGAGCGTGAAGAAATCGCGCAGGATATTATTGATTGGATGGAGAAGAGACTAAGGTCTGGCATACTTGAAAATGTCGATAGTCAATGAATAAACCACCCGATTTGTGAAAATTAATAGGCCTTGAATACTGAGGTTTTGAAAGATATAGGCATAAGAATGAAGTGTTTATATCTGCAAGTTAGGAACTTGAGTTGAAACCTTGGCCTCCTGAAAGGTATACTAGTGTTTTAAAGGGCTAATTGGTCTTTTTATGTTAATGAAGCTTGTACCTAATGTTATGGATATTGAAAGCTCTATTGTGCTTTCTCCTTCCTTTGGGTACATATTGAATGAAGCTTGTAACTAATGTATGTATGCATGCATGTATGTACATATATACGTGTATATATGTATGCATATCAGCGTATGTATCTTCCGTCCTTTGAGGATAGTGAATCTAGCGCAAGTTATGTCAGTATTAGCCTGCTTGAAAGCTTCCATATCCCGGCAGTGCTAGTTGCCCTACTTCGTTTGTGACATTGCGAGAAACTTCAGTATGTCTTCCCGGTTCAACAGCTCCTCTTTTGCATCTTTACATTTCTTGATCTCCATTTGTTCTGTCAAGCAAAATGTATGTCAAGGAGATGAATGTAATTTGGGGTTTGTGCATGCAGTCGGACTGTATGTCAGTTTGATAATATATGCAGGTCAAGGGGTGGACCCTACCAACATAGCGGTACCAGACCAGATAATGATTCTCTAACTGTGAAAACCAGTCAGTAGTAGTAGCAGTAGTACTTTTCGAGTCTAGTTCATTCATCTGTTTTATTAATGGAAGAACCTCTTCCCTGAACAGTTTAGCTCCATTGATGGCACATCTAAACGTCGTGCCTGGAAAATTGCGAAGAACCTTTTCCTAAGAACATGAAAATGAGCGTTAATCTTGGCGAAGGATCTTCATTGTTTTTGGAATAACTTCGAAGGCAAAGAAAAGGCAAGTTGGTTGCTTTTGGACTCAAGAACTGTGACAATTAATACAGGATTTTCTTGTTTTCGCCCATTGAAGATCCTTCTGATATCATGATCTTCTTTATTTGAGGTTGCCACCTAACTTGTGATTGTCTTGTGGTCATTTAAGAACACTAATTTGTTCCCGGTAATGGACATTTTGGATCGTCGGATGAGTAGTTTTTCATCCTTTCTATGATCAAGTTTTGGGGTTCGCCGGATTTTGCAGGTGTCTTTGATTTCACTGTTATAGTTATACACCATATATGTACTCTTAGACCATTTACACAATGGATTCAATTCAACACCCACTTTAACACTCCAAATCATATTCTCTCTCTTCCACCTAATAATTCAACTCATCATTCAACACTTACACCCTGCAATGGTTTGTTTAATTAAAATTTAACACACTTCCAACTTATCGTCCTAGACCATACCACTTAAATTTTATTTTCTATTCTTTATTTTTATGATAGTATAATAATAATAATAATAATAATAATAATAATAATAATAATAATAATAATAATAATAATTTTAAAAAATACTTCACACTTAATTGTTTTTTTGTAATTGCAATTAAATAAATATAAGGGTTTTTTAGTGTTGAAATAGTTAGTATTGGGATCCATTTCACTAAAAAAGTTTTTTTTTTTTTTTTTGTATCCAAATCAAATGAACTTGCATCTATTTATGGAGATTTTTTTTTAATGAATTTTGGTGTAAAAAAAAAAAAAAAAAAAAAAATCATTTACTGTAAAATAATTGAGCTCAAATAATTGGGATGAGAAATTAAATCGGAAATTTCATGAACCAATGAATGATTGCCAAGTGTCACAATCAGAAAAAAAAAAAAAAAAAAAAAAGGAAAAAACCAGCGCTGGGCCCTTGAGGCGCCTTACACGCGCCATTTCAGCCCTATCAGGAGGCGACGCGTGGCATAGTGTCTGGCCCTTTTTTTCCATTCAACCGTATTGAATCCATTCAACACTTCCACCAATTCAACACACTATTGCACAACTTTATGTGTTGAATGGGCCATTCAACACCCATTAAACATGCCATTGTAGATGGTCTTATAATAGTACAACATAAATTTTTTGGGGAAACTAATTCCTCCACAAATTATAAAAAGGGACTTTTACCAATAAGTCCCTGGGGGAATGTGGTATTTACCAATAAAAATACAACATTTCAAATTCTACCTTAGGGTCCTTAGGTTCAAATCAATTTTACCAATAAATCCTTCATACCTTTTAAATGGCAAAAATACCCCAAGCCCAAATTAAATCCTCCAACACCTCTAACCTTTGACCATTTTGACTGCCACCTTTACATTTGACCACCATCGGCCACCGCCGCCGCCGCCGGCCACCACCACCGCCGGACTCCGCCGCCGCCGAGCCGCCGGACCTCACCCACTGCCGCCACAACCATCTGCAACCCCAAGTATTATAAATAAAAATTATTTGCTCTAGGGAGGGTTTGAAACCAGGACCTATTAATCTTTGCTAAGACTCCTAACCACTATGTCAATCTTCTTACTTGTTCCATTAATAGACTATTATATATTTAACACTACAACCTCACATTTGTTGTTGTCTTTTTTTTTTTTTTTTTTTTTTTTTTTTGTTTGTTTTGTTGGGGGTTAGGAGTATTAATTCTTCACAATTGGACAATTATTCATTTTTAATAATAAAAAAAAATATAAATTTATTTCATAATTGTTTAAAGAGCATTTGACAACGCTATACTTCTGAAAATGAGTATCTTTTGTAAAAACTGTGCAATGAATTTCTTAGTTGTTACACTCAACTCATGTGTTAACAACTGAGAAATAAATTTACCAATTCTTAAATTAAACTCGTGTGTGAATAAATGAGAAATGTCTCATTTATTATTATATTAACAACAGAGAAAAATTGATAACTGAGAAATGAATATACCAGTTCTTGTACTCAAATTCATATGTGAATAACTGAGAAATTAATGTCTCATTTATTATATAATTAAACTGATAAATTGAGTCATCAATTGTGAAAAATGAGAGATGATTTTATCAGTTTTTACTTAATTATGAACAACTGTTAAATGAATGTCTCAGTTATTATATTCAAATTCATGTGTGAACAACTGTGAAATGCATGTCTCAGTTATTATAGTGATTGGTAAAAATTGAGAGATGAATTTATCAGTTTTTAAAATAAAAAATAAAAAATGACACAACTGTGAAATCACACAATTGAGAAATCATACAACTGAAAAATCAGTTGAAAAATGATTTTACAAGTGAAAAATGAAATTTTATTTTCTAAAATTGTGAAATTAATTGAGAAATGAAAAATAATTTTCTCAAATTTTTACTAGTGAAAAATGAGATTTTTATTTCTAAAATTTGAATTATGTGTTGAGTGTACTTGTTTGATTCGATTTGACGACACGATTAAAACGGTGGTCTCGGATTATTTTTTTAATTTATAGATTTTGAGATATTACATTTTTAAATTTTGAGAGAAAAAAAAAGAAGAGAGAAAACGTAAGAAAAAAAGAGAGAGAAAATAGGAGGGAGAGGGATAGAAAACAGAAAGCAAGGGCAGATGGATGAATTTATTAATGGAGGATGTGTAGTACTTTCCTCTCTATTTTCCGAAAAAAAAAAAAAAAGGAGAAAGAATAAGGAGAGAGAGAGAGGGCAGATTGAGCGCATGGGAGAGAGCATGGGAGAGCAGGGGCATTTTTGTCTAAAGAAATTGTAAGGGATTTATTGGTGAGTTTTCATAATGTCGGCCTTTATTGGTCATTTTTGTTTGGATGATGGACTTATGGGTCAAAGCCTCTTATAAAATATCTTGTTTTTATATGGTTTAAGGTTTAGGATTTAAGATTCAAGATTTGGGATTTATTTAGTTACTCCACACAACATTTTAATTATTCAACGGTTCAGATTTAATCATCTATAAATGGGTGGTTTTGTTGGTGAAATGATGGTCACAAGACAATCGTACCTAATAATACATTCAATAATGTTATTCAACGATAAAAAATAAAATTGTCGATACAATCTAACTGGATCCTAAAGTGCACAAGCCTTGCATTGATAGATTTGTACTTTATTAAAAAGAAAAAGGTGTGTTTTATTAAACCAACTAACTAGGTTCGGAAAGTCAAACTTACATAAGACCAAGTTCAATAAGGGGTTGAGGGAGGGGGTTGAATGGGGGGTCAACTAGTTGATATGGTGCAATAAGGGGTTGAGAGGAGGGGGTTGAAGGGGAGGAGTTGAATGTGCTCAACCTAGTTGAGAAATTCTGGTGGGGCCCAAGAAAATCCACGTGGCGGCATTGTATTGGCCAGCACAAGGAGAGTGCACCACACCTCCCATTTAGGCGAGTTTGATGCGCTTTTTTTTTTTTTTTTTTTTTTTAAAGATTTATATTTTCGGATTAATTTTTTTATCTCAATTTTTTGAGCTCAATTATTTCATAGTAAATTGATTTTTTTATAAAAAAAAAAATCACCAAAATTTATCATTTTTTTTCATCTATAAATTGATGTAAGTTTCATTTGATTTGGACAAAAAAAAAAAAAAAAAATCCTCTTTTCTCAATATAAATTTTTCAATTATACTTATTAACCTTATTTAAAAAAATTCAACATCTTTTTAAGTGTGAAGTATTTTTTTAATAATAATTATCATCATTTTTAATATTTATTTAATTGCAATTTAAAAATTAATTAAGTGTGAAGTATTTTTAAATTATAAATGATATAATAATAATTATTATTTATTAATCATTAAAATAAAGATTATAAATAAAATAAAAAGTAGTGGGGTATAGAATGATGAGTTGTGAGGAGTTGAATATTAAACTAAACTAGCTTATTGTGGGGGGTGTAGTTGAGAGGGTAGTTGAATGATTAAGTGGATGGAGAGAGAAGATGATGTGTCGTGATATTAAGGTAGTTGAATGTTTTTAGGGGGTTGAGTTATTGGACATGGCCTAATAGTAGGAGTAAAAATTAACTCGACAAATAGAATTGCAGCGTCCGTCCAACATAACTAGGACTAGAGAAGTGTACACAATAATTAAAAATTAAAAAATAAAAAATAAATATGTGGTGGAAAATAAAGAGAGAGAATGAGTTGGGTAAATAGTAGTGTTGGTTGAATAAAATGAGTGGTGAAAAATGAAAAGAAAGAATTAGTGGGGCTAAATAGTGGAGTTGATTGAATATAAATATATTACAACATTTCTATTTTTGGCAGTTTCAATTATTATAGGACGGCCTAAAAGAGAAATAAGTCTATCACAGGACGGGACGGAGGGAGTATTTGACATCACTAGATTTGTACTCCCTCCGTCCCAGAGTAAGAGTACTACTTTCCATTTTGGTACGTCCCCAGAGTAAGAGTCCTATTCCTAAAATGGCAAAGAATCTTTACTATTCACCCCACTCATTCTCTCTCCTATTTTACTTTTATACTCACAACACCAATCAATTCACTATTCTTTCCCACTCATTCTCTCTCCTACTTTACTTTTACACTCACAACATTTACATTACTTCCAATATTTATTAATAAGCGTGCAAATGAGGGGTAGGACTCTTACTCCGAAACGGAGGGAGTAAGTTTTATTCCTAGCTAAGCACTCCGTACGAGAAAGGGAAAGGTGAATTGAGCTATGGGATGAAAATTGAATTTATAAGATGTATGCGTGGTGTGAAATACTCCATCCATCACAAAATGATATCCGAGTTTGATTTTTTAAACTTTTTAACAATATGAATATTTTTTTCACTAGCCATGTTTTGTATATGCACTTTTAAACCTAAATTGTAGAATGAGAATAACTTTATGAGACAATGAGAAATGACAAATAGAAAAATCATTTTGGGAAGGTGGGAGCATGTAAAATATCTCAATTGACTCAACGAATATCAATTATTAAAGTTGAAACAAGCAATCAAACAGCTGTACAGTCCGATTGCATGTGTTTCTGAACCTGCTAAAAGAAACATGATATATCGAAGTCCATAGGCCCGTCTTTGAAAAGGCCGATATATAACATTGAGAGAACAATTGTTGCTGTAATAGTAGGTCCAAATTTCACTATACTCCATCTGTCATAAAATGATAGTCTCGTTTGTGATTTGAAGTTATATTGATAAGTTTTGAAAATTCAGTAATTTTGAAGCTTGTTTTTTTTTAAAATGAGACTAACTTTTTGAGGTAAAAACTGAGGTATGCAATTTGATAGTAGAAACCATAATGCATTGTAAATTAACATAAACATACTATGCCATTTTCCGGTACCCTCAAGAAACAAACATAAATATAAAGCATTGGCAAATGAAGACCATACCAAAAACTCAAAAAAGTTCACAATCATTTACAAGCCAATTCCAATGCAGCTTTCTCCATATTCTCCACCACCCCTCTCAATGAAAACTCAACATAACTAAGAAAATCTTCATATTTCCAACCCTCAATTTCATCACCAACAAAAGACCACTCAATTTGACACCCTTCTTCACCACCTTCAATATTCTCCATCACTTTCCATGTCCCAACATAAGACTTAAACCCTATATTATTATCAACAATCTCGTAGCTCAAGCACCGCTCGATCGGATCCATCACGAGTAGCTTCTCCCGGGCCCACTTCGTGAACGCTTGATCGCCTTCGCCTATCGTGGAAGCACAGTACCGGATTAGCCCCGGCTGCCCGTAAACGCCTTCTCCGACTTGGTAGCTTGTGTCAAGACTTGGAAGCCATTTGTGGAAGCTGCAAAAATCTTCAAAGAAGGACCATATTTGTTGGGGTGTGGCTCCTTTTACATTGGCTATGGCTTTGCCTTGCATTTTTTTGGTGGTGGTTTTGGTCAACTCCTCCTGCATACTTGCCATTGAGAAATGGGGAGAGTGAAATGTTACAAACAATTGTGGACTTTTTGAAGAGAAAAAAGGGGGGAATAAAATGGTACTACCTCTGTCCCTAAATGAGTGTTCAAATTTCATTTTAAGGGACATCTGAAAATCTCAATTCTTTGTACAATTTGGTGGCAAAGATTCATAATCTTGTAATCTTCTTTCTAAACATTTAGTTTTGCACGTATAAAGAGACCGGTGAAAAAAAATTCGACAAAAAAAACATTTAGTGACAAAGTTATGTTAAAAAAAGACACTCATTTTGGGACAAAGATTTTTTGAAACTGGACACTCATTTAAGGGCGGAGGGAGTACTACAAAAGAATATTTCAAGTGGTACATGTATTCTATTTTAATTGTAATCACCCATTTAATTATTCTTATGCTCAAGTAGTGGGAATCTTTCTTCTCTCTTTTTTTCCTTCTAATCTCAATTTACGAATATTTGGCCTTCTTTCTATTTTTTCTATCATATAAAATAAAAATTATAGTTGAATTATTAAAATATTTAATAAATGTGTTTTGCTTATTTGTTAATTGCGTGTCACACATTGAAATATCGCAGTAAAACTATTTCTTCGTTTGGAAACGCGGTCATTTGGGTTGGACAAGAAAAGAGAGAGAGAGAGAGAGTAACACTTATTATCGGAAAAATGAGTTTTTTTTTTCCTTCTGGTTTGCGCCACTTTTTAACAATTCAATTAAAAGATAAGACAAAAAAAAAATGAGCAAGAAAGTCTATTTTCCCAAAAATTAAGTTTCAAATCATACTTTAAAATAAATCATTATAACTAGAACAATGCTTACATCAATAACCTAGCCTTAAAAAATGTGCTCATCTAATTTCATGTTAGTTATTGTATGTTTCTCAAAAAATATATAAATAAAATCTTTTTCGACCGTTTGCTTTGAAATATAATCATTTTACGAAATTGTTTCAGCTTTTTCTATATGGTTAGATACATCAAACTACATTCTTTTTCTTTTTTCCAAACCAAACAACATAAATATCATCAACAAGTTAAAATACGACGGCGCTCCACAACTGTCGGAGGCTCATCCCAAAGTTGAAGATCTTTACAAATACTTTCAATCATATCAACCGCAAACTGTCCATCACATAGAAAAAACCTAACTCATCTTGTATAATGAAACCCAATCTCGAACCAACTTTCTATTGAACGCCCTTATAAACAAACATGTGATGTACGAATGCTTCTTCGAACAGAACGCACGGCCAACAATGGCCTTTAAAAATCCTCGCATAGAAAAAAATTGGCGTTGACACGACACAATACTGACAACCGACATTAATTGGTGGGAACATTTTGAAATGTTAAGCCATCTTGACTTGAGCACCATCAACTATGTTTCTGCGCCTCCTTGACCAAGTCATATGCTTTTAACTAGGGGTGCACGCGTCTTTCCTTGTTTTTTCCATGGGTTCCTTGTACGTCTAGTTAAAATAGACGAATTTACTTTTATAATACTCAAATTGTTTCAAAATATCTGTCGCTTTAAGTTTTTTTATACATATTTAGAAATGTATTCCTTCCGTCTCATCTTAAACTTCAAAAATCTTCATTTTGGGCATCCTATCTTAAACTTCAAAATCCCAAAATGGAAACTTTTTATTAATATTATACTCCTCCTACCCCACCCAATTAATCATAACCCAGCCCACTAACACTAATTAACACAGCCCATTATCTTAATCTAACCTAACCCAACCCAACCCGACCCATTTAAGAAACCCTAACCAATAACCACCCACCCCAGTAACAAAAACCTTCCCTCCCCTCTATCGTCATTGACAGCGATTCCATGGAACCCTAGACTCTCTCTTCTTCATCTCTCAACCATGGACCTGCCGCCTCGAAACCCCTCTAGTTTCCCGATAAAACCATCGTCTCCTTCACCCCAAAATCCGGATTTGGCCTCTTCAGCCTTAACAGTCAGCGAATCTGACTCAAATATCGACTTAGGGTTTGTTGTCGATGATTTTCCGCCGCCATCGCCATCACCATCTCTACCCTTTTCCTCTTCCGATTGGTCACTGGAGGCGACGATCGTGCCGGAGACTCTCTTTTCCAGTGCTGAGGAGACCATTATCGAGGAAACAAATTTGGGGGTTTATGAGGAGTCACCGTTGTCTGACAGATGCGCCTCTCCGGCTTCATATGTCCGTTTGATTATGATGTGTAAAGGTTATCTCTGTCTATCTCTTTCATTTCTTTTATAGCTATCTGCTCCTTTCGTCTTCAGATCTTCTCTCTAGGTCAGCTCCTCTTCTTTAATTAAACAATTTTTCAATTTCTGGTAACTATAAATTCTCATTGAACTGTTTCAATTTGAATTTGATCTGCGATTCGTTGGAATCGAAACTAAATTTGCATCTGTAAGTTTGAATTGCTATTTTGCTTCTCGGTTTCATGTAGATTTGGTACTTTGCCGGCGGAGATTTTCTTCTTCTGATGTAAATAAAGCGAATTTTTGTAAGTGATATGGGGGGAATTTGAATTTCAATTTCAAATTTTTGTAAGTAATATGAAGGGAACTTGAAATTTCAGTTTGTAATTGTGATTGTAAGTTTCTGAATGATGTAAGTTGCCTTTTGAAATGAATAAGAGTTAGATTGATTAAAAAACCCAAATCCCCTAATCCCCATTAATTTTACTCCACTCACAATATTTAATATTATAAAGCATTTTTTCTTAATTCATGTGCCCATTTTTTTTTAAAGTTTAAGATGAGACGGATGGAGTAATTAATAAAGGTATGATTGAGACAAAAGAGTAAAAATGTCTTGATAATAGTAAAACGACAAAATATTTTGAAACAAATTTTAACATTTAAAGTGACAATTTTTTTGAAACAAATGGAGTAATAAAAGCAGTAGCGGAGCTAAAATTGTTGATAAAAGGGAGTAAAAAAATACAAAAGTATACATTATAGGATGGAATATAAAGTTAACTGCAAGTGGGGTAAGAAAATTTTGGAATGTAATTTTTTCAATGGAAAGGGGGCAAATTTTATAAAATTTATTATTTCAGTGGTAATCTATAACATTTTCCAAGATTATAATAGAGAAATTGGGCGTTTTTGATACCCACCTCAAGGTCTTTGTATCTTCAATGGCAAAATACAAAAGAGCAAAATTTAATTTGGTCCTAACAAAGGTAGCATACTTGCTACATTCCTTAGTACTTAGTGTTTGAAGAGGACGCGCCCAAAAGAGGGAAATGTGCTGAATCGTGGCAATTCACCCCTGTCAAAACGATAGAAATTTGTCACTTCACATGGAGTTTGTTGGCTATTCCTCCAAGTAACAATGACAAGGGCATTTTGTTAGATCAATGTGGCTTGCAACACAAATAATTTGGTACCTTCCATAAATAAAATCATAACTATGACATTAATATAAAGTATGGTCAAAATAGTCAATGTGTAGAATCCCTGAAATGTTATTTATCTATCTTTGATGGGCAAGATGGTAAATCAACATTGCTTTGGAAATGAATAGGTATGGTCCCTATTTGAAGTGTCACCATGTTTACTATATAAAGGCCCCTCCATCAAGCCTTAAACATACTTGATTCTTACTTTTCTCTCTACATACTCTCTTCATAATTATCTAGAAGAAATTCTGAGAAACTTAAGAGACACTCTCATTTAGAAGATCATCTCCCTACATCTTCATCATCCTTAATCTCCCTTCAAGACACAATAATGGATTCAACAGGTATACATTTATTACATGCTTCCGCTTCATCTTTCCTCTTTCTCTTACTTAAATATGAGCGTGGCATTCAGGGATTAAAATTGTTCTAACAATTGGTATCAGAGCCCCGTTCATTATTTAGTTTGAGTTTGAGTTCTTGTATTAAGAAAAAGCATTAAACCGCTTTAACTATGATTCATTTTCCCTGTTGAATCTTAAGGTTTTTGATGTCGATTAGGGACTCTAATTCGTTAATAGAGTGCTGATGATCTTCATCTAAATTAAGTAAATGGTTTGAAAAGTTTTTGTTCTTTAAAATGGTTCATGTGAGACTATCCCTTAAAAGCATGGTTTATGTTGTAATAAACATACCATGTGGATCTACTCACTTGATTCCACTAATTTAAAGCAAGATTATCCCTATATAACGTGGTTTTATGTTTTAAGTACATACCATGTGGATCTACTTGCAATTCATTAATTTTGGGAAATTTTTAAACAAAATTCAGAAGTGCAGAATTCGCCTTGCTCGGCCGAGTCCTTTGTTCTGCTCGGCCGAGCATATGAAAAGGCGCGAACTGCTTGGCCGAGTCCTTTGTTTTGCTCGACCGAGCAGATGAACAGGCGCCAAAATTGACATAAACCGGTTGGATCTTTGGTTGAGTCTGGTTCGGTTCTCTTGATAATCCGGTCGGGTTTTTGGCTATGCCCGGTCGGACCAAGACTTGCACGGCCGAGCGTTGGGATTTGCTCGGCCGCGCATTGTATGTCAACAAGGGCAAAATGTTCTGATTAAAAGTGCTCGGCCGTGTCCTCTGTTCTGCTCGGCCGAGCAGATCAATTTTCAAACAATCTGATTTAAAGTGCTCGGCCGAGCACTTTCCTTGACTCGGCCGAGCAGTCACTGTTCACAGATTTTTTGGAAAAATACTTATTTTCTGTACAACTTTTTGTTTCCCTTGGACAAAACATTAATTTTTCAAACCTTAAAGCCCTGATTAATTATATGCTTAAATAATTTTATTCATTATTTAAATAATATTATCACCTAAGTGATTAACGTTATTTAAATGCAAAATTATTAAAGTGTTGAATGTTTAAGATATGAATGACTTGAATTTTCCAAAGAAGATCTTGACATTTGACTAACGATGGTATATCAGGCTGGAAACCTTGACTGGTCTCCTCAACCATCCGAACGGATTGGTGAAACGACTAAGGTTGAACAACGCCACGTACTAAGAAAGTCTTAAGCATTCTTGTGATGACATATAAAATGAACATTTGGTAATTTTATTAAATGCTTAAGACTACCCAAAGGAAGATTAAGCATTTAATCAAATATTGTTCAAATTACTTGTCATCTAAAGTAGTTATTTATGAGTCAATTCGCAATCCAAAGATTAGTTTTGATGTCATGTTAATTGCTTTATTGATGGATTTCATTTGATATAATTAATCTTTTTATTCATAATGTAGTTACGTATTATTATTTTGTATTCATTCTTGTTCTCGATTCCCAGATTTACTTAACGCTTCTTCTATTACTGCTGCGATGAGCACAATTCCGATGCTTAATGGGACAAACTTTAAAACTTGGAAAAACAAAATTACTATGATCTTGGGCTGCATGGACATAGACCTCGCATTTAGGGAGCCTATTCCTCTTCCTCTTAGTGAAGATAGCACCGCTGAGGACCGCTTGAACTCTGAGAAGTGGAAACGCTCTAATCGCGTAAGTCTTATGATCATGAAAAATGTCGTCCCGGAGGCATTTCTTAACAGTGTCCCCGAGGACGTTGATGCTAAAACCTTTCTTGAGACCCTTGAAAGGCGCTTTGCTAAAAGCGAAAAGTCGGAAACAAGTTCTTGTTTAAGAATGCTTGTTTCCATGAAGTACAAGGGTACCGGGAACTTAAGGGAGTATATTTTAGAAATGCTTCACTTATCAACTAAACTAAAAGGACTTAAGTTAGAGATATCGGAAGATCTTCTCGTCCATTTAGTGTTGATTACTCTTCCTCCTCAGTTTGGTCACTTTGAGGTGACCTATAATTGTCAAAAAGACAAGTGGGATATTAATGAATTAATCTCACATGTGACACAAGAGGAAGATAGGTTGAAGCAACCTAAAATTGAAGGTGCTCATTTAGCATCCACATCTTCTCATGGGACTAAGAGAAGAGGGAAGGAAATTGCGGTAACAAGCAATAAGAAGCCTAAAGGATCATCTAATGATCGTAAGGAAAAGAAGTGCTTCTTTTGCAAGGACCCTACGCACATGAAGTATGACTGCCCTAAGTATCACGCTTGGCGTGCTAAGAAAGATATGTCATTTGGTCTTGTTTGTACTGAGGCTAATTTAGTTTCAATTCCTACATATACATGGTGGTTGGATTCTGGTGCAACAACTCACATTAGTATGTCTATGCAGGGTTGCCTGAATTACCGAAGACCCAGTGAAGATGAAAGATTCATCTATATGGGAGCTGGGAACCGGTAGAAGTCATAGGCATTGGAACCTTTAGATTGTTGTTAAGTACAGGATATTATTTTGTATTAAATAATACTTTTCTTGTACCTTCTTTTAGAAGGAATTTAATATCTATCACTGTTTTGGACAAAGAGGGTTACTCTTGTTCATTTGGTAACAATAGATATGATTTATATTTCAATTCCATTATTGTTGGTACTAGTACTTTATCGAGTAGTGATAATCTTTATTTGCTTAACACTACTCAAACAATCAATGAGTCCCACAACAATGAAACTAAAACTAAAAAAGCGAAAGTTTTCAAGTGAAAATTCTTATACCTTATGGCATAGGCGTTTAGGTCATATCTCCAAAAGGAGAATTGACAAGCTTGTGTCTGAGGGAATCATAAATAAACTTGATGTTCCTGAAAAGGACTTTTGCATTGAATGCCTAAAAGGAAAGTTTACAAACTCGAAAAGAAAGGTATCCTCGAGAGCCTCAAGCGTCTTAGAACTAATACATACGGATATTTGTGGGCCATTCCCTTCTCCTTCTTGGAATGGTCAACAATATTTTATTATGTTCATAGACGACTACTCTCGATATGGATACATTTATTTGCTTCATGAAAAGTCTCAATCTTTGGACGTTTTCAAGTCTTTTAAGGCCGAAGTTGAAAATCAACTAGGTAAGACTATTAAGAACGTTAGATCCGATCGTGGTGGTGAATACTATGGTCAGAATGACGGTTCGGGAGAACAACGTCCGGGTCCTTTTGCTCGCTATTTGGAAGAGTGTGGGATTGTCCCTCACTACACTATGCTGGGTTCACCTAGCATGAATGGTGTAGCTGAGAGACGTAATAGAACCCTTCAGGATATGGTAAGAAGTATGGTTTCTAATACTTCTTTACCTCACTCATTATGGGGCGATGCATTAAAAACCGCAACTTATCTTCTAAATAGGGCTCCCTCTAAGGCCACTAACAATAAAATCCCTTATGAATTATGGACGAATAAGAAACCGTCCCTAAATCATCTTCATGTATGGGGTTGTCCAGGAGAAGCTAGACCTTATAAGCCTAACGAAGGAAAACTGGACGCTAAGACAGTTAGTTGCTACTTTGTGGGGTATGCCGAAAGATCAAGGGGCTATAAATTTTACAACCCGAAAACTAGAACCTTTTTTGAAACAGGAAACGCTAGGTTCTTTGAGGATGTTGAATTTAGAGGGGAAATTAGGAATAATAATTTTGAATTTAAGGAAGAGGAATCCTTTTCTATACCTCTTCCCTTAGTAGTCCCAATTGATAATCAAGTACTTGTACCTGAAATTCAAGAGGAACAAATTCAAAATATTTACTCCCCTATAAATATTGAACTGTTGGGTTTCCAAGTAATATGCGCAGCGGAATATAGCAATTAAAATTTTAAGAAACCCAAAGCCATGGATCCGTTCATATGATTAAATCAAATACAACAAGATGAATAGAGGAATAACTAACCCTTGATGGCTATGAACTTTTCTCTTTGGTCTTGGTGGAGATCTTGAAGCTTTATCACGAACAAATCACGAACTTTGTAAGATGATAAAATTCACCCTCTAGCGGTATCCACACTTCGAACGAATATTAAAGGAGCTTCTTTGATCTTGGTTGCTAGACCAAATATTATGAAACACACTTTCACAATATAATAAAGAACTATATGGAATTTATTTGTGAATTATTTTGTTCTTCAATCAATGATATCTTAGAACAAAATAAAATCTCTCTCAAACTCTTTGAGGCTCACAAAATCACTAGTCAATATGGTCTGGCCGAATTGGGGTTTTTATACACAATTAAGACCTATTCCAAATAGGTAACTTGTGCCAAAAACCTTTCCTAATCGAATTAGGAATTTTCCAATCGGCATACCGGGCGCCCGCCTGGTCTTACCCAGGCGCCCGCTTGTTTGGACAGAAAGTCCAATTCCTTTTCCGGCTTGTTCAGGCGCCCGCCTGGTGCAACCCAAGCGCCCGCTTGGTTGACCAGGAGGCCCAGAACTTTCCAGAAATTCCTTGGAAGTCCTCCGACCCTAAATGCCAATATAGTCCTTTAATTTAAGATTCGTTCTATTGTGTGTGACCCTCTAGGATTATACTAAGTTGGCAATGGGGTCAAACATGATCCCATAAGATATGATTAGGTTCTAGCAAACCGTCATACCTACCCAAATAGTATAACTAGATACAAGTTCGCATTCCTTTAGAATATGTCACAATCCCTTTGTCCACGATGCCATTGAACACAAGTCATGGTCAAACAGTCAACTTGTTTTGTTCAATACTTTCTCGATTCCGAATCTATTGATAATTCAAATGCTATTGATCCAATCAATCCATTTGAGTCCGGCCGAACATTTCATCAACATCATTCCTTCGAGGGGCCCAAGCTTGACATCTCTCCGTGGAGGGACAAATCCATTTAGCTTACTATTCTTCCCAACGGGAATCCGATTATGCCAATCATACCCTTTATAACTACTCGGTTAAAAGTAGCGTTTGAATATGTCAAACATAATGTTCATCAAGTGGAAGACTATAATAACTTCATGTCTAAGGATTCAAATGACATAACTAATATGAGGTATATGTTCGACATAGACCATGACATAAATCTCATACAGCGGGTCAAGTCCAGTACCTTGTTCCAAACAAGTACCCATAAATCTAACATGATCATCCCATGATCATTTAGCCTTTATACTAGTGCTTAACAAGTACTAGGGACAGGGATTATTATAAGTAAACATGAACAATAATAATAATCAAAACATCTCTTTATTGATATGAAATAAATGATAACAATTACAACGTTTATTAAACGTGCCTAGGGCACCACTACCAACAATCTCCCACTTGCCCTAGGCCCAATCTCCCATGTATCTAATACCCATGGACCTAACATGACCATCATGTTTAGCTTGTGGAAGTCCCTTTGTTAGCGGGTCCGCAACATTGTCATCAGTAGGTACTCTGCATATGTTTACGTCTCCCCTATCAACGATCTCTCGAATGATATGAAAACGCCTAAGTATGTGTTTGGATTTCTGATGTGCTCTTGGTTCCTTTGCTTGAGCAATAGCACCATTATTATCGCAATAAAGGTCTATTGGATTAGCAATACTAGGAACCACTTCAAGTTCAGTTATGAACTTCTTAATCCAAACAGCTTCCTTTGCAGCATCCGATGCAGCAATATACTCAGCTTCTGTTGTAGAATCAGCGGTTGTACTTTGCTTGGAACTCTTCCAGCTTACAGCTCCACCATTTAACATAAACACAAAACCCGATTGCGATCGGCTATCATCTTTGTCGGTTTGGAAGCTTGCATCCGTGTAAGCATTTACAACGAGACCATCTTCCATTTCTCCATAGACTAAAAACGAGTCTTTAGTTCTTCTCAAGTACTTAAGAATCGCTTTTACAGCTATCCAGTGATTTTCGCCAGGGTCGGATTGGTATCTACTTGTCATGCTCAAAGCATAAGATACATCCGGCCTAGTACAAATCATGGCATACATGATGGACCCAATTGCCGAAGCATATGGAACATCATTCATTTTCTCACGCTCATCGTTTGTCTTAGGACATTGAGTCTTGCTTAGAGAAACTCCATGTAACACGGGCAAGGTGCCTCTCTTAGAATTTTCCATACGGAATCTTCTAATGACCTTGTCAATGTATGTACTTTGGCTTAAACCAAGTAGCCTCCTTGATCTATCTCTATAGATCTTAATGCTAAGAATATATGCGGCTTCACCCATATCTTTCATTGCGAAGCACTTTCCTAACCAAGTCTTCACAGACTGAAATGTAGGAATGTCGTTTCCAATAATCAATATGTCATCCACGTATAAAATAAGGAATAGCACTATGCTCCCACTAATCTTCTTGTATACACAAGGCTCATCTTCGTTCTTGATGAAACCAAACTCTTTGACGGATTCATCAAAACAGAGATTCCAACTCCTAGAAGCTTGCTTCAATCCATAGATGGATCTCTGCAATTTGCATACCTTAGAATCTTGTTCAAAACCTTCTGGTTGTGTCATATACACATCCTCTTGTAGTTTTCCATTCAGGAAAGCGGTTTTGACGTCCATCTGCCATATTTCATAGTCATGATATGCGGCAATGGCAAGCAAAATTCTTATAGACTTGATCATTGCTACGGGTGAAAAGGTCTCATCATAGTCAATACCATGAACTTTCCTATAACCCTTCGCTACAAGCCTAGCTTTGTATGTATGCACCTTCCCATCCATGTCAGTCTTCTTCTTGAAGACCCATTTGCATCCTATGGTTTTTACACCTTCGGGCGCATCAATCAAATTCCAAACTTGATTGTCTTGCATGGATTGCAATTCGGATTCCATGGCTCCAAGCCACTTGTCCGAATCAGGAGAAGACATCGCCTCTTGGTAGGTTGACGGTTCATCATTCTCAATGATTTCTACCTCATTACTATCCGTTACGAGAAATCCATATCTCTCGGGCTCGGATCGTAACCTACTAGATCTGCGAGTTGCTTGTGTATTTTGAACAGGTTCCACAACTCCTTGTGGTTCTTGTTCATGTTCCAATATTGGTTCAATGTTATTTTCTGGGTCTCGAATTTCTTCAAGATTTATTTTACTCCCACTGATTTCTTTGGAGAGAAACTCTTTCTCTAGAAAGACACCAGTTCGGGCAACAAACACTTTGTTGTCCTCACGGTTGTAAAAGTAATATCCTCTAGTTTCCTTAGGATATCCCACGAAAATACATTTATCAGATTTGTTTGCAAGTTTGTCTGAGACAAGTCTTTTGACAAAAGCTTCGCAACCCCAAATCTTCATGAAAGACAGACAAGGATTCTTTCCGCTCCACATCTCATATGGAGTCTTTTGAACCGATTTAGTTGGAACACGATTTAGTGTGAAAGCAGCGGTTTCTAGGGCGTAACCCCAAAAGGATATTGGAAGATCAACTTGACTCATCATTGACCGAACCATGTCTAACAAAGTTCGATTCTTCCTCTCGGACACACCATTCCATTGTGGCGTTCCAGGTGGAGTTAATTGTGAAACTATTCCACAATTCTTTAGATGATCATCAAATTCTTGACTTAAGTATTCACCACCTCGATCTGATCGAAGTGCCTTTATACTTTTGCCAAGTTGTTTTTCTACTTCATTTTGAAATATTCTAAATATCTCAAATGCTTCACTTTTATGTTTCATTAGGTAAACATACCAAAATCTACTATAATCATCAGTGAAGGTTATGAAGTATTGAAATCCTCCCCTAGCATTGCTACTTAATGGTCCACATACATCGGAATGTATCAACCCCAATAACTCGCTTGCCCTTTCACCCAACTTGGTAAAAGGTGTCTTAGTCATTTTTCCAAGAAGACACGACTCACAAGTATCATATGACTCGAGGTCACATGAACCTAAAAGTCCGTCCCCATGGAGTTTTGAGATACGCTTCTCATTAATATGACCGAGACGGCAATGCCACAGATAAATGTGATTTACATCATTAGGTTTAGATTTCTTATTTACATGATAGACATTGTCATTATTTTCATTCTTGACATCCAAGATATAAAGGCCATTAAATGAATTAGCAATACCATAAAGCACATCATTTAAATAAATAGAAAATTTCTTATTCTCAATAAGAAACTTAAAACCTTCATTATCCAAACAAGAAATTGAAATAATATTTCTGCTTAAATCCGGAACATAATAACAATTGTTCAAAACAAGAATTAATCCGGAAGGTAAAGTGACTTCATAAGTCCCTACGGCTAATGCAGCAACTCTTGCTCCATTTCCCACGCGTAGATCTACTTCACCTTCTTTAAGCAGTCTCCTATTCTTTAGTCCCTGCACATTTAGACAAATGTGAGAACCACATCCGGTATCCAATACCCAAGAATCAGTGGTAGAAAGGAGAATATCTATCATATAGATACCTGAAGTCGACGCAGCTTTGCTGCCCTTCTTCTTCTTTTGCTCTTCCAAGAAAGCCTTGCAATTACGTTTCCAATGACCAATTTCTTGACAATGGAAACAGATTGCATCCTTTTGTGAATCAGGTTTTGCCTCAGAAGCCTTGGCAACCTTTGCCTTGCTTATTTTGGGTTTGACAACTCTCTTACCCTTTCCTTTGGCACTAGCCTTCTTCCCATCATGAACCAAGAGCACGGGAGAACCTTTCTCCACAATTTTCATCTCTGCAGTTTTGAGCATCCCATGCAACTCAGAGAGATTCTTATCCATTCCATGCATGTTATAATTCATCACAAACTGATTATAACTTTTAGGCAATGAATTAAGAATGAGATCCGTGGCTAGCTCCAATAGGATTGGATAGCCAAGTTTCTCAAGGTGCTCTACATAACCTTTCATTTTAAGAAAGTGAGGACTCACTTGTTGCCCTTCATTCATTTTGCTAGTAGTGAATGCAACAATGGTCTTGTACCCCTCTTGCCTAGCTTGCTCTTGAAACATGGTTCTCAACTCTACGCCTATCTCATAGGCTTCCAAATGTTCCAAACTTTGTTGGAGTTTTGAACACATAGCAGCAAGCATGAGACAACTTACATCTCTAGAATCATTACGATGTTTCTTGTAATTGTCCCTTTCTACCCTAGTGTGAATACCCCTTTCCGATGAAGCGACGCATGGGAAGTATCTTGTGATTATTTTTATTTACAAAGGGAATATTCTTAACGACATTAAAATTATGAGAGTCGCCACGCCGTTTTAATTAAAGCCAAAACATTGAAAAAAGCATTTTTAGTGGGTTCGGGGGTCAAATTACAACAAGAGAAGAATATTGAACGTTATCACTCCTATTGCCCGAATTGATCGGTCTTTCTATCATGATGAATGTGTTAGTAGTGTGTTAGTGATTTAGACCGGATCCGAAGATTGCCTACGTTCCTCTCAATGTGAGAAGCTCAGGTCAGCGTAGTTCGCAGAGAATTAGAATAGGCAGAAGAATCGGGATCATGCATAATGAAGGGGGAATTACCTAAAGATTAGGGTTTAGAAGTAGTTCCTAGATCATCCTCGGGTTGATGAACCCTCGATCATCATCGGCTATGAAATAACATGTAATTATGAAGATCGCAACCCTAAATATAGCATAAATAAGGTTTTAATCTATGAACACGAAGAACATGCGAAGAACATATATGAACATATGAATGAACATGCAAAGCTCATGAAGAAACTATGAATAAACATGTACGAACATGAATATAAAATATCTACATTAAGAATAATGCAAGAACATGAAGAAAAAGTTAGAAAACTTACCTATGTTGGCAAGAAATAAACCTTGGATCTTCTTGAGTGTTTTAATGTTAATTAGAGAGCAAAATAGTGTTTAAGAACTCCAAAATTCGTACTTAGAGCTCTCAAAATCGGACCCCAAAACCAATGGAATGGAGTGGTTTATATAGTAAACTGATGGGAGGATCTGATGGTCCAGATCATCCAGCGCAAGGTTGGCCGCCTGGCCATGGTTGAAGCCGGTGACAAGAGTGGCCGCGTGGCCAAGATCAACGCGGAGCAAGGTTGGCCGCGTGGCCAATGTTGCAGGCTGACTTGATTCTTAAGCTAGGGTTTCTGCATGGTTTTAAGGAAACCATTTGTTACCTATTTTGATAGATTTTGCCATAAATGAGATATTTTGGGAATCCGGGACAAGTCTTTGCAAGGTTTCTAATTCCTATAAAGTCCTTGTATTTTTGGGAAAGTCCTAATAAACTCATTTTCAGGTCGGGTACTAACAGGGCAGTAGGCGGTGGTTCAGCAGGGAGAGGCCAATCGAGAATGTACAACTTATCTTCTTGCCTAAGAACGATTCTTATGCTACGGATCCAATCCATAAAGTTAGTACCATTCTCTTCGAGCTTATCCTTCTCAAGGATCGATCGCAACGACATTGATTGAGTGTTATTAGTCATTATCTACAAATATGCAAAATTTCCTTAATTTAATAAGTACCGATTTTCATTAAAGAGATAAATAATGTATTTTTCAAACAAAATACTCCCACTAAATTATATAACCTTCATATACATCCAATGTATAATATAATTTAATTGGGCTAAGATCCAACTTTAATTTAACTTTTGAGTCCACGGAGGCGGACCGCTCAAAACTAAATTAATTAGGTAGACAATCATGTCAATCATATCCCATATGATTCTTAGATCCTTTTTATGAGATTCTTTAAGAAATCCAATTTCCAAAGCATGTTTAATCTCATTTTTTTTTTTTTTTTTGCCTAGGCCCAAAACTGTTTTGACGCCTAATTAAGTCCAACTATTTTAAACGCATAGGAACCATTCAATTTAACGCACCTTGCGGAGGCAAGCCCACATTAAATTAATGAACCTCATCTTGCTCATACATGAATAAATCAATGCACTTCGCGGAGGCGAACCCACATCAAAATCACCCATATATAAACAAGTGTTTTAATCATGGCATGGCAAAGAAGGACTTAAAACTTTCTTTGAAGGTTCATCACATATAGCATATAACACATTTATGAGCACATAATATAAACATGTTACACATCAAGTTTAGCCACTAAATTAATCTCATTAATTTAAGCATGATATTTATGTGTCATTAGTTTCTCTATAATTATGAGGATGAGACTAATTCAACTTTGGTTATTATCTCCAAATCAAGACAACAAGAAGTGCGGTCGAACTAAGCCATTAGGCAACCACAATCCCGCACTAATTCAAGAAAGTAGTCCATGTGGCCGAAACTAAGCAATAGATGGTCTCGATGAACGTATGCCAATTGCATTCACAATTCCACATGGATCTCCAATCATTGAATCAAGAACTTTGTTTCTCAATTTTACCAATTATGAACTCTTCATAATTCTAACTTCGTTTTATCTTTGAAACTTTGATTGCGATCAAGTTTGGGAAACACAATCTCGATGAACGCAGATTAGCCATCCAAAACTTGAACCAATCTAGGAATCACAAGATTAAAACAAATAGGAAAATCAAACCCCAAAATCCACACACAAACCAACTACCTAAAACCCATTCCAGATCAGCAAGTCTGGACTGGTTCTGTTACTGGTTTTGTCGAATTTGTCGAAAATTCCATATTCAGATTTTTAACCAAAATCAGAACATATTCTGCCGAGCGAGCGCCCGCTTGGTTATGACCAAGCGCGCGCCTGAATGGCCAGAATAGTATAGAATTTTAAAGTTCGAAAATTTTGTCTCAAAATTATTTTTCCCCGATTATTAAAACTTTGATCCAATCAAAAATCAATAATCGAAATAATTCAGAATCCACCATAATTTTTATTGCGATTGAATCGTGCGATTAAAGTTGCAAAACAATAAACCACATAAAATCACAAAACACATAAGCATCATATATTCCAATATTCATATCATGCAAGGCACATAAACAATTTATATACACATAACATGATCCAAGTATTGAATTAATCAACATGAACGAGGCTCTGATACCACTGTTGGGTTTCCAAGTAATATGCGCAGCGGAATATAGCAATTAAAATTTTAAGAAACCCAAAGCCATGGATCCGTTCATATGATTAAATCAAATACAACAAGATGAATAGAGGAATAACTAACCCTTGATGGATATGAACTTTTCTCTTTGGTCTTGGTGGAGATCTTGAAGCTTTATCACGAACAAATCACGAACTTTGTAAGATGATAAAATTCACCCTCTAGCGGTATCCACACTTCGAACGAATATCAAAGGAGCTTCTTTGATCTTGGTTGCTAGACCAAATATTATGAAACACACTTTCACAATATAATAAAAAACTATATGGAATTTATTTGTGAATTATTTTGTTCTTCAATCAATGATATCTTAGAACAAAATAAAATCTCTCTCAAACTCTTTGAGGCTCACAAAATCACTAGTCAATATGGTCTGGCCGAATTGGGGTTTTTATACACAATTAAGACTATTCCAAATAGGTAACTTGTGCCAAAAACCTTTCCTAATCGAATTAGGAATTTTCCAATCGGCATACCGGGCGCCCGCCTGGTCTTACCCAGGCGCCCGCTTGTTTGGACAGAAAGTCCAATTCCTTTTCCGGCTTGTTCAGGCGCCCGCCTGGTTCAACCCAAGCGCCCGCTTGGTTGACCAGGAGGCCCAAAACATTCCAGAAATTCCTTGGAAGTCCTCCGACCCTAAATGCCAATATAGTCCTTTTATTTAAGATTCGTTCTATTGTGTGTGACCCTCTAGGATTATACTAAGTTGGCAATGGGCTCAAACATGATCCCATAAGATATGATTAGGTTCTAGCAAACCGTCATACCTACCCAAATAGTATAACTAGATACAAGTTCGCATTCCTTTAGAATATGTCACAATCCCTTTGTCCACGATGCCATTGAACACAAGTCATGATCAAACAGTCAACTTGTTTTGTTCAATACTTTCTCGATTCCGAATCTGTTGATAATTCAAATGCTATTGATCCAATCAATCCATTGGAGTCCGGCCGAACATTTCATCAACATCATTCCTTCGAGGGGCCCAAGCTTGACATCTCTCCGTGGAGGGACAAATCCATTTAGCTTACTATTCTTCCCAACGGGAATCCGATTATGCCAATCATACCCTTTATAACTACTCGGTTAAAAGTAGCGTTTGAATATGTCAAACATAATGTTCTGTTGGTGTTGGTGCCCTAGGCACGTTTGTTGAACGTTGTATTGTAAGTTATCATGATAATAAAGAGATAATAGGATTATTATTATGGCTCGTGTTTGCTTATAATAATCTCCGTCCCTAGAGCTTCTTAAGCACTAGTATAAAGGCTAAATGATCATGGGATGATCATGTTAGATTTATGGGTACTTGTTTGGAACAAGGTACTGGACATGACCCGCGGTATGAGATTTATGTCATGGTCGATGTCATATATAAATCTCATATTAGTTATGTCATTTGAATCCTTAGACATGAAGTTATTATAGTCTTCCACTTGATGAACATTATGTTTGACATATTCAAACGCTGCCTTAACACGGTAGTTATAAAGGGTATGATTGGCATGATTGGATTCACGTAGGGAAGAATAATAAGCCAAATGGATTTGTCTCTCTTCGGAGAGATGTCAAGCTTGGGCCCCTCGAAGGAATGATGTTGGTGAAATGTTTGGCCAAACTCAAATGGATTGATTGGATCAATGTCATTTGGATTATCAACATATTCGGGATCGAGAAAAGTATTGAACAATACAAGTTGACTTGTTGACCATGACTTGTGTTCAATGACATCGTGGACAAAGGGATTATGACATGTTCTAAAAGGAATGCGAACTTGTATCTAGTTACACTATTTGGGTAGGTATGACGGTTTGCTAGAACCTAATCATATCTTATGGGTTCATGTTTGGGCTCATTGCCAACTTAGTGTAATCCTAGAGGGTCACACACGAATAGAACGAATCATGAAGGACTGAATTGGAATTATGGAAAAATGCCTAAAAGTTGAACTGGCACGGCCGTGCACCTTAAAAGGGCACGACCGTGCCATAAATCGAACAAAGGCAAAGTCTTGCGGGGTGACTGGCACGACCGTGCCAAAAGCAAAGCACGACCGTTCCAATATTGGGCGGCTGGTGGCAACATGCGCACCTATTGGCACGACCGTGCGCCTTAAAAGGGCACGACCGTGCCAGTGCAGTCGGGCCAGAAACTCTGCAGCTTAATTATGTGACGGGATTTAGGTTTCCTAAGTCCTTAAGGGTTAAGGATTAGGACCTATTTAAAGATCCTTTCAGCAGTCATTAAGCACATGATTATGAGTGCCTCCAAAAGGGTTTTGGGAGGTTATTTTCTTGTTCTAAGATCCCATAAGTGAAGAACAAGAATATTCATAATTCCATATAGTTCTTACAATTGTGAAAGCGTGTTTCATAATTTGGTCTAGCAACCAAGATCAAGTGTTCTTGATATTCGTTCGTGGTGTGGATACCGCTAGAGGGTGAAACTTATCATCTTCATAGTTCGTGATTCTTGCTTTGTTCGTGATCAAGATTTCAAGCCTCCATCGAATTCAAGGTTGCAAAATCAAAGGCATCAAGGGTTAGTATTCTAGTATTCATTATGTTGTATTTGACTTAATCATATGAATGGATCTATGGGCTTTGGGTTTCATAAAATTTTAAATGCTTAATTCCGCTGCGCATGTTACTACGAAACCCAACAGTGGTATCAGAGCCCCGTTCATGTTGATTATTTCAATACATAATCATGTTGTGTGTATATAAATTGTTTATGTGCCTAGCATGATTTGAATATTGGGATTATGATGTTTATGTGGTCTATGCGTTTTATGTGGTTTATTGTTTTATAAACTTTAATCGCACTGCTCAATCGCAATTAAAATTATGGTGGATTTAAAATTGTTTGGATTATCAATTTTTTATTGGATCAAAGTTTTGATATTCTAGGGATTCAAGAATAAATCGTTTATTCAAGGTTTTAATGATCATGGTGATTGGATCACCAAGAACACCAAATCCTAATTAAATCGGGAAAAACAATTTTGAGATAAATTTTGGAACTTTAAAAATTTGGATTTTTCGCAAGGGGTCCGACCGGACCCAAGCCTTGACCCGGCCGGACCTAGGGTTTGGCGCGGGGTAGGGTTTGGGTTTTGGGTGTGGATCTTGGGTTTAAATCTCCTATTTGTTTTAGTCTTGTGATTCTAAGATTAGTTCAAGGTTTGGATGGCTAATCTACGTTCATCGAGATTGTGTTTCACAAACTTGATCGCAATCAAGGTTTCAAAGATAAAGCGAAATTAGAATTATGAAGAGTTCATAATTGCTAAAATTGAGAAACAAAGCTCTTGATTCAATGATTGGAGATCCATGTGGAATTGTGAATGCAATTGGCCTATGTTCATCGAGACCATCTATTGCTTAGTTTCGGCCACATGGACTACTTTCTTGGTTTCTTGAATTAGTGCGGAATTGTGGTTGCCAATGGCTTAGTTCGGCCACACTTCTTGTTGTCTTGATTTGGATATGATGACCAAAGTTCAAATAATCTCATCCTCATAATAATAGAGAAACTAATGACACATAAATATTATGCTTAAATTAATGGAGATTAATTTAGTGGCTAAACTTGATGCGTAACATGTTTATCTTGTGTGCTCATAAATGTGTTGTATGCTATATGGTGAAGAACCTTCAAGAAAGTTTTAAGTCCTTTTGCCACGCCATGATTAAAACACTTGTTAGTGCATGGGTGATTTTAATGTGGGTTCGCCCTAGCGAGGTGCATTAACTTTATCTATGTATGAGCAAGATGGATGATGTGGGCACGCCCTAGCGAGGCACATCAACCATGCGTTTAAAATGGTTAGACTTAATTGGGCGTCAAAACAGTTTTAGGCCTTAGGCAAAGATGAGATTAAACATGCTTTTGAAATTGGATCCCTAAGAATCATATTGGATATGATTGACAAGAAATTGTCTACCTAATTAATTTGATTTTTAGCAGTGCGCCATAGCGTACTTGAAATTAAATTAAAGTTGGATCTTAGCCCAATTTAAAAGAATCTCAGAAAAAGGGATCTAAGAGTCATATTGGATATGATTGACAGGGTTGTCTACCTAATTAATTTGGTTTTGTGTAATCCACCATAGCGGACTTAAAATCAAATTAAAGTTGGATCTTAGCTCATTTAAATTATATTATACATTGGATGTATAAGAAGGTTATATAATTTAGTGGGAGTATTTTTGGAAAATACATTATTTATCTCTTTAATGAGATTGGTACTTGTAAAATTTTGGAAATTTTGCATTGGTTGTAGATGACAACTAAAATCGTTGCGATTAATCCTTGATAAGGATAATGCTTCAAAAGAATGGTACAAACTTCATGGATTGGATCCTGAGCCTAAGAATGGTTCTAAGGCAAGAAGATGGGTTGTACATTCTTGATGGGCCTATTCCTAAAGAACCTAATGCCGGAGTAGACAATCACAAGAATCATGATTATGATTCTAGGAATGTGAATTGTCTTATGCTCACGATTATGTCCTCTTAAACTCCAACAAAGTTTGGAACTTGTGGAAGCCTATTAAATAGGCGTGGAGTTGAGTTACATGTTTCAAAGAGCAATCTAAGCAAGAGAGGTATAAAACCATTATTGCATTCACTTCTTGCAAAAGGAGTAAAGGGTAATAAGTGGAACTTCACATGCTTAAGATAATGGCTACAAAAAGCATCTTGAGAAACTTGGGAGTCCAATTGGATTGGAGCTAGCCATGGATATTATTCTTAATTCATTGACTAAGGGTTATAATCACTTTGTGATGGACTATAACATGTTTAGAATGAATAAGAATTTCTTCGAATTGCATTAACATGCTAAAAACTGCGAAGATGAAGATATTGGAGAATGGTTCTCCAGAGCTCATGGTTCATAAGGAAAAGGGTCAAGTGACAAAAGAAAGGTAAGACAAGAGTTGTCAAACCTAAAGGAAATAATTTTGGTTATAATAATAACTCTAATAGATGCAATTTGGTAAAATGGCAATTGGATTGACCATTTAGAATTGTAGTCAAAATTCTGGGTGATCAATAAAAGGAATGGTAGTGGGACTACCACTCGGAATATTTATGTTATAAATTATTCTTTCTAAATTTAATTATTGGGTATTGGATACCAGAATAATTAGTAAGATGAAAGACTACTTATAGTAATGTTTTATCTACAAACGGTAATGATGCAATGGTTGCAACATTGTTTGTAGAACACTTGTAAAGTGACTTTACTGATGAAGTAGAAAACATTATTTTGTTAAAAGATAATGAAGGATATTAATTTCTTGTTTGGAATAAGAAAAGTGCTTTATTTATTATGATTTACTTCATTGTGTTATCATATAAATAAATCTTATATCCTAAATCTTGAAGAACAAAGTAATAAAGGCTATAACATAAATAATTAAAAATTCTTTATGCATTATTGTTTTGATCAAATAAATAAAAGATGCATATCTAAAATTCCATAGGGACGGAGTTTTAAGTCATATGATTTGGAATCACATGATTTATGCAAATCTTATTTACTTGGACCAAGACATCTTTTACTATGATTGGTAAAAGGCTAATATCTTAATTGACCTAATACATTTTGATGTGTATGGTGCATTAAGAAGCAATGCTAAAAGAAATTTTTATTAAACTTGGTAAAACTATTCAAAGATTCTGATTGGATCATGATGACGAATAATTGAACCAAGAATTTGACAGTCATCATTAAAGTTGTGAAATGGTTTCACAAATTAACTTAACTAAGAATATCATTCTAAATGATATGTCTGCGTGAAAGTATAAGAACCTTATTGGATATGGTTCATTAGATGATAAAGTCAAATTGATCTTCCATTATTAATTTTGGGGTTATGTATTTGAAACCGCTATGATTATACTAATCTGAATTCCAGCTTGAGAGGTTAAAAGATGAAAGAAAACTCGGTTTGCCTTTCGCAAAGATTTAAGATGGTGAGACCTTTTGGAAAGGAGTTGTCTGGGACACACTCACATTTAAATCTAATAAATATATATTTCATGGGATATCCTAAGGAAACTTGAGGATATAATTTTACTCATAAGAAACAAATGGTTTGTTAATTATGATGATACTTTTCTAGATAAATGGTTTATCTCTAAAAGAATCAATGGGAGTAAAATGTATCTCGAATGGTTCGAGACCTAGAAATTATGTATTATAACCTAAGATGGAAGTTGAACAAGTTTTCACAAGGAGTCGTGAAAAGTCCGTTCAAAAGATATACAAGAACTTGCACACATGATAAAATACAATCTATTAGAAGAAATATTGGATATTTCGAGATAGAAAGTATTGAGGTAAAGTTCATTTAGAATGAAGTATTTACCACCTATCAAAGATGCAATATCAACTCCACATATTTAGATTAATGACTTGGAGTCATGAAATCTAAAAGGCAACCCATGTGTAATAATCAAGTTTGGAACTTGATCATTCTAACCTAAGGTGTAAAAACCAAAGGAGATGAATGACTTTTCTTGGAGAAAAATGTTACATGTGTAGCAATAAACTTATTAGAATTTTCATAGTCACATGTTCATATTTGGAATATGAAATTTGGCAAAATGATGTCAAAACAAGCGTTCCTCAACGGGAACTCACTTAAGGATGTATTGGATACAACCTAAAGGTTTTGATAGTCAAGAAAATTCTAAAAGGTATGAAAGTTGCGAAGATTCATTGGATGTATTGAAGCAAGCTTTTGGGAGTTGGAATCTCCGTTTTGATAAGTCATAGAGCTTGGCTTGATCAAGAACGAAGATGAATCTTATATATACAAGAAGATTAGTGGGAGCATGGTGCTATTCCTTATCTAATATGTGGATGACATATTGCTCATTGGAAACGAAATTCCTATACGTTAGTCTGTAAAGACTTTGTTAAGAAAGTGTTTCGCAATAAAGAATATGGATGAAACTGCATATGTCCTTGGCATTAAGATCTATAGAGATAGATCGAAGAAGCTAATTGGTTTAAGCCAAAGTACATACATTGACAAAGTCATTAGAAGATTCCGCAAAGAAAATTCTAAGAGAGGACGGTTGTTAATGTTACATGGAGTTTTCTATGCAAAGACTCAAATGTCCTGAGACAAATGATGAGCATGAGAAGAATGAATGGGATGCAATTTGCTTCGTCAATTGGATCCATCATACCATGATAAGTACTAAGCCGGATATATCTAAATGCTTGGAGCATGACGAGTAGATATTAATCCGACAACCGGTGAGAATCACTGGATGGCTGTGGAGGGATGGAAGATGATCTCGATGTATATGGATACACGGATGCATGCTTCCAAACCGACAAAAATGGTAGAAATCGCAATCGAGTTTTATAAATAATAGTGAAGCTGTAAGTTGGAATGGTTCCAAGCAGAGTACAGTCACTAATTCTACATACTAAAATCTAAGTATATTGCTGCATTGGATGCCGAAAAGGAAGTTGTTTGGATAAAGAAGTTCATTGGTGAACTTAAGATGGTTCCTAGTATTGTTAATTCAATAGACTTTATTAGTGATAATAGTCGTGCTATTGATCAAACAAAGGAACCAAGGGCACATCCTAAATCGAAACACATACTTAGGCGTTTTCTTATCGTTCGAGAAATCGTTGATAAGGGAGACGTAAATATATGCAAAGTACCAACTAATGATAACGTTACAGACACGCCAAACAATGGAACTTCCATAAAGCTAAACATGATGGTCATGTTAGGTCCATGGGTATTGGATACCTAGGAAAATGGGCCTAGGGCAAGTGGGAGATTGTTGGTGTTGGTGCCCTAGGCACGTTTGTTGAACGTTGTAAGTTATCATGATAATAAAGAGATAATAGGATTATTATTATGGCTCGTGTTTGCTTATAATAATCTCCGTCCCTAGAGCTTCTTAAGCACTAGTATAAAGGCTAAATGATCATGGGATGATCATGTTAGATTTATGGGTACTTGTTTGGAACAAGGTACTGGACATGACCCGCGGTATGAGATTTATGTCATGGTCGATGTCATATATAAATCTCATATTAGTTATGTCATTTGAATCCTTAGACATGAAGTTATTATAGTCTTCCACTTGATGAACATTATGTTTG
Source organism: Campanula takesimana (assembly GCA_026119855.1). NCBI lineage: Eukaryota > Viridiplantae > Streptophyta > Magnoliopsida > Asterales > Campanulaceae > Campanula > Campanula takesimana. The sequence goes on along the minus strand of JAOWBW010000017.1, from coordinate 2,507,829 downwards.
ACATATTCAAACGCTGCCTTAACACGGTAGTTATAAAGGGTATGATTGGCATGATTGGATTCACGTAGGGAAGAATAATAAGCCAAATGGATTTGTCCCTCTTCGGAGAGATGTCAAGCTTGGGCCCCTCGAAGGAATGATGTTGGTGAAATGTTTGGCCAAACTCAAATGGATTGATTGGATCAATGTCATTTGGATTATCAACATATTCGGGATCGAGAAAAGTATTGAACAATACAAGTTGACTTGTTGACCATGACTTGTGTTCAATGACATCGTGGACAAAGGGATTATGACATGTTCTAAAAGGAATGCGAACTTGTATCTAGTTACACTATTTGGGTAGGTATGACGGTTTGCTAGAACCTAATCATATCTTATGGGTTCATGTTTGGGCTCATTGCCAACTTAGTGTAATCCTAGAGGGTCACACACGAATAGAACGAATCATGAAGGACTGAATTGGAATTATGGAAAAATGCCTAAAAGTTGAACTGGCACGGCCGTGCGACTTAAAAGGGCACGACCGTGCCATAAATCGAACAAAGGCAAAGTCTTGCGGGGTGACTGGCACGACCGTGCCAAAAGTAAAGCACGACCGTGCCAATATTGGGCGGCTGGTGGCAACATGCGCACCTATTGGCACGACCGTGCGCCTTAAAAGGGCACGACCGTGCCAGTGCAGTCGGGCCAGAAACTCTGCAGCTTAATTATGTGACGGGATTTAGGTTTCCTAAGTCCTTAAGGGTTAAGGATTAGGACCTATTTAAAGATCCTTTCAGCAGTCATTAAGCACATGATTATGAGTGCCTCCAAAAGGGTTTTGGGAGGTTATTTTCTTGTTCTAAGATCCCACAAGTGAAGAACAAGAATATTCATAATTCCATATAGTTCTTACAATTGTGAAAGCGTGTTTCATAATTTGGTCTAGCAACCAAGATCAAGTGTTCTTGATATTCGTTCGTGGTGTGGATACCGCTAGAGGGTGAAACTTATCATCTTCATAGTTCGTGATTCTTGCTTTGTTCGTGATCAAGATTTCAAGCCTCCATCGAATTCAAGGTTGCAAAATCAAAGGCATCAAGGGTTAGTATTCTAGTATTCATTATGTTGTATTTGACTTAATCATATGAATGGATCTATGGGCTTTGGGTTTCATAAAATTTTAAATGCTTAATTCCGCTGCGCATGTTACTACGAAACCCAACATGTTCATCAAGTGGAAGACTATAATAACTTCATGTCTAAGGATTCAAATGACATAACTAATATGAGGTATATGTTCGACATAGACCATGACATAAATCTCATACAGCGGGTCAAGTCTAGTACCTTGTTCCAAACAAGTACCCATAAATCTAACATGATCATCCCATGATCATTTAGCCTTTATACTAGTGCTTAACAAGTACTAGGGACGGGGATTATTATAAGTAAACATGAACAACAATAATAATCAAAACAACTCTTTATTGATATGAAATACTCCCTCCGTCCCGCCGGAAACTTCAAAAAAAAATTATGGCACAAGAATTAAGGGAAAAAGTGAAAAAGGTGATGTGTTGTGAGTGTTGATAGTTGAGTGGGAGAGAGAAAGTGGGGTAGAGAATAGTTAGTGGGTTAGTGGATGTGAGTATGAGAAGTGGGACCCACTAATTAAAAAGTATTAAAAACTTTCCATTTATGGAATGTGCAATTTCTATGGGACGCCCATTTTGGTAAGTTTTGAAATTTTCGGTGGGACGGAGGGAGTAAATGATAACAATTACAACGTTTATTAAACGTGCCTAGGGCACCACTACCAACATGAACAACATGAAAATGTTGATCAAAATGAGGAAATTCAACAACCTCAAAATGAGGAAGAACCAGTGCCTTTAAGGAGATCCAATAGAGTTAGAAGAAGTGCCATTTCGGATGATTATGAGGTGTATCTTGCAGAGAATGAAGGACACCTAGGTTTAGTGAGAGATGAGCCTCTCACCTTCCATGAAGCCATTAAAGGTCCTAATTCTCATAAGTGGATTAATGCCATTAATGAAGAGTTAAAATTTATGAAAGACAACGACGTTTGGGATCTTGTCCCATTACCGAAGGATGTGAAACCGATTGGTTGTAAATGGATATTTAAAACCAAAAGGGATTCACAAGGTGATGTGGAAAGACATAAGGCTCGTCTTGTTGCCAAAGGTTTCACTCAAAAGGAAGGTATTGACTACAAAAAAACATTCTCTCCGGTGTCTTCTAAAAACTTCTTTTCTCAATGGAGACATTGAGGAAACCATTTATATGAAGAAACCAGAAATGGTGGATGATTTGGAACAAACTAATCATTTAGTTTGTAAACTTAAGAAATCCATTTATGGGCTCAAGCAAGCTTCCCGTCAATGGTATCTCAAATTTAACCAAGTAATTCTTTCATTTGGCTTTGAAATGAATATTGGTGAAGATTGTATATACCATAAGTTCAGTGGGAGTAAGTTTATATTCTTAGTCTTATATGTGGATGATATTTTGCTAGCTAGTAATGATATAAACCTTCTAAAAGAAACTAAGAAATTTCTTTCAAACAAATTTGAAATGAAAGATCTTGGTGAGGCATCTTTTGTATTAGGAATCCAAATACACCGTGATCGCTCACGAGGTACTTTAGGATTATCACAAAAGGCCTATATAGAGAAGGTATTACAAAGGTTTAGCATGCAAAACTGTAAACCACATGACACCCATGTCTCTAAAGGAGATAAATTCAGTGTCAATCAATGTCCCAAAAACAATTTTGAAACCAAGTATATGGAAAACATCCCTTACGCATCAGCAGTATGAAGCTTAATGTATGCTCAAGTCTGTACTCGTCCAGACTTAGCTTTTATTGTTGGGATGCTTGGTCGATACCAAAGCAATCCGGGGAGAGAACATTGGGTCGCAGTCAAAAGAGTGATGCGGTACTTACAAAAAACACCAAGGACTACATGCTTACATATTCAAAGTCGGATCATCTCGAGATCATTGGGTATTCCGATTCCAACTTTGCTGGATGCCAAGACAGCCGTAAATCAACGTCTAGTTATGTCTTCACATTAGCCGGAGGAGCCATTTCTTGGAGAAGTTCCAAGCAGACACTCGTTACTTCCTCCACCATGGAAGCCGAGTTTGTTGCTTGTTTCGAGGCATCAAATCAAGCTATATGGCTGCGTAAATTCACTGAAGGACTGCGTATTGTCGATAGCGTCGAAAGACCTATTAATCTATATTGTGACAATAGGGCGGCGGTCTTGTACTCCAACAATAACAAGAGCTCGTCAAAGTCTAAACACATTGACATTAAATTTCTTGTTGTAAGAGAGAGGGTACAAAAAGAACAAATAGAAATACAACTTATTGGTACAAACTCTATGTTAGCGGATCCGTTTACTAAGGCATTATCACCTTTAGTGTTTCACGAGCATACTTTTGATAACATTTAATATAGTGGGAGTTTGTGTTGTTTCTTCAATTTTATTGTTCTATTATTATTATTGATCTCATTTGGTTAAAGTTGGACTAGTTGGAAGAATATGTATATATTCATTAAGATCCATGCTACACATCCATACTTTTGATCTATGTCATTTAGTTGAATTAGTATATGTAATTATAGTGGGTTTAGTTGCGAATCAATTACAACGACTGCCCCTTTAGTTCTATACTTGTATGGCTAATGGACGAGATTGTTATAAGTGATAACAAAGTGCACATTTGGGTTATCATTTATGTTGTACTTATGATTTAAAGGAAGAAATTTGTTTTTCAACCCAAGTGGGAGATTGTTAGATCAATGTGGCTTGCAACACAAATAATTTGGTACCTTCCATAAATAAAATCATAACTATGACATTAATATAAAGTATGGTCAAAATAGTCAATGTGTAGAATCCCTGAAATGTTATTTATCTATCTTTGATGGGCAAGATGGTAAATCAACATTGCTTTGGAAATGAATAGGTATGGTCCCTATTTGAAGTGTCACCATGTTTACTATATAAAGGCCCCTCCATCAAGCCTTAAACATACTTGATTCTTACTTTTCTCTCTACATACTCTCTTCATAATTATCTAGAAGAAATTCTGAGAAACTTAAGAGACACTCTCATTTAGAAGATCATCTCCCTACATCTTCATCATCCTTAATCTCCCTTCAAGACACAATAATTGATTCAACAGGTATACATTTATTACATGCTTCCGCTTCATCTTTCCTCTTTCTCTTACTTAAATATGAGTGTGGCATTCAGGGATTAAAATTGTTCTAACACATTTTCCTATTTGTCCTACTTTGTATTTACTTCAACATAACCAATTAAAATATGACATGTGTCAAAATTCAATATTTTATAATTTACTTCATTTAAATTTAACTATTACAATCAGTGTTCTAAAAGACGTCCGTCTAGGCCGCCTAGACGTTCATGAAACGCCCAAGTCCCACCTAGGATATTATAACTATTTCTGAATTCTCGGTCTCACGTAAGTTCCATCTAGACCCCGCCTAAGCGCTAGGCGTTGCTGCGGCGCCTATCGCTTTTTAGAACCTTGATTACAATACTCATTATTTATTTTTATATTATCTTATCAAATGTAATTTAAGTAGTGAACGAAAACATGTCACATATCAAAAACGTTTTTTTTTTTTTTTACTTTTTTTTAATTTTTTTTTATTATTTTATTTAATGATTACTTAAAATTACATATATTTAATTGTTACAAGCATTTAAAAATATTTTTAATGATTAATAAAGTTAATAATATGAAATTTTAATTTTGATATCTATGACTAAAGACCTTGCATTGGATATGAAAAGTTAGTACCTTTGAAATAGTGGTCTATAGTTATCAAATTTTGATTTTGATACATGTGTCTATGGACCTTGCATTGGAGATGCCCTTATAGTACTCATACTTCCGCGAGAAAACAAAAATGTACTTTGACCAAACATAAATACTATCAATCTAATCATCTCAAAATAGTTCTAAGACTTTTATTGATAAATCACTTAATAATTTATTAATTACAATTTTTAGCTATTCACTATTGGATTAAATTGACATCAATATGTTGTCAAATTTCATCTATGTTGATAATAAAAAAATAAATAATAGTACTATCTCTCCAATGATGTAGGGTTGAAAAATAAGATGCAAAATACCCAAAGTGACCCTGCAATATATTGAAATCCCTTGTGGTTGACTTAGAAGTGAAGATGATGCCCCCTCAAAGATCATAACAACCACCAGTATCCTTACCAAGGTTCGATTTTGTTATGATCGAAAACATTTTTAGATACGAGTAGAATGAGGATTCGGGCGGGCCCGTACCAGACTGCTACTCATGCTCATTCAATCATTCATAAAGTTGAAAAAAAATATGATTCTTTCCGACGCTTTTATCAATTTAATATATTATGAAACATTAAATCTGAATCGTTGTTGATGTATCTAAGGTGTTGTTCCATTGTGTAATCATATTGCTCCAAATTCGAGAAAAGGTAGCTAGACATTAGTTTCACTATACATAATCTTTGCAATCCTGTAGGCAATTTGATAGGTCTTGTCTTGATTCTTCAATACATTTCTGAATGTTATACACACGAGCAAGGGCATAGTTTTCCATCAATAAAGTGACCAAAAAAATTTGTTAAAGGGCGTGGAGAGATAGCTATATACCAAAAAAAAAATAAAAAAAATCTGATGTTATCTGGTTATATCTTTCAACGTGAAGGTAGGAAGTTGATGCATCGGAATACAACCTAGATCAACCATGACAAAAGATCTAGCACAAAAGAAGGAATGAAACCTTCAAACAAGCCAACAATGGCTTTTAGGGTTAAAACCCACAAAGTTGCAAAGCAAACTTTAAAATTAATTAATCAAAAACTTGTTCAATACAAAGTAGGAAAAGAGTATTTATACCTAGCAACTAATAAAAACATAACCCTAAAATTGTTTTAACAAAATACCAAAAATACCCAAGCAATTAATATAAAAAGAAACAGTTCTGCGCATAAAAACATCCTGGTTCGGCGCCGGGCACGGTCGTGCTTTCCTCCTAGCACGGTCGTGCCATCTTGTTCGCATTCTCCGTCCTCTTCACCCATTTTATGCAAGGTCGTGTCTTGTTTCTTGCACGGCCGTGCAACACATGTCCGATCGGGTTGCGTCGAGGGTCCGGTCGGATCTCATCTGGAACAGCACGATCTCTTCTTCGTTCTACATCATACACCCCCACTTTAAAATGATTCGTCTCCGAATCATGTACCATAAAAGGACCACGCATCCTAGGAGTATTCAACCTGCACTTGACAATGGAAAACTTGTGTGGTGGATGTCCCGCAGCTGGTACTGGTGGAACGCGACATGCATCCCTCTGCTTAGCTCTCCGTGCTGCAGCAGCTAAACCAATCGCCCGAGCAGTACCTGAAATAAATGATTTTGCAGCACACAAGGAAATAATTCATTTCCCTTTATCGATGCCAGGACGAACCCCTTTGTCTCGCAACGGGCATAAATTAAACTTGACCCCCTCCTTCACAAAACTAATAACATTAGTATGCCCATTGTGAGTAGAATCAACATCATAGTGCCAAGGACGCCCAAGCAACAACTGGCACGCACTCATATCAACCACATCACAAATAGCCACATCCGCATAATACCGATAGAAAAAGGAACTACACATTGTTCAGTTACCTTTAATTTACCGGTAGCATTAATCCACCCCACGTGATAGGGAGTTGGGTGCTTCTTTACCTCCAGTTGTAGTTTATCTACCGTCCCCCTAGCAATCAAATTATCACAACTCCCACTGTCCACAATGATTTTTACTTTGTTATCCGCCACAAGCCCAACAGTGCGAAAAATACCATGTCTGTTTGGGGGTTCATCGACCGCTGGAGTTGTCAAGGTCACTTTATTACACACAAGTGCCTCATGGTCACCCTCATCACTTTCCTCATTCGGGTCTACCCAAATTTCCTGAACGTCATCAGTAGCCTCCTTCTCTGCTACATGAACTTTCCCCCGATTAGGACAGTTACTAGACAAATGACCAGGTTGTCCACAACAAAAACATTTATCACCAAAATTCTTGGCATAGGGATTGGGATTCTGACGCCCCGCAGTTGGATTAGTACCCTTCCCCACCGGCTGAGTCTGTAGGAGATCATGTATGAGATCACCAATATCTCGTAGGAGGATATGATGATCTCCCCATATCTCCAAGATATTCGGTTGATCATATTTTGATTAAGCATATCCCTTTCCTTGTTTAAATTATATTATTTCCTAGATAAAAATAAGTTTCCTTATTTCTAGGTAGTAGATCTAGTATAAATAGAGGAGTCTTGTAATCCTTTTATTAATCAAGAATATAAGTTTAAGAATTGTTTATTTTATAAACATGAAGTTTCTCTTCTTGCTCATCTTTGTCTACGCCAAATTCATCAGAGTCAGAACAGTATCCTGCTTCTCATTAGTGGATTTAGAGCATGTGGACTGTTCGGTTTCAACTATTGGGGATTTAGACCTCGAAGATTGTCCAATATTAATGGGTTGATGGGACTTAAAAATTGGGCTAAGTTGGTTATACTCAACAGTTTTAGCACGAGAGATGGCCCCATCAAGAGTTTGAACAGGATATAATTGAACTTGAGATCTAATACTAGGGCGAAGACCATTCACATACCTTGCAGTTTGTTGCCCTTCGGATTCGCCCAAATCGTTACGCGCAGACAGTGTATGAAAACTGTGCGTGTACTGATCAACATTCCAATTGTCCTGCTTGCATTCAAGAAAATTCTGATAAATTAACTGCTCAAAGTCTGCAGGCAAAAATCGTTGTTTCAGAGTCATCTTCATACGACCCCATGTGCGAACCGGTAATTTATTCTGCCTCCTCCGGTTTTTATTGAATTGTTCCCACCATGCAGATGCCCCACCATGAAGCTTGTAAGCCACATACTGCACTTTCTTCTCATCCGGAATATTCATCAAGGCAAAATATTTCTCTACCTCCGAAAGCCAATCTGTGAAATCCTCCATGTCGAGCTCACACGTGAAAAAGGGTAGATCAGCTTTAATTTTAGGAGACTGATCCACGGGTGCAGCGATAAAATCATCTTCACCCTCCGAATCTGAATCCTCTCCTCTGGCTGGCGGATTACGGTTGTTTCGACCGTTTCCCACAGGAACTGCATTAGCCCCTGCCCGTTGCCTTCGGCGACCACCAACCTGCAAAACCTCCAAAACCCTAACAAGATCCGCATGACGAGCTGCAGCCTGTTCTTCACGCTGACGGTCTTGTTTTTCAGCTTGTCGATGTCTTTCATCGGCTGCTTGATTCATACGATCAAGGATTGCAAGAACAGTGTCGTTGTTGTTTCCGTCGCCGTTCACAATCTTCCTTGGATCTCACCTTACTGATACCAATTGATGCAGCGGAATACAACCTAGATCAACCACGACAGAAGATCTAGCACAACGAAGGAATGAAACCTTCAAACAAGCCAACAATGGCTTATAGGGTTAAAACCCACAAAGTTGCAAAGCAAACTTTAAAATTAATTAATCAAAAACTTGTTCAATACCTTGTAGGAAAATAGTATTTATACCCTAGCAACTAATAAAAATATAACCCTAAAATTGTTTTAACAAAATTCCAAAAATACCCAAGCAATTAATATAAAAAGAAACAGTTCTGCGCATAAAAAAAATCCAGGTTCGGCGCCGGGCACGGTCGTGCTTTCCTCCTAGCACGGTCGTGCCATCTTGTTCGCATTCTCTGTCCTCTTCACCCATTTTATGCACGGTCGTGTCTTGTTTCTTGCACGGCCGTGCAACACTGGTCCGGGCGGGTCGCGTCGAGGGTCCGGTTGGATCTCATCTGGAACAGCACGATCTCTTCTTCGTACGATCTCTTCTTCGTTCTACATCAGAAGTTCAAATCATGTTAAAACATGTACTAGCTTATTTATAAGCCTATTAATAATATAAAAAAAGTACTAAAGAACTTTGAGGTAGCTACATGTTACTCCCTCCATCCCAAAATGATCTTCAAGCTTTTTTCGTCATTAATACGAATGATTTTTGAGCAATAGTTTTATGTTGACTCAAGTGTACTAATGAAAATCTAAAACTTGTTATTAACACAACATCAACAATATTATCAATAACAGGTTTTAGATTTTCATTAGGATAATTAAATCAACTTAAAATCCTTGCTCAAAGTTCCTTAATAATAACGTCGAAAAAAGTGTAAAGATCATTTTGGGACGGAGGGAGTATTTATGTGAATTCGGAAATAAATATGCGACCAGCAGGTTAGTAGATTTTTCAACTCATTTTTTTTTTTTACCGCAAATGTGGGAAAAAAAAAGAAGAAAAAAAGGACAGATTTAGTCAAATTTTGACCAAATACTAAACTTGCACCGTCCAATAAGGAGTATATATTTGTTTCTTTATTTAAAAGTGGTATAAAAATAAAGCTTGGTCTCCAGTAAAACGCGTTTTTACTAATGGTTAGAAAAAACGTGTTTTTCAAAACCTCTAGAAGATTTTATATTGATATCCAGAAGGATTTATACTGATATCCAGGACCCATCTATCACTTTCAAAGGTTTTGCTATCAATCTCATATCCAGAAGCTTTTATATTGATATCCAGAACCGTTGAGAAGTTCCGATTATTTACAAAAATGTCACCGTATTTTTTTTAAAACACGTTTTTCCTAAGTGTTTAGAAAAACGCGTTTTCCCAAGATTTTGAGTAAAAATAAAGTTACTACATTCTCTTATTATAAAGCCAAGTTCTCTTTATCACCAGCATTTGAGAAAATAATTCCAAAACACCCGACACAAGATCTAAACTATTTCATACATAATTGTTACATAAAGGTGAGAGTTATAGACTCCATAAACTACATGAAAATATTAAACACACCATGAAATACACAAAAATTAACACTGTCCAAAATGAATAAAATTTTGAACAGCGACCTCTTAACTGCTACGCTGCTGTGTGCATACGCTTTTTCTCATTCAAACGCCTTATTAATTCTTTCCGCCATACCTTTCAACCCAAATTGAACCATCCCATAAAAATCTTCAAACTTCAAGCCCTCAATCGCATCCGCAACAAACCCCCACTCAATCTCACACCCACCCTCCTCCACCACCTTCACTTTCCAAGTAGCCACATAATCCTTAAACCCGACATTATTATCAGTAATCGTGTAACTGAAACTACGTTGTATCGGATCAATCGCAAGCAACTTCTCGTGCGTAAACTTGATCTCAGCCGTCTGATCGCCATCGGGCGATGCGAAACCGCAGTAACGGACCAGCCCGGGCTGCCCCTCCACACCTTCTATTTTGTGACAAGTGGAGATACTTGGAGACCATTTTTGTATGTTACAAAAGTCTTCTAAGAGTGGCCATACTTGTTCTGCTGTGCCATTAATCTTGACTGAGGCTTTGCCTTCCCATTTTGAGTTTGCCATTTGAGAGAGAGAGAAGAGATTCAGAGAGATTGAATTATTGGATTGAATTGAAGAAATTATGGGTGGAAAAGATTGAATTTATAGGAAAGTGCAGATGGATTTATTAAATTGTTGAATGAGTAGTTGGGTTGACGCGCTTGCAATTACGAGTTGCCAAATTTGACTTTGGAAGTTTTTTTTTTTTTTTTTTTTATCAAGAAAGAAAAATCATTTTAGAATCTTTTTGATCAGGTTGTGTCCGGGCCCAGCCCAAAGTTTATTTGACCCCAACTTATCATCAAGACTGAACAATGGTACTCGAGTTCCAAGCCCAACAGATAAAGGTCCAGCATCAATACTCTTTTTTGTCTCTTTTATGTGTTTAATTTTTACCATTTATCTCACTAGTTAGTAGGCCGTTGATATTCGACTTAATATTATAAACAATTGATTTTGGCAAAAAAAACTACTCACTTCGTCCCATATTATATGCCACCCTCTTATTTATATAGAGATTAACAAATAGTGAAAGTGGTGCAAGTGTTGTGAGTATAAAAGTAAAGTATGAGAGAGAATGAGTGGAAATGAATAGTAAATTGATTGGTGTTGTCAATATAAACGTAAAGTGTCGCGGCCCAGACCCGTGGTCCTACTTGGCCCCACGCTCGGGACACGAGTGGAAGACGTTATAAAACACTTTTTGAAAAAAGTTTTCGAAATGTACTTTTATAAAGTCTAGCAAAAACATACTTGAAGTTCAAAGACTTCACTTAACTTTTAAACAAACTCTACAACCAACTTTCACAACGAAAGTACTTAGCCCGAAGGCTTACAAACTTTTAAACAAATGTACATACACCAACATGATCCAAAATAGGTGTGAGACAACAGAAAGTACGGTTACTCTACCCAGAAGGTTTCACATTTACATAATGCAACCTTAACAAAACAAGTCCCAACTCTTACCACTCCAACGTCCTCCCGTGCCAAGTGTCCTATCCCCTGGACCCGCCTTATCTAAAACAGTAAACAAATAAAGGGTGAGAATAAATCTCAGTAAGTTACTAAAATACAACTACGTTACATGCTGATATGATAATAATAAAGAGACAATATCAACACATAATCATATAGCATATAGCACATAACATGAGAGGCTCCCTATCGCCAACCGTCCCATACCGGTTGGAAATAACGACCAACTCATCATACAGCACATAGTGTAGGAGTAAACACTCCTACGAGAATACCAAGCCAAGGTTTACCGAAGTAACATAACCATCTGAGAATACCATCTGAGAAAACCAGTTGAGAAAACCATCTGAGCAGCATAAATAGCTGAAGCCGGGATCCCGAAAACAAAATCATAACCATAATAACCAAAGTTCTCGAATCAAACATAACCATCTGAGAGGTATCAACAAAGCAGCACAATGGCTGAAGCCGGTTCCGGAACCAAACAATCACAACAACAACAATAGCGGGAGAAAATGACACAAAGTCATACCCCTAAATGCTCACGCGAGGGAGTGAGTTCATCCCATCCAAGGCCAATCTGGACTGGGGAAATAGGTCCAGTGGAAAAGCCTTAATGCTTTCCACCTCCACTCGATAACACCCAAACCTGGGGAAATAGGTCCAGTGGAAAAGCCTTATAGTGAACTTGGCTAGTGTGCCACTATAATTCTTTCCACCTCCACTCGATAACACACAAAACCAGCTGGACTTTCAACAAGGAGCACAGTAATAAATACTTGCTAAAACAACAACAACCGGGGCAATGATTCTAAAATAAGGAACCAAGCCAAACAAACCAAAAAATGCAACCACGTTACTCATAAAAGAGTTCACAACATTGACATTAGGTCACAACATAATCATTTATTAATGACATTAAGTCAAACAACAATCTTGCACACACTTGAACACGATCCTCAACAACCAAGTATGTCGAACCCATTTCTCACACAAGGGATTCCAAAGTAAGAAATCCTACGAAAGCATCATAAAGATGTACCACACTCAAAATGAACCTAAACGGTTACATTATTCCAAACTCGATCACAAAGGACCAACTCTACAACAACGGACCATTAATACTCGTTTTGTTATTAAACACCTACTGGATTTCCGTAATATAATATTTATAACCCAACTGAATAAACCACCTCATCACGTAGTACACAAGAAGAGCTTCGAAACGATAGTTTACACGACTAAATCGGAGTCCGTATGAAGAAGTTATGGCCTCCGGAAGGTTGAACCATTTTCTGGGAAAAGTGTGCGATCGCCCAAACCTCCAAATGTACCAAAATTGCACTCCTTTCGTTTCACCGTCTCACAAGTATAACTTACTATTCTTAATGTTTAAGACACAATATGGCTACAAAATCAGTTCTAAAACATCTTAAACACCAAATGGAACCCAACCAAACCAATAAAACAAATACTCATTTTGTCCCAAAATTACAAGTATAACAAAATTAATCCAAATCACAAAATACCAATCATAAGTATAAGTATAATTTTTCTAACATACTACTATACTCACTTATACTTTCATTCATTTCCCCGTCCCACGAATAATAATATAATTTTTATAATATACTTATTTAACATTTAATCAAGTTAATATTTTACCGTCCCACGAGTAGGAGTATAATCTTTATTATCATTCTAACAATACCCAGGCACACAAACATGTTCAATTAACATACTTTCATTCAACCCAAGGTATATTTCCACTATACGTATACTCCCTTTGTCCCAAATAAACAAGTATCACAAATAAATACTTTTCACAATAATTTCACCACATATCACACATATAGCAAATATATGACTATTTTACTATTTAAGGGGAATTAGTAACTTACCTATTTCCGGAAAAAGTATCGCAGAAATATGTTTTGTTCGGGTAGAAATGACCTACTCAACGCCCTGATCATTTTTATATAATTAGTTTTTAAAACGGAGGAGTAATTAAAAAGATAGAAATTAAAATATGATGAACTTACTCCCTTCGTGCGCACAGTTCTCTCGCCCTATTCTTTTTGTTGCTGTTTGGTGTTTGGGAAAGTAGGAGTATATTTTTATATGATAACTGAAAGCTTAATAGAAAAGGAATTTAAATAGGTCGGTTGGTTCACCATTTGAAAAGTCAAACAATGATAAAATATAGTTGAAATTTACGGGTCTCTTGGTTTGGGAATTCCATTTTCACTTTGGTCATTAAACTTTCGTTTCTAACAATTAACCCCCTAAACTTATATTTCCAATAAAGACCCTATAGTTTCAACTTAATCATTTAACTCATTTAACCATTATTACTACTAACTAAATAAATAACACAATTAATCAAACAATATGTGCAAGTCATAAAATATGATGCAACACATAAAATGCACACATAAGTTTAAATTAAAATCTCCAAAAATATAAAATAAACAGGGACGGGTTTTGGGGTCGTTACATAAAGTATGAAAGAGAATGAGTCGGAGGAATAGTAAAGATTATTTGCTATTTTTGAAAGTTGACATATACTCTGGGACGGAGATAGTATTATTAAAATTAATTAATTTAAAAAACATCGCTTAAATTGTGTATCTATAATCCACTGTATCTATAATTTGGACCCTTGATTTTGTGTCTAACCCGATGGTTATGCTTGATTCTCACGGTTCTCATTTTATTTTGGTTCTCATTTGAGCATCTTCATATATATATATATATATATATATATATATATATATATATATATTTCAATCATTTGAGCATTTTATTTTGGTTCTCATTCGAATTAGGACAACCCATAAATGAAAGTGTTTTATTTAATAGGACTCACATTCACACTCACAACAACTTTCACTCATTATTCTCTACCCCACTCTCTCTCTCCTATTTCACTTTTCATATTCACAACACCTACTCCACTAATATTTTTTCCTTAATCCCCGTGTCCAACCCATAAACCTAATTCGGGTGGAAACGGAGGGAGTATATATTTAAATCTCATTTTGTTAACAGTTATTCTTAGTGTCCCAATGTTAAACTTGGAGAACTATTCATCACATGTGCGTTGTACACCTAGGTTCGAATTCCTGGGCCAGCTTTTCATTTTTATTCCTTTTAGACATTTTCTCTCTTTCTCTCCCTCTCTCTATTATCTTCTTATGGGATTTTTACCAATAAGTCCCTCATAAAAAATGAAATTCGCTAATAAAAACAAACATTTTCATATTCTACCATAGGGTCCTTATGTTGAAATCGATTTTACCAATAAATCCCTCACAAATTTTAAATGCAAAAATACCCATAACCTAATAAAACCCCCTCCCCTCCCCTCCCCTCTCCACGCACACTTACACACAAGTCAGTTTCTCTCTCTACAGGCGCACTCACGTTCCCCCACCTTCGGCGACCCCCTCCCCCACCTCCGGCGAAGCACTCCGGCACCTCTCTCACCTCCGGTGAACTCTCCGCCTCCGACCATCCTTCCCATCGCCATCACCGCCTATCCTACTCCGACCGTCTTCTTCCCCTATCCAAAAACGATCGTCTGCAGATCCCGCCACCACACCCCTCTCCTCACCTCCCCCACCTCCGGCCAGTCATAGATCTAACCTTTCCGGCCAGATCTGACTTTGTTTATCCGAGAAACCCCCTCTCTGTCTCTCCCTCACTCTCCCTTCCGCTAATTTGCAGGTTAGCGACTTCAAATTTGTGATTTTCTTATGATATGTGCTTTTCAATTTCTCCGTACAGCGATCATCTCCAACGTCGAGTTTTGGCTAGATCTAGAGGGTTTTGTCGAAGATTTTCTAGCTGTTCGAGCCATTTCCCAAATTTCGTCGTTTTCCAGCTTAGCAATGGGTTGGGATTTTTGAATTCCATCCACGTTTTTTGGTTTATTCTATGGTGAATGCCTCACAATTTTGCTGTAATTTTTAGGTTTGGAGCTTCAATGCTGGTAAAATTATTGTAGAAATTAATAAAAGTATTCTCAAACTTGCATGTTTTCGTGGTTCTGGTTTGATATTTTATGTTGTGGAGCTTTTGATTTATTAAACTGCTAGTTGATTGAAATTTTGCAATATTGCTTCAATTTTATCAAGATTGATTTTTTTATAAGTGAGAAACAAAATTTTATTATCTTTTGTGAATAATTGATAAATGAATTTATCAATTTTACAATTGAAAAATGACTTTTTGCGTGATTGTGAAATGGAGTATCATTTGTGAAAATTGAGAGATAAATTAATCAGTTTTATACTCAATTATGATTTTTTTTTGAGAAATGAATGTCTCATTTATAATATAATTAAACCGATAAATTGAGTCATCAATTGGGAAAAATGAGAGGTGATTTTATCAGTTTTTATTCAATTATGAATAACTGTTAAATGAATGTCTCAGTTATTATATTCAAAATCATGTGTGAACAACTGTGAAATGCATGTCTCGGTTATTATAATGATTGTGAAAAATTGAGAGATGAATTTATCAGTTTTTAAAATAAAAAATGAAAAAATGACACAACTGAGAAATCAGTTGAAAAATGATTTTAAATATGAAAAACGCAAGTTTTTCTTTCGTCTGCGTGGCATGCGTGAAGAGTGGAGCGATGTTGTTCAAATATATGTTTAGGACATAGAATTTCTTAATCCCAATCATAGTTATCACTTAGGATCCCCCAATTTTTGATAGAACCTTTGTAAGGTACCCTTAGGATTCTTGGTGACCACCACAGGTGTATTCCAACTCTTCAATCTTGGCAAACCAGCAGAAGGAAGCAGAATCAGCAGACCAGAATTCAACATGCCGATCAACTTACTACTCAAGTTGCCGATGACTCAAACAATCAGCAAGGACAATTTGAACCTTACTGACAGTCAGGTTTTGTTGTTCTATCTCAATGTCAACTTACTGATTCTCTCTGTCTTTGCTGTACTGTCTTATCAGAAAGTTGTTTAACTTCTATGTCATGATTACTGCGCCGTCTGACACATAGCTAGTTTTAGCTATACTTTGTCCCTACTTGCTTTTTGCAGGTAACCGGTTGAGACAAAGGGGTCTTTACCCATCAGATTTTTGTAAGCATGCTTGTACTCCATATCTTCGTCATTAATGCTAATTATACCGCATTTAATGCTCCTCAACTACCCAGCTGGATATTCAAATTGCAAGCCTTCTTCTACAAGACTCAAGACATTCACTCCTCTTATAAATAGTGGACTTAGAGCATTGAAGAAGGTTGGTGAAAATAGACCATTGAAGAGAGTTGAATGTTTTTGAGTATTCACTAAAGACTCAAACATTCTGTCCAGATAATCATTAGATCATTTAATAGGACATACACTTGTGCACCAACTCAACAACAATGCTAGTATTCCCGAATTAGATCATTTAAGGAATACATTGTTTGAGTTATTCACACACCCACCTGAGTGAGATAAGTTCTTTTGAATTTGCCGCTAAAAAACACTTGGTCAGATTTGTATTACGATCCATTAGTGATCTCTAGAACTTAGTCTTTGTTTCGGGCAAAGCCGTGCTTGTAATAGACTAGAGATATCTAATAGTACTCTTAACCCAAATCCAAGTTCTGACCAAACTTGGTAGAGGACGTAGTAGTATTTACACTGTGAACCTCTCCAAATATTTGTGTCTCTGTTGCTTACTTTATCTTTGCCGGTTGGAACTCTATCACCGGCAGATTGCATATGTCTGTACTGATTCATTGTAATTTCCATTGACCAATCTCTTGAAACTGCATTGAACTTTTAGCAATCACTTTGTGTTAAAACCAAGCTCTCAAAACATTCTTCATACTGATTTTGGTGTGAGTTAAAACCAAGTCATATCTTCTCCACTGCGCTTACTGATAATAGTTTGCAAACTGATAAGTGACTTTGCATTTATAAAAGTGTTTCTTTGTAAAAATTTAAAAAGGCTATTCACCCCCCCTCTAGCCTATTTTCCTACCAATTGGGCCTAACAATTGGTATCAGAGCTTGGAATTTTGAAAGAAATTTCCAATCTTTGCAGCTTGTTTGCCGATACCATGGCAGGAAAAATCATGCAGTCATTTAACATCACTACCATACCGTTGTTGAATGTCAACGAGTTTGGTGTCTGGAAATCTCGTATGATAAAGTATATGAACTCAATCGATGATCGGTTGATGAAGGTCATAGAAGGTGGTCCAATAATTCCTTTAAAAGTCTCAACCACCTATAGACCTATTCCTTTCACTCTGCTGACACAACATGCTGATCGTGACACTGAACAAGAAACCCATGTTCAGATTGAAGAAACTTTGGTCGAGAAACCAAGAAAGGAATGGACTGAGGACGACAAACTTTCAGCTGCCCTAGATGGAAAAGCATGCCACATTATTTCTTGTGGTTTGGACGACAAGCAATATAAACTCATTGACTTGTGCTCCACGGCTCAAGAATGCTGGAACAAACTCCTTGCATACTTTGAAGGTGATGAGCAGGTAAAGGACAACATACTTTACGTTTGCATTGCTGAGTTTGAATCCTTCAAGAAACAAGATGGTGAATCACTAAGGAGTGCCTACGACAGATTCTGCGAGGTAAGTAATTTATGTGCTTCATTAAGAAAGGTTTATACTATGAAATACCTGAATATTCGTTTTCTAAGTTCTTTGGGAAATGAGTATCATACCAAGGTTACCGCTGTTAGAGAAGTGAGAGACTTGAACAAGACTTCTATTCAGAATCTTGTGTCTAGTCTATTTCTGTATGAGAGAGAACTGCAAAAACTTTACGTTCTCGATAAAAATTTCAAAAACTTGTCTCTATCAGCTCAGTTACAGATATCCTTCCCTTCAAACAAATTCCCTCCTATAGATCCCCATCCAATACCCTGCAGTTCCAAAACCCCTGAAACTACCTCAGAACATCCTATGGAAGAAGACGAATTTGCCGCCTTCGCTAGGAACTACAAAAGGTTTAAAGACTTCAAAAGGATGCAGAAAGGAAGCTACCAGCAACCAAAACCATTCACACCAACATTTCAAAAACCAGCAAGTTACAACAAACCCTCAACAAGTGCTACCGACGGAAAGAACAACAAAGGTGATCTTGTTTGCTTCAACTGCAGAAAACCTGGTCACTTTGCTTCTAAATGTCCTCAACCAAAATATGAGTATGTGAGGAAGTTATTCAACAAGAGACATCCCAAGTCTCGAAGCTTTGTTGCCGATGAGAGCACAGAAAAGGCCTTGCCGGTTTGGTGTGAAACTGACTCAGACGAAGATGCCGATGAAGATGCCGATGTAAGTTTTGTTGCCCTAGACATGGAAGATGCCGATACATCCACATTACTGACTCCAGTCTACCGAGATCCATCTCCTCCAAGAACTCCAGTCAGAGAAGAAGCTACTGGAAGACCTCAACCACACTTCAAAGAGATTAGTGTCAAAGTAGAGAACCCAAATGGATACAGAGTTCACCAAGTGGGAACCTCACTCTATGGTCAGTGTAACTCTATTCAATTCACTGCCATCAAACCTAAACCCTTACCAATGACCAGAAAATTCTCATTCACTGAGCATCCTAGCATTGCCAAAAGGTTATCTAAACCCATCTCTTTTTTACCTGACTTCTCTCCCAAACCTATTCCCTCTGCCACCAAAATTTTAGCCGATCCCTTTCCTGAAATATCCAAAGCTGAAATGGTAGAGACAATGGATGAACTTTTTATTGATCATGAGAAGCTAAGTAGCGTTCATAAAGTGATGACTGCTGATTTCAATAGAATTTCTGCAGAGAATGACTTGCTTATGTCTGAACTTAAAGTTCTCAAAGGACACGAGCTTGAGTCTGTTCTTCTAAAGAAAGAAAACCTAGATCTCAAAATTCAAGTGGCAGTATTGATAGCTCAGATCGAAGATCTTGTGAAAAGAAACAATCATCTCTCAAGGATTGTTGATTCTTACACAAAATCTAGAGTTGCTGTTGAAACAATCCTACAGACCCAAATGTCATATAAGGACCAATCTGGGTTAGGATTTGATTCCAGCAGCAGTAGCTCTACTGAAACTTGTGCGACCAAGAAAAAGGATGAGAAAGTTGAATGTAGTTCTGTTAACTCAGTGCATGTGAATGCTAAGCCTGCAGTATATAGTGATGTTGCTATGAAGTATCCTAAGAACCAGAACAAAAGAAATGATAAGCACAAACAAAGATATGTTAAGGTTGCTGATACTGAGTCTGCCGATAGTGGTATTGTTGGTGAATACATCAGCAGAGCAAGTGCTGCCGGTCTAACCACCTCTGCTGCCGATGGACAAGTACCTAAAAAGGTAACTGCCAAAGGTAAACAGAATGGAAAGAAAGGCAACACTATCACCTTTAAACCTACTAAGTTTGTGCCTGCTCAATTCTCTAGTTCTACCGATGCACTGACTAAACAGAATGATGTTCTACCGACTCCACAGCCCATCGGTCAAGTGAGATGTTCTAATTGTTCTGATTATGGTCACAAGGCTCATGAATGCCTCTTGAAGCACCTATCTGGACCCCCTGAGGTTGCATCCTCTAGTGGTGGCCAGATGTGGTTGCCAAAAAGGAACTAACCCTCGGACCCAAGAATAAGGGGGACCATAAGCATACCGTTTTATTGCAGGAATGCTTCATGGCCTTAACTGGTGCAAGCAAGGATTTATGGATTCTAGATAGTGGGTGTTCAAGACACATGACAGGATTTGCAGATCTACTTGCCGATATCTCAGAAGCATCAGGTCCCCCAGTGGTTTTCGGTGATAATGCCAAAGGAAAAATCATCGGTATTGATACCATCAAGAGAGGTGCAGTTACTGTACAGAAGGTCTCTCTAGTAGATGGCTTGAAACACAACCTTCTATCTATTTCACAATTTTGTGATAAAGGGATGCAATGTGTATTTACTACTTCCAGTTTCTATGTGAAAGACATTGCTTCCAATGAAACCCTTCTCACTGCCAAAAGAAGAGGTAACATTATGCAGTAGACTTAAGTGCTATTACTTGTTTTGCTAATGTTTGTTTTGTAGCTAATAACATCAGTGAGAACTCATGGCTATGGCACAAGACACTCAGTCACTTGAACTTCAAATATCTATCCAAGCTTGCCGGTTCAAATCTGGTTACCGGTTTACCTCAAGTGTCTGCTGATCAAGGAAAGAAATGCAAGGCCTGCCAGCTTGGAAAACAAGATAAATCATCCTTCCGAAGCAAGCCCTGCATGTCAACATCTAAGTGCCTCCAAATGCTACATATGGATCTATTTGGCCCTATAACTACAGCAAGTATTGGGGGAAGTAGATATACCTTGGTTGTAGTAGATGATTTCTCTAGATATACTTGGGTGGAAACTTTCAGTCATAAAGATGACACATATGCCGTTGCTACCAAGTTATTCAGACTACTACAAACACAGAAAGAAAGCGATATCATCAGCATGAGATCAGACAACGGCACTGAATTCAAGAAAAATGGTATTGCTCAGTACTGTGATAATCATGGCATAGACCACAACTTCTCAGCTGCCGGTACACCACAACAAAATGGTGTCGTTGAGAGAAAGAACAGAACTCTCATTGAAGCTGGTAAGACCATGATTGCTGAAGCCAGGCTGCCGAAATACTTTTGGACTGAAGCCATCAACAGCGCCTGCTTCACTCAGAACAGATCTCTTATCAACAAATTCCATAACAAGACTCCTTATGAACTCTGGAGAGGCAGAACTCCCAACGTTGGATTCTTCAAAATATTCGGCTGCAAATGTTACGTGCTTTACAACGATAAAGAGCACAGAGGTAAATTTGATGAGAAAGCTGATGAAGGAATCTTTGTTGGATACGCTAAACACAGTAAGGCCTTTCGAGTTTTTAATAAGAAACTTTTGAAAATTGTTGAATCTGTTCATGTCACCTTTGATGAATTTGATTTGTTAGAGTCTGACAAGGCTCCAAATAGTACTAATGCTTCTAGTGCTCATGAGACAGGTGAATCCAGTAATTCTAACCCTGTAGGTCAAGTACCAGCTGCTGATCCAGTCATTTCAGTAGAAGAACCAGCAGATACTCATTATTTCCCATCATCGGCAGAACATGACCATACCGATAACTTTCATAATCCATTTGCCGATGCAAATTCTGCTGATCATCCTGAAGACAGATCAAGCCCTCAACCAATTTCTGTAATAAGGCCCTTCCCAGCAAGCTCTCAAACTAATCCACATCTCTCCCAAAACTCTATATCTTCCTCTCAGTCATCTGCTGACCTTGATCCTCCTCTAGAATCACTTCAACAAGAGTCAGTCAGACAAGATGTGCCGAGAGAAGTTAGACCAGTTCGTGATCATCCATTAGAAAATGTGATTGGTGATGTCTTTGGTCCAAGATTGACAAGAAACCTTAGTAGAGCATTTGCTGAAAGTCGCTTCTCATCTGTTATGGTTTCCAACATAGAACCAAAGAAGACTGAAGAAGCTCTTGCCGATCCTGGTTGGGTTGAAGCCATGCAAGAGGAACTGAATCAGTTTGAAAGATACAATGTATGGGAACTCGTACCAAGACCAACTTCTCAGCAAGTTATTGGTACAAAATGGGTCTACAGGAACAAATTGGATGAAGCTGGGAATATTATTAGAAACAAAGCAAGGTTAGTTGCTAAAGGCTACCGACAAGAAGAAGGAATTGACTACGATGAGACATTTGCTCTGGTTGCAAGATTGGAAGCTATAAGACTTTTCTTAGCCTATGCTGCTTCAAAGAATTCAAGTTATATCAAATGGACGTGAAAAGTGCATTCTTAAATGGAGAACTCTAAGAACTTGTTTATGTGGAACAACCACCTGGTTTCGAGGACTCTAAGAAGCCTAATCATGTCTACCGATTGAAGAATACTCTCTACGGCCTAAAGCAAGCTCTAAGGGCATGGTATGAAACCCTTTCTAAGTTCTTACTTAGTGATGGCTTAGGTTTCACTCGAGGTAAAATCGATACTACTTTATTTGTTGCCAAGCATAAGGGTCATTCATTGTTTGTTCAAATAAATGTCGATGATATTATTTTTGGTTCTACTAATGAATCACTTTGTAAGAGATTTGAGAAGCTAATGCAGAGCAAGTTCGAGATGAGCATAATGGGTGAACTAACATATTTCCTTGGACTTCAAGTCAAGCAATCCAATGAGGGAATATTCATCAGTCAAGCCAAGTACGCAAAAGAATTAATCAAGAAGTTTGGCTTTGAAAATGCTCTCTCTCAAAGCACACCTATGGGCACTAACATTCATTTAGATAAGGATGAGTCTGGTAAGAGGGTAGATATGACACTCTACCGAGGTATGATCGGCTCACTCCTTTATCTTACTGCCAGTAGACCAGATATTATGTTTGCTGTTTGTGTTTGTGCCAGGTTTCAACCTGACCCTAGGGAATCTCATCTGCAAGCTGTTAAACGTATCATTAAATATCTATGTGGCACTGCTAACCTTGGATTATGGTATGCTAGAGATTCATCTTTTAATGTAATAGGTTATTCATATGCAGACTTTGCAGCTTGTAGGGTGACCAGAAAAAGTACTAGTGGAACTTGCCAATTTCTTGGTGATCGGTTGGTGTCTTGGTCATGTAAAAAGCAAGAATCAATTTCCACTTCTACTACTGAAGCTGAGTACATAGCTGCCGGCAGTTCCTGTTCACAGATCCTTTGGATGAAGCAGCAGCTTGTTGACTATGAAGTTCCATCTCAAGTTTGTCCCATCTATTGTGACAATCAATCTGCCATCTCAGTTTCCAACAACCCGGTCATGCATTCCAAAACCAAGCACATAGACATCAAGTATCACTTTTTGAAGGAACATGTTGAAAAGGGAAACGTGGTGCTGCTCAAAGTTCATACCGATTACCAAAGAGCAGACATACTGACAAAACCCTTAGATCAGAAAAGATTTGAATTCCTCAGAGGTGAACTAGGTATGATTGATTATTATGGTTAAAATTGTGCTGACTCTGCTACTTGTGTTGGTCTGCCGATCAAATCAGCAGATCGAAAATTATCTTGCCGACAAACATCATGCCGATAAATATCTTGCTGATCAACAACTTGCCGAATCATGTCTTGCCGGTTTGTCAAAATTCAAAATTCATCGGTAGATCTAATCCAAACGGATAAGGATTCTCTGACACATGACGTAATCTTAGTCAAATTAAAGGTACAATCGGTCACACCTCCTCTCTGACACGTGTGTGCACCGCCTTACCCAAATCGTGTCAAAGATTTATCCCAACTCTTTGTGATAAATCAAAAAGGTAACCTTAAATTTATTGTTGCCACTTCTACCCTTTCTCTCTCTTAAGTTTAACCGTCTAATTTAAACCATCCGGTTCGTGCATTTAATGCATTGTGTGCGCACGTTCTCCGAGTTATTCGCTACAGTTAAACTCATCATTATTTCTCTTTCTCCCATGCAAACTCTTCCTATTCTCTATCTCTCTTCCATAACATATATAAGCTACACTTAAACTCCTCTTGGTCTTTTTGCTCTTCATTCTCTCTTAATATCACTATTGCTTGTGTTCTTCATCCTACTTTCACATTCTCTTACGTTCTTCAAACCAGAGTTAACTCTATTTTCTGGTAACTACTTGATGATTTTACACTTGCATTTCAAATCTATTTTGAACTAATTTGTTCAAACTTGTAAGATTTTTTGAGTGATTTTACAGAAAATGTCGAGCAACGAAAAGGATATCTATGGAGGCTATGTTGACTCCACCTTCTTCGACGACGTTCTTGACGGTGATTTCTTGAAGAATCTTCTGATTGTCTCTCTTCTGGACTCCTTCATCTCTCCAACTGGTGTTGAGTTTATCTTTTTAGGTCAAGTTCAAGAGTTATTCTCAAATGCCTCCGTCATCACTGATTGCAATGACTCCTCTGTCTTCGTCTCCATCGCCTCAATCGTCGCCGGCGTGCCGATCTCTGTTGCTCCTTCTTCTATTCATGAAGCATTCCCCCTGCTTGGGAATGAGGGTGTTGACTCCATTACTGATGACAAGACCTTGGACAAGGCATGGACCCTTATGAGGGGAGCCGGTCCTAGACTCAGTGGAGATAATCATCTCAAAGCTCATTACAGAAGAAGATTCTTTGCCCTTGCAGAGATTGTTGATAGATGCTTAGTATGCAGATCTGGCTCTCACAGCCATGTTACTGATATACAGTTTGAAGCAATGGCAGCCATTATGTTGCAAGAAGAATTCAACTGGTGTGCCTATCTATTTAGGATCATTGCCATTGCTGCCGTTAAGTATAAGGAGGATAGAAGGAAGAACAAATCTCACCCCGGTAAAGGATGCCATTATATGCTGATTAGCACTATCTTGAGGCGCAACTTAGCAATAGTTAGGGCGTCCCCTGCACCCCCTAGTCTTGATTTTGACAAACTCAAATCCTTTAAGCTTACTGATTGGAATAGGATTTCCAAAAAGGCTCCTACCAGCACAATAGTTGTTCCTGCTGCTGGTACTCCTAAAAAGAAGAAGGCAAAGAAAGTTGTCAAGGTTGCTGATGTCGCCCCTGCTGACGTTTCTACTCCTGCTTCATCTACAGACAGGATTCTTGCCGATTCTACTCCAGCAGCTCCTAAGAAAAGAAGGCTAGTCAAGGCTGCCGATAAAGCTCAAGTCAAGAAGTCAAATGTTGTATCTACTGATGATCTTTCTGCTGCTCCAAGGCCAAAGTCTTCAGTTGCTCAAGTTCCTTCCTCTCAAATTCCTTCTACTGATCCAAGAGCTAAGCAGATCAGGTTTGCACCATCTCTTCTTGCCGGTGCAACACTTACTGCTCCCTCTGTGGTTATCAAATCTGAAACCGATGCTGCCGATGAAATGGCAGAGAGAAGGAGACTGATTGGATCTGACTTAAGGGTAAGATTCCCTCTTCAAAAGGGAATTCTAGATCTTCCTTATTTACCTGAGCTCCATACTGCTGCTGATGTAGCCTCTGGACCTTTTATCAGAAAGTGCAAGCCAATCAGAAACTTAACATTTCACATCTTCTTCAGAAACCATTGGTCTTTCACCAATAAGGTCTTATCAAAGAATTAGGTGTTCCCTTTTGATCATCTCCATCCGTTTGTTCGCCGGTTGCTCCAATTTCATGAGGAAAGAAAGTAGTCAGTTTCCCCTGGCAATCGTGCTGATTATGTTGAATTTTGGAAGGTATTTTGATTTGCTACCTCTTCCTTGGAATCAAGTCTATCTATTTCAAGATAGGATCAGACAGGATTTGATGGTGCAAGACGTATAGGTTGCTTATGCCTCAGTCTTCAACCAGCTGATGAACTTTGATGAACAAGATCCATATCAGTTAGGAAGACCTGAAGATGAGGATGATCTACTGAACTTTAATGATAATGAAAGGCTAGATAAGAGTGCTCAAGCCACTCAATTCGTAAAGAATGTGCAGAGGATAACCCTAAATCTGCTGAACGATTCAGAGGCCTTTATCAAGGCTAGAGCTGCTTCTACACCAGCATCTACCTCTATTCCTGAACAAGTTCCTTCACCAGCAATCTCACCCATTCCAACTCCAGCCAGCTTTGTTGATACTACTGATTTTGTTTGTACTCACAAAGCTGCTGGTGAAACAATCACCTTTTCTGATTCTATCGGTGAGTATGATAAGCTGCCGATAAGTATTGTCTTCAAAAAGCCCTCTACTGATCAAGATCATGCAGCTGCTGCCCCTACTTCTGTATTATCTACTGAAGCATTTGCTGACTCAGTACTAGCCAGTGATGGCTCTGAGCGTGGCTCTGCTGATAAGTCTGTTGAACAGATTGTTGAGAAAACTTCAGACACTCAACCTGCTGATGAGACCAGCACTGCTGATGAATCCTTAGTTAATCAATTTGAGGAAACTATGGACACTCAACCTCTGATTGTTAAAGAAGACCAACTTGCATCAATTGATAAAACTATAGAAACTCAATCTGCTGATGAAGTTGGTGACTTGCCGATATCAGGAGGAGATTATGCTGATGAAGAAGTTGTTGTTGATGTGTACGATGATGAGCCAACTACCGACACTCATCCATCTGAGCCAACTGCTGACACTCAGATTATTAAGGTCCCTATCTCTTCTACTGATGTGATTCTGGTGGCACCTACTGGTGTTAGAGAGATTGTTGAGTTGGGAGGAGGTGCCGATGCAGAGATTGCCAATCGAGATCATAATGCTGACCTTGATGCTCTGATTGCTGCTGACTTACAGTTTAAGGAATTTCAGGATGCTTTATTTGCTCCTATTTCCTTTCCTTTGCTACCTGCTCCCGAGGCCCTTGTTGCTCCAGTTGTTGCTGATGAAGCACAACCAGTTCCTGTTGCTGCAGCTGCTGGTGGGAATGACAGCTCCGATGAAATAGATCCTGAGGACTATATAGAGCTGCCGTCAAATTCTCTGCAACCAATTCCTAATCCTTTTGGTCCAAATCATTCATTTCTTCCCGGCTCGACTAGTGAACAGCTTACTTTCTTGCCCTGGATTAAACCTGAATTTAAAAGGAAGAAAGGTAAAGCTCCTCGGGTCTCCAAGCTCAAGGTGAAAAGACCAGTTTTTGAACCTCTACATTGCTTGCCTGGTAAGCTCAAAGTTGGCGGCAAAATTCACTTACCTGGTCCATCTCCCAAGGAAGTCTGCATCGCCACAAATGGTTGGATGAAGAGGTGCATGATGATAAATGAAGAACTCCATGACATTCTTGAATACCGAGCTACTGATTCTCGAGGTCTTTTGCACTTGGTTAAATCAGCTGCTCTTGCACTGACTCTGCCGATATTCCATCCAAGACAGCGTGCCGATCATCTGGTCTATACCTCAAGGCTGATGAATGCCGGGTTGATGACCATGATTCTTGAAGGTCGTGCTTATTTGAATTTCATTCTGGCTATCTTTCTTTCTCTAGAAGACAATGGTGTGTTCCATCTGCCGGCTGAGCGTGCAGTTATTATTCATCCTCAATTTCCTTTGTCGATCGTCCGTGCCGATGTAGTTTCTGCCGATCTTGTTGCCTCCACGTCTGTTCCTGCTGAGTTCCTTCTTGCCGATAGATATGCTGCTGATGCCTCTCTCCTTCAACAAGTTTTGCCTCTGCCATCTGCTCCCTCTCCTGTGCCAGCTTCTCCATTACTGATTGTTCTATCTTCTGATGTCTGTGCCTTCTCCTGATGGTCTTGTAGAAGATGCTGATCTGATCAATAAAGACTTCATTCCTTCCTTCCTGATGCATTCTTCTCTTGGTTTTTCAAAGCCCGTGGTACTGAATAGTATGTATGAATACTTCAGTTACCTTGAAGGGGATACTGAAAATTTGCAAGTGCCTGTCACTCGTGCCGATCTGGGCGATACTGGCCTATTCATCCGCGACAAATTGAACCATATTCATGAGGATCTTTCTGACAAAATCCTTAAGTCCAATCAGGAGGAGGAAAGCAAGAGAATCCATGACCTGAAAGAACTTCTGGAGGATAGAGAATAAAGGCTGATTACCCTTTCAGAAAGTTTGGGAAGTATGCATTCCATTCAACAGCAGCTAGTTGATGAACAGAGATTGCAGATCAGAGACCTAGAAAGAACTGAAAAAGATCTATCTGCTGCCAAGTCTGCTCTTGCTGATGCTCAAATGAAGATAGCTGCTCTGGAAGCTAACAATGTCATGCTGACTGAAAGACTGGAGAGCAGTCAAAGAAGGAAGAAGAGAGAAGCTGAAAAGGAAGTGAAAAGAGCAAAGAAGAAAGCCAAGCTTACCGACTCTACATCAAAGGCCACTGACCAACAAGAGGATCCTCCTGTTTCCTAGTCAATGTAGCCAATGATATAGATATCCTGAAGACCTTCAACGCTTTATCCAAGACTTCTTTGCTAACCATTACTGTCTTATGTGTGCTTATTTTCATATGTTATATTATAATATCTGCTACTATTCATGCTAACTTTGTTTTGCAGATTATTATTCTCCCTGCTGATCATAGCAATCAGCAACTCATTTTTTTCTTCTATCTTTTACTCTTACTTTTTATCATTTTGTATTTTTACCTTTTCTAAGACATCTAGTGTGTGACTTGGCTTAGGGAATGATAATAAATAGACATTCCTTATACATTCTTTTACTAAGCTAAGATAGATGTTCTAGTATAGGGTGATTGGACTTAAGCAATTAGGAGGAGATTGTTGTTCAAATATATGTTTAGAACATAGAATTGCTTAATCCCAATCATAGTTATCACTTAGGATCCCCCAATTTTTGATAGAACCTTTGTAAGGTACCCTTAGGATTCTTGGTGACCAGCACAGGTGTATTCCAACTCTTCAATCTTGGCAAACCAGCAGAAGGAAGCACAATCAGCAGACCAGGATTCAGCATGCCGATCAACTTACTACTCAAGTTGCCGATGACTCAAACAATCAGCAAGGACAATTTGAACCTTACTGACAGTCAGGTTTTGTTGTTCTATCTCAATGTCAACTTACTGATTGTCTCTGTCTTTTCTGTACTGTCTTATCAGAAAGTTGTTTAACTGCTCTGTCATGATTACTGCGCCGTCTGACACATAGCTAGTTTTAGCTATACTTTGTCCCTACTTGCTTTTTGCAGGTAACCGGTTGAGACAAAGGGGTCTTTACCCATCAGATTTTTGCAAGCATGTGTGTACTCCATATCTTCGCCATTAATGCTAAAGATACCGCATTTAATGCTCCTCAACTACCCAGCCGGATATTCAAATTGCAAGCCTTCTTCTACAAGACTCAAGACATTCACTCCTCTTATAAATAGTGGACTTAGAGCATTGAAGAAGGTTGGTGAAAATAGAGCATTGAAGAGAGTTGAATGTTTTTGAGTATTCACTAAAGACTCAAACATTCTGTCCAGATAATCATTAGATCATTTAATAGGACATACACTTGTGCACCAACTCAACAACAATATTAGTATTCCCGAATTATATCATTTAAGGAATACGTATTCACACACCCACCTGAGTGAGATAAGTTCTTTTGAATTTGCCGCTCAAAAACACTTGGTCAGATTTGTATTACGATCCATTAGTGATCTCTAGAACTTAGTATTTGTTTTCGGTAAAGCCGTGCTTGTAATAGACTAGATATATCTAATAGTACTCTTAACCCAAATCCAAGTTCTGACCAAACTTGGTAGAGGACGTAGCAGTATTTACACTGTGAACCTCTCCAAATATTTGTGTCTCTGTTGCTTACTTTATCTTTGCCGGTTGGAACTCTATCACCGGCAGATTGCATATGTCTATACTGATTCATTGTAATTTCCATTGACCAATCTCTTGAAACTGCATTGAACTTTTAGCAATCACTTTGTGTTAAAACCAAGCTCTTAAAACCTTTTTCATACTGATTTTGGTGTGAGTTAAAACCAAGTCATATCTTCTCCGCTGCGCTTACTGATAATAGTTTGCAAACTGATAAGTGACTTTGCATTTATAAAAGTGTTTCTTTATAAAAGTTTAAAAAGGCTATTCACCCCCCAGCCTATTTTCCTATCAATTGGGCCTAACAAGGGGTATTCTGGTCCAACAACAATTCTAGGGACTTTTTGGTAGGTTTTCAAAATATCTGTCCTTATTGGCCGTTTTTATTTGGCCTAGGGACTTATTGGTCAAAGCCTCATTTCTTCATTGGATTTTTTCTAATTAGTTGGCTTTACTGTCATTATTTTCTTAATTTAATTTTTTCTCTTATTCATTAAAACTTTTTAATTAATAAGTTTTGTTTGTTTTTTTTTTTTTACAATATATTTGAATAAATTATTTGCAAATCTTTAATTCCGACATTATTGCAATATTTTTTTTAATTATTTTTATTTATAAATAAAAATACCAATTAAATACCAAACTCAATTTTCCAAATCAAAAACTCAATATTCTCCAAATGTCGTTGTTAGTCAGCAATTCAATTTAAGGTTCTTGTTAAATATGCTAAAATCTAATAAAAATAAAAAATAAACACCTTCTATAGAAATAGAAAGAACAACAGCGATGAAAAGCCGAAAATTAGTAGGGATTTGAAAATGACACAGCATTAACTACAATTTATTATTTACAAAAAAAATATTAAAGGCCCCAACTAAATAATTCGCTTAGGGCCTCAAATTGACCGGCACTATATCAGATGTGGAATAATCATATTTATATCGACCATACATTTTGAAAAAGTTAAGAAATGCAATCGCAGCCACACTGTACACAGCACACTTAGCAATAGGTCCACTTCCCTATAAGTATGCTATGGCTTGTACCTGTCTCTACCTATGTTTCTTGCCACACACTCTCTCTCTCTCTCTCTCTCTCGTTTTTATTTTTCGAGAATTAAATGGCAGAAGCAATTGCAAAGCCAAAATACCGTGGCAAAGTGAGTGCCAAGTGTAGAGGTACAGCAGAACAAGTATGGCCATTCGTAGAGGATTTTTGCAACATACACAAATTGTTTCCCGTTCTTGCTACATCCTACAAAGTTGAAGGTGTCTATGGGCAACCGGGGCTGATCCGCTGTTGCCAGTTCAAGCAACCAGTTGGTGATCAGACGATCAAAAGTTGGGCGTACGAGAAACTGATATCCATCGATCCAATCCAACGGTCTTTAAGCTACGAGGTTACGGAAAACAATATGGGATTCCATTCGTATGTAGGCATGTGGAAAGTGACCCCGATCAACGGTTGTGATGATTTTGGGTGTGAGATCGAATGGTCGTTTATTATCGGTCCGATTGATGGATGGAAATTAGAAGATTTTTTGGTTTTTGCTGAATCTAGCATGAAGGTTGTGGCAGAGAGAGTGGACAAAGAATTGGAATCTATAAGTTGAGTATTTATTGTAAGAACATGGCTTGCAACACAAGTCATTTAGTAATTCCATACATGAAATCATACCTATAATGTTAATATAAAGTGTAGTGAATTAATATAATGTGTAGAATTCCTGGATGTAATATTACCTATTTTTGATGGGCAAAGTGGTAATTTAACATCACTAAAGGTTGAAAGGGTGTAGTCCCTAAATGAGGTGCCTTTTGGTTTCATATATATAGGGTTCTCCATCAACCCTAGAAATCACTCCATTCATTTTACTTTCTCTCCTAAATAATCTTCATATTGCTAGAGACATTAGAGAGAAAAGACACAATCATTTAGAAGAACTCCGTCCCCTTAATTCTTCTTCTTCTTCTTATTCTCCCTACAACATCTGTAATGGATTCAACAGGTATTATTTCGCTACCGCCTTCATCTTCTTCCTCATTCTTATTCTGAAAATGAGCGTGGCATTCAGGGATATAAAGAATTGTTCCAACATTTATAGACTTGGTTTTATGATAATGTATTTATGAGTCTATGATTTATGATGAATATATATTGTTGCTTCAAGAGTTTATATTCATTAGTTAACTTTTTACTTATATACTCTGCCGTCATAAAATAATAGTCATTTTTAACTATTCAACCATTTTAGCGATTTATTCTTGTTTCTATAATTATTTTTTGTGGTGTAAAATAATCACATAGGCCTCATAGTTCCTCCAAGAACAAGAATGATGCAAGTGAAGTGAAGAGTATTATTTATTGTGGATAGTTTAGAGAGAAAATCTGAGAAAAAACGTGTTTTTCCTTAAGGATGCGTAAAACGTGTTTTTAAGTTGGCGCGGTGGCATTTTTGTAATTAACAGGAAGTTGTTTTAGCGCTGATTGTAACTGTCAGTCGTAGTGTAAAAAAGTGCCAGCACATGTACATTGGCACTTATTGACACTACCACTGGCAGTTTTTAATAAGTGCCAGTATCAATGTTAAAAAGTGTCAATGTAATGGCTGGCACTTATTGACACTACCACTAATACTTTTAATAAGTTTCAGTATCAATGTAAAAAAGTGTCAATGTACTTACTGGCAAATTTTAATATTACCACTGGCACTTAAGAAAAGTACTAGTTTCATGTTTATAAAACGTCAGTATGAAAAATCTGGTTTTTTGTAATATTAACACTCGGCATTTACTATGGCTGCCAGTATTTACGAAAATGTCACCCCTTGTTTCGAATAATAATGCCCAGCGTCTTTGAAAAACACGTTTTTTCTTTGTTTAAAGGAAAAACACGTTTTTCACAAGACTCACTCTAGTTTAGAAAGTTAAGTGACATTTAACATTTAATTTAAAAAAATAAATTAAATTTTCGGGATTAACAAAAGACAAATTTTTAGGTACGGCGGGTGTACGCCGTGCGGCTGGCGTGACCCGCGGGTCAACCCGCCCGGCCCGACCCACCCGACCGGCTATCCGCCTCTCCTCCACTCCCCCAGGCGACACGTGGCGCGCTGTGAGCCACATCTGGTTCGCCCAACCGCGCGCTGCCACGTGTCGTCTCTAAAAAAAAACCAAAATCTTTAAAATGCTATATCTTGAGATTTATAAGTCAAAAAAAATATTTAAAAATACCGTTGTGTTCGTCTCGACAAGACGAAAAAAACTACATAGGTCATGATATGGTTTGATTTATTTTTTTTTAAAAAAAATACATTTTTTTACACAAAAAAAAGTTTGAACTGCTCACCAGCTAAGAAGTAACACTCTGTTCTAATAAAAGTAACAATTTCGTCTTCAAAAAGTAACACTTTCTATTGTTAAAAGTAACAGCAGTTTTTTACAAAAAAAAAATGGTTTTGCATTTCAATTGTTACTTTCTCAATAAATAATTGTTACATTTCATATATAATGTTACATTTAAGAATATAAACTGTTACAATTGAGAAAAAAAATGTTACATTCATTTTTAATAAAATGTAACATTAGTTTAGTTGTCAATCCTATGTTATTTTTGGGAGAAAAAAATGTTACATTTGAAAAAAAAGTGTTACATTTGAAAAAAGAGTGTTACATTCCTTCATAAAATGTGTTACATTAATGTAGTTGTCTATCTTTATGTTATCTTTAATCTATTGCATCAAATTTGTGGTACATTTTTGAAACAAAAAAAGTGTTACATTTGAAAAATAAAAGTGTTACATTTCGTTATACTAAGTGTTACTTTTTGTTGAAGAAAAAAATGTTGGGGTGGCAAAAAATAAATAAAAATAAATAAATAAATAAATAAAAAAAATGATGAGCTCGGCTCCGTTGTACGCGTACAACGGATGTACAGGAGACCACCTCTTAACAAAAATAAAAAGAAGAACTTTTATTCTTATTTTGAGATAAACATAAAGATTATCTCTTACCATTTAAGTGAGATTTAAAATGCGTACCTTTTAGGACCAAAATAATACAACGATCTTTGTCCAAAAATAGATTTTTGTTTGAGATCCAAAAGATGTCTCAATTATCAATCATAATAATTAATAAAAATTATTGTAGAGTAAATATAAAGTCACTAAAAATTGACACAAAATGTGGCTTACAAAATGATGTATCAAATTTTTTTTGGTGTTTTTAATTAGAGTTTATCGGGTCCACTCGATGCAACCAATAAAATATCGTCGCCCCACCTTATATCCATCATTTTGTAAACTTCTTTTGCCAATTATTGTAGGGTAAGGTAGGGTAGGGCAGGCGGCAGGGTGATGATGTCCAAAAGCGAAATTGACAAATACTCCCTCTATATCATGAGCTTGTCTCATGTACACTCGCTGCATGGCGTGCGGCGGGCCAGACGACTTTTCCATTTTTTATTTTTATTTTTTTTTGAGATTTTTTTTTTTTTTTTGTAACCCCAACTTTTTTTCCTCTCAACAAAAGTAACACTTGTTATAACGAAATGTAACACTTTTTTCTTTCAAATGTAACACTTTTTAAAAAAAAAATATACCACAATTTTGCTGCAATAGATTAAAGATAACATAAAGATTGACAACTAAACTAATGTCACACTCTTTTAAAAGGAATGTAACACTCTTTTTTTCAAATGTAATACTTTTTTTAAAAAAATGTACCACAATTTTGCTGCAATAGATTAAAAAGACCATAAAAATTGACAACTAAACAAATGTCACGCTTTTTATAAATGAATGTAACACTCTTTTTTTCAAATGTAACACTTTTTTTTTCAAAATTAACATAAGATTGACAAAACTAAACTAGTGTTACATTTTATAAAAAAATGAATGTAAATTTTTTTTCTCAATTGTAACAGTTTATATTCTTAAATGTCACATTATATCTGAAATGTAACAATTTTTTATTGAGAAAGTAACAATTGAAATGCAAACCCAATTTTTTTTTTTGTAAAATTGTTGTTACATTTGACTGTAAAAAGTGTTACTTTTTTAATATGAAACTGTTACTTTTATCAAAACAGAGTGTTACATCTCACAGCTGACAAAGCAACTCAAACTTTTTGTGTGTAATTTTTTTTTTTTAAAATCAATCCATATCATGACCTATGTAATTTTATTCGTCTCGTCGAGACGAACACAACGGTATTTTTAAATTTTTTTCTGAGTTATAAATCTCAAGATATAGCATTTTAAAATTATGAGAGGTTTTTTTTTTTTAGCGACACGTATCGCGAGCTGAAAGGGGCAGAGACTGGCGCGTCAGCTGGATAATAACCGCTGGGTAAAAGACGTCGGGTATTAACCGTTGGGTAAAACCGAAAACCCATGGAAGAACCCGTCGCACAGTGTGCGACTGTGCGACGGTTGTACGGAGAATTTGTCCTATATCATACCCGTCTCATAACAATAATAATTTGTACAAATTTTTTATTTAGGCGTCTGATGTAAAACACAGCGGAATAATAAACAAGAATTAGCCTAAACCAATAATTCTGCAAAATATCCTGGAAGTTAGAATATTTGACCTGATTCGAATCCACGAAATAGAGTTTGTGACAGGAATAATAGGGATATGAACAAACCCTCGTAAAAGGATTTGAATTACAATAATCTCCTAAAAGATTATTCTTCAAGGAATCGAAATTCCCCAAACAAGAATTTCCGAAGAAACTCTTCTGCAAGCCAAATGCTTAAGGGTTAAAACCCAAATAAGATGCAAAGCAATCTTAATTTTATTGAATAAAAGTCTGATTTTAGGAATACAACATTAGGCCTATTTTATAGTGCCCATAAAACTTGAAAAAGACTCATAAACCTTCTAGGAATAATCCTAACCTATATGATAACATAATATGACTCAAAAATAGCAAAATCACTCTTAATCCTACTCTAAAACCCTCTTTAAAGAGAAAATCTAGTAAAAAACGTATGTTACACTGTCACTTATTAACACTACCACTGACACTTTTTATAACTGTCAGTGGCAATTTTTATAATTGCCAGTATACATGGCTGGCAATTATTAGTACTAACACTGGCACTTGTAAAGTGCCAGTGCAGTGTATATAGGCGGTGGTATTTTTGTAAATACTGGGAAGTTTCGTAAGTGCCAGTGTTAGTGTTAGGAAGTGTCAGACATGTTACACTGGCACTTATTAACACTACCACTGACACTTTTTATAACTGTTAGTAGCAATTTTTATAAGAACTAGTATACATGGCTAGCAATTATTAGTACTAACACTGGCACTTGTAAAAGTGCCAGTGCAGTGTATATAAAATGCCAGTCAAGTGACTGGCACTTTGCGATACTAACACTGGTAGCGCTTCGGAAAAACACGTTTTTCCTTAACTTAAGGAAAAACGCGTTTTTCGGTAAGACTCACTCATCTTTAAATGACCTATCAAAAATAATGACGAAAATAACAAATAAAATAGAAACTAATGTAAACTAAATCCTAAAATACTAATTAAAATACAAAAATAATTAATATGTTTGACGTGATCGAACATTCGTTCTACATCATACACCCCCTCTTCAAAAGAACCCGTCCCCGAGTTCATCTCCGAGGTTTAAAAAGTTCCGTCCCACTTAAAAAGATACTTTGAATAAATCAACATCGTCGGGGCTCGATCACAGAAATTCATTCACGTGCAGGTGTGCGGCCGAGTTATGGACTGTATTTTGGCGAATCTTAGTCATGCTCGGGCGAGCACTCTTCCTGCCTCGGCCGTGCGTAGCTGGGGAAACTAAAACTTCAAGTTCGGTCGAGCGAAGGAGTAGGTTCGGGCGAACCTTTAGTGCGCCTTCTGATGCTCGGCCGTGCTGACGGCTTGGCCTGTTGTCTTGTGCGAACACATCTTCAGCGAACAAATCCTCCAAGCACCAATCCTCACATACATCGTCCTCTCCTTTGAAACCTTCTATCATAATTTGTGGGTCTTGATTCGCGGATTCGACTGGAAGCAATTTTTTTTTTGTTTGAATCTGACTTTTCCCCTCCGGCTGGTGTATCACGATGGAGATTTTCCTCGCGTCCTATAGGTTCATCTCGATCCCCTGTCTGTTGCCCCGAGTTGATACTACTCTAAAGTCTTTGCGATGCCTCCACAAAGGCTAATTGTGCTTCCAAGTCACGAAGCTGTCGAGTCCAATATTTTTCTTCGTCAGCCCAGTACCGTAGTCGATTATACAGCTCATCGGCTCGACTTAAGCGCTTCATGTATCGAGAATACAACTTTAGGCCTATTTTATAGTACCCATAAAACTTGAAAAAGACTCCTAAACCTTTTAAGAATAATCCTAACCTATATGGTAACATAATAGGACTCAAAAATAGCAAAATCACTCCTAATCATACTCTAAAACCCTCTTTAAATGACCTATCAAATATAATGACGAAAATAACAAATAAAATAGAAACTAATGTAAACTAAATCCTAAAATACTAATTAAAATATAAAAATAATTGATATGTTTGACGTGGTCGAACATTCGTGCTACATCATACACCCCCTCTTCAAAAGAACTCGTCCCCGAGTTCATCTCCGAGGTTTGAAAAGCTATGTCCCACTTAAAAAGATACTTTGAATAAATCAACATCGCTGGGGCTTGATCGCAGAAATTCATTCACGTGCAGGTGTGCGGCCTAGTTATGGACTGTATTCGGGTGAACCTTAGTCATGCTCGGGCGAGCACTCTTCCTGCCTCGGCCGTACATAGCTGGGGAAACTAAAACTTCAAGTTCGGTCGAGCGAAGGAGTGGGTTCGGGCGAACCTTTAGTGCGCCTTCTGATGCTCGGCCGTGCTGACGGCTTGGCCTGCTATCTTGTGCGAACACATCTTCAGTGAACAAATCCTCACATACATCCTCCTCTCCTTTGAAACCTTCTATCATAATTTGTGGGTCTTGATTCGCGGGTTCAACTGGAAGCAATTTTTTTTTGTTTAAATCTGACTCTTCCCCTCCGGCCGGTGTATCACGCTGGAGATTTTCCTCGCGTCCTATAGGTTCGGATCGATCCCCTGTCTGTTGCCCCGAGTTGATACTACTCTGAAGTTTTTGCGATGCCTCCACAAAGGCTAATTGTGCTTCCAAGTCACGAAGCTGTCGAGTCCAATATTTTTCTTTGTCAGGCCAGTACCGTAGTCGATTATACAGTTCATCGGCTCGACTTAAGCGCTTC
This sequence comes from Campanula takesimana, assembly GCA_026119855.1. Lineage (NCBI taxonomy): Eukaryota > Viridiplantae > Streptophyta > Magnoliopsida > Asterales > Campanulaceae > Campanula > Campanula takesimana. Next base: position 2,469,761 of record JAOWBW010000017.1, on the reverse strand, counting down.
ATGTATTGAGAAAATTTTGTTTTTGATTGTGCATGATCCATACGATCCATGAGTTCCACACGGCGACTATCTGCTGCCGCCTTAGCCTCTCGTTTGTGAGTCTCTTCCATTCGTGTTAAACTTGCGTTTATTGCAGCGAAAAGGTCTCGCACGCTGATTTCTCCATCGCCAGTCATCTCCAAGGATCGAACCTTTTCTGATACCAATTGATGTAGTACACGCCGCGGAATAATAAAAGAGATAGACAAATATCCTTCGAGATTACAATATTTGACCTAATTCGAATACACGAAATAGGGTTTGTAACAGGAATAATAGGGATATGAACAAACCCTCGTAAAAGGATTTGAACTACAATAATCTCCTAAAAGATTATTCTGCAAGGAATCGAAATTCCCCAAACAAGAATTTCCGAAGAAACTCTTCTGCAAGCCAAAGGCTTAAGGGTTAAAACCCTAACAAGATGCAAAGCAATCTTAATTTTATTGAATATACAACTTTAGGCCTATTTTATAGTACCCATAAAACCTGAAAAAGACTCCTAAACCTTCTAGGAATAATTCTAACCTATATGGTAACATAATAGGATTCAAAAATAGCAAAATCACTCCTAATCCTACTCTAAAACCATCTTTAAATGACCTATAAAAAATAATGACGAAAATAACAAATAAAATAGAAACTAATGTAAAATTAATCCTAAAATACTAATTAAAATACAAAAATAATTAATATGTTTGACGTGGTCGAACATTCTTGCTACATCAGGTCCCATTGAAAGTTATATTTTCCTAAAATAACGAAGAATTTTACTAATCTTCTCGCCCATTCTCTTTTCTACTTTATTTTTATAATCACAACACCAATCAACTACCCCACTTCCTCTCTCCTACTTCACTTTTCACACTCACAACAACTACCCACTATTATGCTTCATTTAATTTCCATGCACAAACTTCCTTTTGCGCATCTAATTGATGAATCACACTTTCCCTAAACAGAAATCTTATAAACTGTTTATTCAATGAGGCTCATTTGTTATACTCACAACAACTATCCACTACTATTTCCTACCTCACTTTCTCTTATATCTCAATTTACATGATCACAACAACTATCAACTACTATTCCGTCATTGATTCTTATACGCTGTTATTATGACACGGACGGAGAATGCATATTATATACATTTAATCATCTCGCCATAATATTATTAATACATGAGTTAAAACATTATGATTATCAATGAGTTTTATGTAACTTTACAAACAAAAAGCCATTTAATTTGAGATAATTTTATTATATATATATTTTTTTAAATGGACATTCATATAACGGTGAGAGTGATACCGACAGAATTATGAACTTGTAACGGCATCTTCCATCTTCTTAGCCATGGTTTTGAGTCCAACTTCATACTTCTTCACCAAATCTTCCAATCTCAACCCTTCCACCGGATCAACGGTAAACGACCACTCAATCAAGCACCCATGATCACCCGCCGGAAAGATCTTGACCGTCGAAACATATGACTTGAATCCTATGTTGCAGTCCACAATCTCATAGCTCAAACTCTTGGCCGTTGGATCAATGGCTATTAATCTCTCCTTTGACCAGCAAACTTGACCGGACCGGAGAGTGCCGCCGCCGCAGAATCGTATACAACCCGGTTCACCGTTAGATCCATGGATCCCATAGCAAGTTGATAGAGTGGGAAACCATTTGTGGAGGTTAAAGAAGTCATTTAAAAGAGGCCATATTTGATCTGGACTTGCTTTTGTTAGGGTTGTTGAAACCTTGGCTTCCCATTTAGGTTGAGAGTGATCACTCTCCATTATACAAGATGTGGATTTTGAAAGAGAAATTGAAGGTAGGTAGCTCATGATCTGGCCACTAAAATATACTCCTTCCCGTTCCATTTTAAATTTAAAAAAATGGTCTGGTACAAAAAATTTATAAATATGTGAAAAAGTGATGGGTTGTGAGTGTGGATGGTTTGGTAGGAAAGAGAAAGTGTGGTAGAGAATAGTTAGTGCGTAATTGTTGTGAGTATGACATGTGGGGTTCACAAATAAAAATATACATATAATAACTTTCATTTTTTTAGATTTTGAAGTTAAAATTGCACAATTAAAATAAAAACTTTTAAAGTTTAAAATAAGACGGAGGAAGTAGATCTGAGCAGCCGGATTGTTTGTCCATATTCGTTAGATCACTTATTGATTTTTTTTTTTATTTTTTTTTTTATCTTATCTTTCATAAGTGTTGTCCATCTGAAAAAAAAATGAATACTCTCATCGTCCCGACTAAGGTTCTTAGTTTGATTTTACACGGAGATAAAAAAAAAAAAAATTGTGAGTATGAAAAGTAAAGTAAGAAAAAGTACGAGAGATAAAGTGGGTAGAAAGCTTTTGTTGTGAGAATGATAAGTGGGTCCCATTGTCTATTTTAGGCAATAAAACAATTAAGAACCTTAGTTTGAGACAAATCAAAAAAGAAAGTAAGAACTGACGGAGGGAGTACGAGTCATGAGGCATTCCTACTGCATAGTCCCATTGCACATTATATCCTCGGGTGACTATCCACATCTTTCCTCTCTAGTCTAGATCTATTTGAATAATGCGAGTCTCACTTAATATATAATCCCCGTAAGAGACAATTATCCCACATCTTTTAAAGAGAGAAACATGGACCGGTATATAGACTTGAGGAGTTACTCCCTTATCACCAATTGGTGATAAGGGAGTAACTCCTCAAGTCTATATACCGGTCCATGTTTCTCTCTTTAAAAGATGTGGGATAATTATCTCTTACACGCCCCCTCACGTGTAGCGGGCTTTGCCAAGGCTTACAACGTGGACTTGTTAATCGGGTGGCGCGAAGCAGAATCGTGGGCCGTTGGGCCTGCAATTAGAGATGGGGTAAGAAGAAGCGAGAGGCCCAAGTGTTAGCATGAGCTGGACTGGGCCGGCAATGGACTGTATTGGAGGTTCCACCTTAAAACCAATTGGTGATAAGGGGAGTAACTCCTCAAGTCTATATACCGGTCCATGTTTAGAAGATGTGGGATAATTGTCTCTTACACGCCCCCTCACGTGTAGGCGGGCTTTGCCAAGGCTTACAACGCGGACTTGTGAATCGGGTGGCGCGGAGCAGAATCGTGGGCCGTTGAGCCTGCACGTGTCCCATGTAGAAGCAGCGGAAGTCAGGCCACCATAGATCGGTGGCTCTGATACCATCTTAGAATTAGAGATGTGGTAAGAAGAAGTGAGAGGCCCAAGTGTTAACATGGGCTGGACTGGGCTGGCAATGGACTGTATTGGAGGTTCCACCTTAAAACCAATTGGTGATCAGGGGAGTAACTCCTCAAGTCTATATACCGCCAATTGGTGATAAGGGGAGTAACTCCTCAAGTCTATATACCGGTCCATGTTTAAAAGATGTGGGATAATTGTCTCTTACAATCCCAAATCCACTATATTCTATGTGAATACTCCCTCCGTCCCGCCGAAAATTGCAAAAAAAAATCATGGCACAAGAATTAAGGGAAAAGTGAAAAAGGTGATGTGTTGTGAGTGTTGATTGTTGAGTGGGAGAGAGAAAGTGGGGTAGAGAATAGTTAGTGGGTTAGTGGATGTGAGTATGAGAAGTGGGACCCACTAATTAAAAAGTATTAAAAACTTTCCATTTATGGAATGTGCAATTTCTATGGAACGCCCATTTTGGTAAGTTTTGCAATTTTCGGTGGGACGGAGAGAGTATATGAAATTTGGCGAATTTTGATTAACTATTCAAATCAATTATTATTATTTGATACTTTCCAGATTTGTCTTTTTCAGAAAATCCATCATAAAAGTTAAGCTCAATGACTGTTATTTTGGTCGTATTAGGCATTAGGAATTGACAAAAACTCGCGTGCACACCTGAAGACCCGTCTCATCCATGATCCATGAGACGGGTTTTTTGACCCCCCGACCCGACCCACGAACAGACTCCATGACCCGGGGGCGACCCTGCCACGTGGAAGTCTCTCATAGGTCCCAATTTTTTTTTTTTTATTTTTTTTTTTGGTTTTTTTTTGTTTGTCAAAAGTAATAGTTACTATAACTAAATGTAACAGTTTGTATACATAAAAGTAATACATATATACATAAAAAGTAATAGTGTTTTCGTTTGCCAAAAGTAATACTTATTACAACTAAAATGTAACGAATGTGTTACTTATATGTAACAGTGTTTATACATAATTGTAACACATATGTATAGAAAAAGTAATAATTCAACCATTTACATTTTTAGAGCTAAAAACACTTGATTCGTATTACATGTAAAAGTATTACATTATCTATAGAAATATGTTATAATTTCTTTTATTAAAGTGTTACATTTACTTGTACAAACAATTACATTCATGTATATGAGTTGTTACTTTTCAAATGTTACTTTCATTCAAAAAATAAAATCAAAATACACAATATTTTACATTTTTGCAAAAGCACTATTACATTTCAGTATAAATGATAATTACATTTAGATATTGTTTGTGTTACACGTAATTATAGTTAGTATTACATTTGAAAAAATGGGTAAAATGAGTTTTTGTAAAACAGGTGTTACGTTTACTTATGAACAATGTTACTTTATATGTATACAGTCATTACATTAAGTTATGGTAACTATTACTTTTGGTAAACGACGGAAAAGTCGATTTTTTTTTATAAAAACTCAAAAAAATAAAAAAATCAAAAAAAAAAATAAAAATAAATAAAATTGGGCCAATGGGTGGTTGCCCGCAATACCGGGTCATGGATCAGGGTCATGGGTAAAAAATGACCCGTCTCATAGATGAGACAGATCCCCTTGTTATCATGGGAGACTAGCTCTTAGGAATTAGCCTTTTTATATATTATATAGGGCTTTTCTCAAAATATATATATATATATATATATATATATATATATATATATATATATATATATATATTATATAGGGCTGTGTTATGTGAACAGAGCCGACTCGAGCTCGATCGAGTGGGCTCGAGTTGTAACTCGACTCGAGCTCAAATCGAGTTTCAAGCTCGTTAAGTAATCGAGCTGACGGTGTTCGACTCGTTTAGCTCGTTAAAAGCTCGAGTTCGGCTCGATAAGCTAATCAAACCTATATTTTTGTTTTCGACCGGCTCGAACTCGGCTCGATAAGATCGAACTCGACTCGATAAGCTCGCTAAGAACACATTTTTATAGAAAGAAATAAAACTAAGCTCGACTCGTTAAAACTCGAGTTCAATATCGACTAGAGTTGTTCGCGAGCTTGATTCGGCTCAAGCTCAAACAAACAAGTAAGCTCGAGAAAAGCTTGAGTTCGATAAGTTTTAAACGAGATCGAGCTCAACACCCCAAAGGTCGACTCGGCTCGTTTACAACCTTAATATTATAGTAAGAATTTGCATGAAAATCTCAATGGTGGTATAAATGTACATTCATATTTACACATCATAATGGATGTAGTCAATATAGTTATTAATTTAAAATATATAATTTTGAAATTTTAATCAGAATAGTTATTACTCCCTATGCCTCAAAGTATATGTACACTTTTCCTTTTTAGTCCGGCCCATAGTATATGTTCACTTTCAAAAATGGCAAAGAATTTTTACTATTCATTTCACTCATTCTCTCTCCTACTTTACTTTTATACTCACAAGATCAATCAACTTACTATTCTCTCCTACTCATTCTCTCTCATGTTTACTTTTATACTCACAAATCTTACATTACTTCCACCATTTTCATCTTCGTGTAAATGAGAGGGCGAACATATACTCTGGGACGGCGGGAGTATGATAATTCTAGAAATGGATGTTAGTACTTAACAATTACACTAAAATATCAATTTATGGTAAACAAAAAGAGCAGGTGTTAGAAAACATAGCTTTTGCAGCCCTCGGAAAAAGGGTTTTAAAACGAGTGGCGTCCTTTGGTAAATAATTAAAACTGCACCTGAAGTGGCATTTTAGTAAATAAGTAGAATTTCGCGCAGTTCTGGTGGTAGTGTTGATGAATGTAAGTTAGAATGTTTAAAAGTAACAGTTCATGTGTTATTGAGTGCCAGTGGTGGTGTTATAAGAGTGTCAGTAGTATTGAAAAGTGTTCGCTGTAGTTGTTAAGGGTGCTAGTTCATGTGTTATTAAATGTCAGTGCATGCGTTTAATGAGTGCCAGTGATAGTGTTTTAGAGTTCCTGTTGTAGTGTTCAAAAGGACCGGTTCATGTATTATTGAATGTCAGTTCACAAGTTTAGAGGTTGACAATGGATGTGTAAAGGAGTGTCAATTGATGTGTTAAAGAGTGTCAGTTAATGTGCTAAAAAGTGTTAGTGGAAGTGGTGTTGTGTTAATAAGTTTCACTTATCTACAAAAATGTCACCTCGAGGTTTAAAAGAAGTGATATTTATTTACAAAAATGTCACCGTGTGTTTAAAAAAGTCTCAGTTAGTTACAAACGGGCAATGCTAGGGGCACAAAAGAAGTCTACAAAATGATGGATACAAAATGAGTTGGCAATATTTTATTGGTTGCATCGATTGTTGACCCGTCACACTTAATTAAAAGCACCAATAAAATCTTGACACATCATTTTGTGAGCCAAGTTTTGTGAGTTTTTTTATGACTTTATATTTACCCTTTACAAAAAATGTCATCGAGTGTTTTTAAAACAAGTTTCACTTATATACAAAAATGTCATCGAGTATTTTAAAAACACGTTTGTCCTAATTATTATTCTCGTTGTCTTGGAATAAATATCCTACTTTCTATTTTTGTTTGTCCCAAAATAATGTCGTCTTACTAAAAATAAGGTATGAAGTTTGGTGATCTTTCTATACTACACATTCTAATAGGCACAAAACATTGCAATGCCATATGAGATACTCCCTCCGTCCCAGAATATATGTCCACATTTCCTTTTTAGTCCATCCCAAAGTGTATGTCCACGTCCAAAAATGACAAAGAATCTTTACTATTCCTCCCACTCATTCTCTCTCATACTTTACTTTTATACTTACAACATCAACCAATTTACTATTCCCTCTCACTCATTCTCTTTTCTACTTTACTTTTAGAGCAATGCTAGGGGCACAAAATATGGTCACAAAATCTTGGTCACAAAATGAGGTGGCGATATTTTATTGGTTGCATCGATAATAGACCCGCCACACTCTAATTAAAAACACCAATAAAATCTTTACACCTAGGATTTTGTGAGCAAGTTTTTGTGACTTTTTTGTGCCCCTAGTATTATTCTTACTTTTATACTCACAAGTCACAACACTTACATCACTTCCACTATTTCTTAATCTCCGTGTAAATGAGAGGGTGAACATATACTTTGGGACGGAGGGAGTATCACTTTACTCGTATGAAGTTATGAACTATGAATAGAGTAGGGCAATTAAAGAAATACATCTAAAATCCTAAAAATATTAACTTGTCAGCTATTTCATTTATTCTGAAACTGAGGGAGCGAGAAAATGGTTTTAAGAAAAATGTTTTACTTCAGATTTTGTAATACTAAAATATCATATCAAATAGAATATTTGATGAGTCTGTGTGGGGAAAAGTAGTATTCTATATTTCAAACTACACATTTTAAAATGAACTAGCAGTACACCCGTGCGATATACCCGTGCGATGCACGGCGTAGTTTATTAGTATTTAAGTAAGGGGAAAATCATAACGAAAACATTTTATATAAACTTATGTCTAAGTATATAGTTATAAAATAAAATACTCAACCAAATATAACTTATTAGAATGAGGGTATAATTATTTTGAATTCCAAAATTTCTAAGGTGAAAAAACAATTATCCTATGATCAAATTACAGTTTCTTTCCCTAATTTACTAGGTGGTAGCCCGTCGATACTCGACGGTGCACATGAATCACTTAGAAAATATATTTGTTTTGAACTCCACTTAAAAAATATATAAACAAATAAAATAAAATACACAATTCATGTCTCTTTACATCTGTCTTTCCTCTCCACCCATTAAAAAGAAGAAAAAAAAACTCCATTCAACAAAAAAATTAGGTTTCTTTTCTTTTCTTCATTTTAATATTATTTGAAAGAAATTTAGCTAGGACTGTTTCTGGGTAAAGCCACTTGTGATCAGAGAATACGATCACAACTGTCTTAACAACTGACACGACAACACGCACACGTTCAGAGAATACAAATAGCAGCGGAATAAATGATGAATAAACACTTCAGCAAGAAACTTCTTGCTGGAAAACTTTCATTAACAAAAGATCTTGCAGAATACAAGATTTATGAAAGAACAAAACGAATTAAAAGAACAAAAATTATTCTAGAGTACTAGAACAAATCAAACATAAAACACTTGAACTCTTAAACAATAAGAACTTCAAGAACAAAGAAAAACTCTCTCCAAATGATTCTATGAAGGCATGAAAAGCTACTGCCGCAAACTCCCACAATATATACACGGTATTGTGAGAAGCCGTGTATATCTTTTTGTAAGATGCCGTCCATATCTCTTCCTTTTGAAAGACATTATTCACCAATCAACCAATAAAAGAAGAGTCCAACTTTTCCTAAAATAAATCACTAACTTGCCATAGAGAATTATTAGTAGGTTAGTGCAATAAAATAAATAAACATAAAATATTCCTAAATAATTACAGCTAATAACATTAAACTAAATATTTACCTATAAAGAGAATCAGAATCACAAAGATATTTATGAGAGGAATATTTAGAGTATATTCATACTCTTTCAATCTCCCCCTATCTTTGTGGTTCTGATCAAAATCTGCAAAACAAGATTAGTCCCAACACACACAGTTTATAAACTTGACTTATACTGATGAACATCAAACAAAGTCCAAAACCCATCCACAAACTGAGGCTTTCCACAAAAACAAAATAAGATGTTCATCCATCCACAAACTAAAAACTAAGAGTCAGCAAACAAACCAAACTAACATAAGATCAGCCGTATGTAACACCCCTAAAAACTACCAATTCTCCCCCTGAAATTGATGGGGTATCAACTGCAGTTCCTGTTCCAACATCTTCTCCCCTTTTTTAGAAGAACCACCTCGATCTAACAGTTCTCGGAGACGCACCAGGGAGCTTTCCAAACTATCCACCAAAATTTGTTTTCCTGCAATACTGTCCTGAAGGGATGCAATCTCAGCCTTGAGAGAGTTAACTTGAGACTGAGTTTGACTGTATTGAGCCAAGAGAACCTTGTTGTCAGTTAATGAACCAGATGAGGTAGCAAATGACGGAGCAGATGGATTGACAGATTCATCAATATCATGGAACCGCGAAGGGGCAAACATCGAAAGGGGCTGACTAAACAAATCAGGCAATTCACTCAAACTCTCCCCCTCAATATCAGCAACACCTTGGGATTTTAGCAAACAATAGATGAGACTTGGATGGGGAAACCGGCAAGAGGTGTTTGGTGTCTCAGCAAAGCTCACTATATTTTGGAAAATGATCTCTCCCAAATTCACCTTCCTCTCATGAATGGAGTGCAACAGAAGCACTTGTTCTTTGGTAACGGAGGAGGAATTAGTGCTGGGACACTAGTTGGATCTCAGAATTTGGTGAAGGAACACATTCAACCTGGATAAAAGAGTGGTGGAAAAAGGTTTGGACCACTTATCTAATTGACCTCCAGTAACGGCTCTCACAGCCTCATCAACACACACTTGGGGATTCTCAAGAGATGGACTAGGAGTTTTCAAGAAAGAATTGATAATTACAGGAGAGAAACTCACAATTAGGTTCCTAACAAACACCCTATGAAAATTAGGAGAATGGTCCATCTTGACATCCTGAGTCAAATTAGCATAGAATTCTAACACTAGCTTCCTAGAGAACGGGGTGGCGAACTTCAAAGTATGTTCTAGACCTCTCTCAGAAAAGAATTCCATTACTTTCAGATTAGTGAACACCCCTTCATCCATTTTTCTCTCAATAATGAGAATCCTATTAGCACTTTTCTGGAACCTGTCTTTAGCCTCAAAAGTATAAAACCTATAACTAAAATTTAAGGCAAGATTAAATGGTGTAGAGGGAGCTTTGGCAACTGGTTTTCTAATACGAACTTTCGACCCAGATGAACCACCAACAGAATTGGGAGATTTTTCAGATGAAGGAGATGGAGTTACCTAAGGTGCCTTAGAACTTTTGAGCGTCGAAGAGGGAATCTCAGTCTCACTGAGAGTGTCATCGGAGTCTAGAGAGACATCAGCATCGCTGGAATCATCATGTTAGGAAGATGACCATTTTCAACCATTGGAGTGGATGCAGCCTTTCTCTTAGCAGCTCTGGTCTGAATCCGAGGAGATGGAATATGAGCAGTGGGTGGCGCCGGAGTCACAGTAGATTTGGCCGGAACCTTAGGTTTCGCCGGAATTTCAGTGGCCGGAACCCTAGGAATAGCCGGAACCAAGGTGACATGGGGAACCTCATCCTTATCAGTCGGAGAGTTCACCGCCAGGTTGGAAGGAGTAGGTGAGACAGTATCGTCATCAGAGTCATCCCGGAGCCTCAATTTTCGCCGTGGGGGACCAGATCTCTTGACCTTCTTGGAAGATGAAGGGGATTTTGACTTTTTCCAGGCATTTGACGGCCCTTTGCTGGCACTAAATAGGCAAGAGGAGCGGCGAGTTCCCGATGCAATGGGAAGACGAGCCGCTTCAACCGCTTCTAATTCGGCAGGATTATCAACGTCGATTGCGTGCTCCGGTAGCCCTAAAATGGATGCATCAATAGGAGAATCTGACGGCGGAGCAGATGAGGCATCGACGGGATTGGTGAGACCAGTGGATGGGGAGCGGCCATTGATTTCTGCACAGTTTAGAACAAGCGAAATTTTTAAGCCAACAAAAGTGAAAGAAACTTTGATTAAGAGATAGATAGAGAGACTAGACAGGAGCAATTAATCAAGAGGAATAATGAGAAGACCTTGAGACCCAGAATAGAAGATGAGGGAGAAAAACAAGTGAATATTTAGTGTTGGACACCCATCAGAATTCCAAAATAAATTGGGATTGTGATTTTAAAAATCAGATCTTTTTTATATTCCATGATGAGTAATCTTTCCCAAAACACAACTTGCCAATCTCAACAGAATCCATAAAACCACAAAGGTACACACAAAACAATTCCTCAACCTGTACATAAGAAGACTAAAACACCATAACATTAGGTCATCGGTAATCATATGAACTTCATCAATATTTAACATTTAAGGACAACAGTTCAATTTGTCGATGTAGATACCAAGGAGAGAAAAAACCTAAAAAAATGCCTAAAACACACAGGTGAAGATTAATCTCAATAAAGTGTGACATGGTATGGACAACAAGATCTATGACCCGGTTTTGACTCATAAAATTTCAATGAGATACCCTTCAATCTTGAAGCCTTAGAACACAATTATAGGAGACAAGGAACTAGTTACGGGGAGGAGCTTTTCACTCTCTCAATACAGTGTCACCATACTTTTTTTTCTCAAGTGATGTTTTCAAACAACGTCGGCATTTTGCCTAAATGAGTAGTGACTTCAAAGATTGGAGGCAGCTTGTTTTCCCCGTAAACTAAGATCAAGAGCTCACTTCATGATAAACAGCACGGAGGAATTAACAGGATAATTTTTATTATCAAGATAAGAAGGATCTCACATTAAAGGGTCAAAACACATAGTCATAGAACAAGTCAACCAAGTGATCACAAGAGAAAATCGTGCTAAGAATGAATGCAGATTTTTTATTTTTTTTTTTTTTTTTTTTGTGTACTGTAATATACAATTATACAGTTGTGCAGACAGTTGTCTGCACACTTGTGCAGTCAACTGGTATCACATAGTCCGAGATACTTCTTAAGGGAAGAAAATCTCTCAAAATCCAAAGCCTTGGTAAAGACATCAGCAAGTTGATCCGTTGTACTTACATGTTCAAGAGTGATGGTTCTTTGTTCAACGAGATCCCTAATAAAGTGGTGTCTTATGTCGATGTGCTTTGTTCGGGAATGTTGTACCGGATTCTTGGCAATATTTTGGGCACTCAAACTATCACAGAATACAGTCAAGGTTTCACTTTTAAGACCATAATCCTTTATCATTTGGTTCATCCACAATAACTGGGTACAACAACTACCAACTGCTACGTATTCAGATTCTGCAGTTGATAAGGAAACACAATTTTGTTTCCTACTAAACCAAGACACAAGATTATTCCTAAGATAAAAACACCCACCCGTGGTGCTTTGTCTATCATCAGTATTCCCAGCCCAATCTGAATCACTAAACCCCAAAAGATTGGTGTTAGTGTATTTTGTGTAGCTTAACCCCAGATTCATGGTACCACCGACATATCTAATGATTCTCTTAACAGGAATCAAGTGGGATACCTTGGGGTCTGTTGGGTTTCGTAGTAACATGCGCAGCGGAATATAGCATTTAAAATTGTATGAAACCCAAAGCCCATAGATCCATTCATATGATTAAATCAAATACAACAATATGAATACTAGGAAAAACTAACCCTTGACGACTTTGAATTTGGTCTTTGATCTTGGTGGAGAACTTGAAGCTTTGATCACAAAAGTAAGAACACGAACTTTGAAGATGATAAGCTTCACCCTCTAGCGGTATCCACACCACGAACGAATATCAAGAACACTTGATCTTGGTTGCTAGACCAAATTGTGAAACACGTTTTCACAATCAATATGAACTATATGGAATTTTGTTTGTGTATTATTTTGTTCCTCAATCTAGGATGTCTTAGAACAAAAAAAAACTCTTTCAAACTCTTTGGAGATTTTCACAAAAGCTATATTATGTTCTGGCCCGAATTTGCCTGTTTATATACAAGTTAGACCTATTCCAAATAGGAAACTTGTGTCTAAACCCGTCCAAAATTCTTTTCCAAATCAAATTAGGAAACCTGTCCCGACATGGTGTGCGGCCACCCAAAACCCTTGTGCGGTCGCACATCTATCTGGAAGGTTTCTGGTACTAACTGACCCAAACTGTACGGCCGCCCAATCCATCCTGTGCGGTCGCCCACTTGTCCAGATTCCTAAAGTTCCCAAAATTCCAATATAGTCCTTATTTAAGATTCGTTCTATTGTGTCTGACCCTCTAGGATTATACTAAGTTGGCAATGGGTTCAAACATGAAACCATAAGATATGATTAGGTTCTAGCAAACCGTCATACCTACCCAAATAATATAACTAGATATAAGTTCGCATTCCTTTAGAATATGTCATAATCCCTTTGTCCACGATGTCATTGAACACAAGTCATGGTCAACAAGTCAACTTGTTTTTGTTCAATACTTTCTCAATTCCGAATATGTTGATAATCCAAATGACATTGATCTAATCAATTCATTTGAGTCCGACCGAACATTTTCATCAACATCATTCCTACGAGAGGCCCAAGCTTGACATCTCTCCGAAGAGGGACAAATGCATTTAGCTTATTATTCTTCCCTACGTGAATCCGATTATGCCAACCATACCCTTTATAACTTCCCGGTTAAAGGTAGCGTTTGAATATGTCAAACATAATGTTCATCAAGTGGAAGACTATAATAACTTCATGTCTAAGGATTCAAATGACATAACTAATATGAGATATATGTACGACATAGACCATGACATAAATCTCATACAGCGGGTCATGTCCAGTACTTTGTTCCAAACAAGTACCCATAAATCTATCATGATCATCCCATGATCATTTAGCCTTTATACTAGTGCTTAACAAGTACTAGGGATGGAGATTATTATAAGTAAACATGAACAACAATAATAATCAAAACATTTCTTTATTGATATGAAAAAAATGATAACAATTACAACGTTTATTAAACGTGCCTAGGGCACCACTACCAACAATCTCCCACTTGCCCTAGGCCCAATCTCCCATGTATCTAATACCCATGGACCTAACATGACCTTCATGTTTAGCTTGTGGAAGTCCCTTTGTTAGCGGGTCCGTGACATTGTCATCAGTAGGTACTCTGCATATATTTACGTCTCCCCTATCAACGATTTCTCGAATGATATGAAAACGCCTAAGTATGTGTTTGGATTTCTGATGTGCTCTTGGTTCCTTTGCTTGAGCAATAGCACCATTATTATCGCAATAAAGGTCTATTGGATTAGCAATGCTAGTAACCACTTCAAGTTCAGTGATGAACTTCTTAATCCAAACAGCTTCTTTTGCAGCATCTGATGCAGCAATATACTCAGCTTCTGTTGTAGAATTAGCGGTTGTACTCTGCTTGGAACTCTTCCAACTTACAGCTCCATCATTTAACATAAACACAAAACCCGATTGCGATCGACTATCATCTTTGTCAGTTTGGAAGCTTGCATCTGTGAAGCATTTACCACAAGATCATCTTCCATTCCTCCATAGACCAAAAACAAATCTTTAGTTCTTCTCAAGTACTTAAGAATTGCTTTTACAGCCATCCAGTGATTTTCACCGTGGTCGGATTGGTATCTACTTGTCATGCTTAAAGCATAAGATACATCCGGCCTAGTACAAATCATGGCATACATGATGGACCCAATTGCCGAAGCATATGGAACATTATTCATTTTCTCATGCTCATCCTTTGTCTTAGGACATTGAGTCTTGCTTAGAGAAACTCCATGTAACACTGGTAAAGTGCCTCGCTTAGAATTTTCCATACGGAATCTTCTAATGACCTTGTCAATGTATGTACTTTGGCTTAAACCAAGTAGCCTCCTTGATCTATCTCTATAGATCTTAATGCCAAGTATATATGCGACTTCACCCATATCTTTCATTGCGAAGCATTTTCCTAACCAAGTCTTCACCGACTGAAGTGTAGGAATATCGTTTCCAATGAGTAATATGTCATCCACGTATAAAATAAGGAATAGCACTATGCTCCCACTAATATTTTTGTATACACAAGGCTCATCTTCGTTCTTGATGAAACCAAACTCTTTGACCGATTCATCAAAACGGATATTCCAACTCCTAGAAGCTTGCTTCAATCTATAGATGGATCTCTGCAATTTGCATACCTTAGAATCTTGTTCAAAACCTTCTGGTTATGTCATATACACATCCTCTTGCAGTTTTCCATTTAGGAAAGCGGTTTTGACGTCCATTTGCCATATTTCATAGTCATGATATGCGGCAATGGCAAGCAAAATTCTTATAGACTTGATCATTGCTACGGGTGAAAAGGTCTCATCATAGTCAATACCATGAACTTGCCTATACCCTTTCGCTACAAGCCTAGCTTTGTAAGTATGCACCTTCCCATCCATGTCGGTCTTCTTCTTGAAGACCCATTTGCATCCTATGGTTTTTACACCTTCGGGCGCATCAATCAAATTCCAAACTTGATTGTCTTGCATGGATTGCAATTCAGATTCCATGGCTCCAAGCCACTTATCCGAATCAGGAGAAGACATCGCCTCTTGGTAGGTTGTCGGTTCATCATTCTCAATGATTTCCACCTCCTACTATCCGTTACGAGAAATCCATATCTCTCGGGTTCGGATCGTAACCTACTAGATCTGCGAGTTGCTTGTGTATTTTGAACAGGTACCACAACTCCTTGTGGTTCTTGTTCTTGTTCCACTATTGGTTCAATGTCATTTTCTGGGTCTTAAATTTTTTCAAGATTTATTTTACTCCCACTGATTTCTTTGGAGAGAAACTCTTTCTCTAGAAAGACACCAGTTTGGGCAACAAAAACTTTGTTGTCCTCACGGTTGTAAAAGTAATATCCTCTTGTTTCCTTTGGATATCCCACGAAAATACATTTGCCAGATTTGTGTGCAAGTTTGTCAGAGATAAGTCTTTTGACATAGGCTTCGCAACCCCAAATCTTCATCAAAGATAAACAAGTTTTCTTTCCGCTCCACATCTCATATGGAGTCTTTTGAACCGATTTAGTTGGAACACGATTTAGTGTGAATGCAGCGGTTTCTAGGGCGTAACCCCAAAAGGATATTGGAAGATCAACTTGACTCATAATTGATCGAACCATGTCTAACAAAGTCCGATTTCTCCTCTCGGACACACCATTCCATTGTGGTGTTCCGGGTGGAGTCAATTGTGAAACTATTCCATAATTCTTTAGATGGTCATCAAATTCATGACTCAAGTATTCTCCACCTCGATCTGATCGAAGTGCCTTAATACTTTTGTCAAGTTGTTTTTCTACTTCATTTTGAAATATTCTAAATATCTCAAATGCTTCACTTTTATGTTTCATTAGGTAAACATACCCAAATCTACTATAATCATCCGTGAAGGTTATGAAGTATTGAAATCCTCCCCTAGCATTGCTACTTAATGGTCCGCATACATCGGAATGTATCAACCCCAATAAGTCGCTTGCCCTTTCACCTAGCTTGGTAAAAGGTGTCTTAGTCATTTTTCCAAGAAGGCACGACTCACAAGTGTCATATGACTCAAGGTCACATGAACCCAAGAGACCGTTCCCATAGAGTTTTGAGATACGCTTCTCATTAATATGACCAAGACGGCAATGCCACAAATAAGAATGATTTACATCATTAGGTTTAGATTTCTTATTTATATGATAGACATTTTCATTATTTTCATTCTTGATATCCAAGACATAAAGGCCATTAAATGAATTAGCAATACCATAAAGCACATCATTTAAATAAATAGAAAATTTCTTATTCTCAATAAAAAACTTAAAGCCTTCATTATCCAAACAAGAAATTGAAATAATATTTCTACTTAAATCCGGAACATAATAACAATTGTTCAAAACAAGAATTAATCCGGAAGGTAAAGTGACTTCATAAGTCCCTACGGCTAATGCAGCAACTCTTGCTCCATTCCCCACGCGTAGGTCTACTTCACCCTCTTTAAGTAGTCTCATATTATTTAGACCCTGCACATTTAAACAAATGTGAGAACCACATCCGGTATCCAATACCCAAGAATCAGTGGTAGAAAGGAGAATATTTATCATATAGATACTTGAAGTCGACGCAGCCTTGCTGCTCTTCTTCTTCTTTTGCTCTTCCAAGAAAGCCTTGCAATTTCGTTTCCAATGACCAATTTCTTGACAATGGAAACAGATTTCATCCTTTTGTGAATCGGGTTTTGCCTCAGAAGCCTTGGCAACCTTTGCCTTGCTTATCTTGGGTTTGACAACTTTCTTACTCTTTCCTTTGGCACTAGCCTTCTTCCCATCATGAACCAAGAGCACGGGAGAACCTTTCTCCACAATCTTCATCTCCGCAGTTTTAAGCATCCCATGCAACTCGGAGAGATTCTTATCCATTCCATGCATGTTATAATTCATCACAAACTGATTATAACTTTTAGGCAATGAATTAAGAATGAGATCCGTGGCTAGCTCCAATGGGATTGGATAGCCAAGTTTCTTAAGGTGCTCTACATAACCTTTCATTTTCAGCATGTGAGGACTCACTTGTTTCCCTTCATTCATTTTGCAAGTAGTGAATGCAACAATGGTCTTGTACCTCTCTTGCCTAGCTTGTTCTTGAAACATGGCTTTTAACTCCACGCCTATCTCATAGGCTTCCAAATGTTTCAAACTTTGTTGGAGTTTTGGGCACATGGTAGCAAGCATGAGACATCTTACATCTCTAAAATCATTACGATGTTTCTTGTAACTGTCTCTTTCTGCCCTATGGGCAGTAGGTTCTGGTTCAGCAGGAAGTGGCCCATCGAGAATGTACAACTTATCTTCTTGCCTTAGAACAATTCTTAGGCTACGGATCCAATCCATAAAGTTAGTACCATTCTCTTGGAGCTTATCCTTCTCAAGGATCGATCGCAACGAAATTG
Organism: Campanula takesimana; assembly: GCA_026119855.1. Classification (NCBI taxonomy): domain Eukaryota; kingdom Viridiplantae; phylum Streptophyta; class Magnoliopsida; order Asterales; family Campanulaceae; genus Campanula; species Campanula takesimana. Next base: position 2,451,865 of record JAOWBW010000017.1, on the reverse strand, counting down.
ATTGAGTGTTAGTAGTCATTATCTACAAATATGCAAAATTTCCAAAATTTAATAAGTACCGGTTTTCATTAAAGAAATAAACAATCTATTTTCAAAAAAATACTCCCACTAAATTATATAACCTTCTCATACATCCAATGTATAATATAATTTAATTGGGCTAAGATCCAACTTTAATTTAACTTTTGAGTCCACGGAGGCGGACCGCTCAAAACTAAATAAATTAGGTAGACAATCATGTCAATCATATCCCATATGATTCTTAGATTCTTATATGAGATTCCTTGAGAAATCCAATTTCAAAAAGCATGTTTAATATAATCTTTTGCCTAGGCCCAAAACTGTTTTGACGCCTAATTAAGTTCAACCATTTTAAACGTATAGGAACCATTCAATTTAATGCACCTTGCGGAGGCAAGCCCACATTGAATTAATGAACCTCTTCTTGCTCATACATGAATAAAATTAATGCACCTCGCGGAGGCGAACCCACATCAAAATCACCCATGTATAAACAAGTGTTTTAATCATGGCATGGCAAAAAAAAACTTAAAAACTTTTTTTGAAGATTCATCACATATAGCATACAACACATTTATGAGCACATAATATAAACATGTTACGCATCAAGTTTAGCCACTAAATTAATCTCCATTAATTTAAGCATAATATTTATGTGTCATTAGTTTCTCTATAATTATGAGGATGAGACTATTTCAACTTTGGTTATTATCTCCAAATCAAGACAACAAGAAGTGCGGCCGAAACTAAGCCATAAGGCAACCACAATTCCGCACTAATTCAAGAAATCAAGAAAGTAGTCCATGTGGCCGAAACTAAGCAATAGATGGTCTCAATGAACGTAGCCCAATTGCATCCACAATTCCACATGGATCTCCAATCTTTGAATCAAAAACTTTGTTTCTCAATTTTAGCAATTATGAACTCTTCATAATTCTAACTTCGTTTTATCTTTTGAAAGTTTGATTGCGATCAAGTTTGGGAAACACAATCTCGATGAACGCAGATTAGCCATCCAAACCTTGAACCAATCTTGGAATCACAAGACTAAAACAAATAGGAAAATCAAACCCCAAGATCCACACCCAAACCAACTACCCAAAACCCATTCCAGATCAGCAGGTCTGGTCTGGTTCTGTTACTGGTTCGGTTGGACCACTCGAAAATTCCAAATTCTGATCAAAAAGCAAAAAGAATTAGCATTCTGATTGCATTGTGCGGCCGCCCAAAATAACTGTGCGGTCGCCCAAACATGTGCGGCCGCCCACGTTATTTTGTGCGATCGCACAGGAGGATCAGAAGGCAATTTTAAAGTTCAAAAATTTGTCTCAAAATTGTTTTTCCCCGATTATTAAAACCATGATCCATTCAGAATTAATAATCAAACAATTCAGAATCCATCATAATATTTATTGCGATTGAATCGTACGATTAAAGTTGCAAAACAATAAACCACATAAAATCACATAACACATAAACATCATATGTCCAATATTCATATCATGTTAGGCACATAAACAATTTATATACACACAACATGATCTAGGTATTGAAATAATCAACATGAACGGGGCTCTGATACCACTATTGGGTTTCGTAGTAACATGCACAGCGGAATATAGCATTTAAAATTTTATAAAACCCAAAGCCCATAGATCCATTCATATGATTAAATCAAATACAACAATATGAATACTAGGAAAAACTAACCCTTGATGACTTTGAATTTGGTCTTTGATCTTGGTGGAGAACTTGAAGCTTTGATCACAAAAGTAAGAACACGAACTTTGAAGATGATAAGCTTCACCCTCTAGCGGTATCCACACCAGGAACGAATATCAAGAACACTTGATCTTGGTTGCTAGACCAAATTGTGAAACACGTTTTCACAATCAATATGAACTATATGGAATTTTTTTTGTGTATTATTTTGTTCCTCAATCTAGGATGTCTTAGAACAAAAAAAAAACTCTTTCAAACTCTTTGGAGACTTTCACAAAAGCTATATTATGTTCTAGCCCGAATTTGCTGTTTATATACAAGTTAGGCCTATTCCAAATAGGAAACTTGTGTCTAAACCCGTCCAAAATTCTTTTCCAAATCAAATTAGGAAACCTGTCCCGACATGGTGTGCGGCCGCCTAAAACCCTTGTGCGGTCGCACATCTATCTGGAAGGTTTCTGGTACTAACTGACCCAAACTGTGCGGCCGCCCAATCCATCCTGTGCGGTCACCCACTTGTCCAGATTCCCAAAGTTCCCAAAATTCCAATATAGTCCTTATTTAAGATTCGTTCTATTGTGTGTGACCCTCTAGGATTATACTAAGTTGGCAATGGGTTCAAACATGAAACCATAAGATATGATTAGGTTCTAGCAAACCGTCATACCTACCCAAATAATATAACTAGATACAAGTTCGCATTCCTTTAGAATATGTCATAATCCCTTTGTCCACGATGTCATTGAACACAAGTCATGGTCAACAAGTCAACTTGTTTTTGTTCAATACTTTCTCGATTCCGAATATGTTGATAATCCAAATGACATTGATCTAATCAATTCATTTGAGTCCGGCCGAATATTTTCATCAACATCATTCCTACGAGAGGCCCAAGCTTGACATCTCTCCGAAGAGGGACAAATCCATTTAGCTTATTATTCTTCCCTACGTGAATCCGATTATGCCAATCATACCCTTTATAACTTCCCGGTTAAAGGTAGCGTTTGAATATGTCAAACATAATGTTTATCAAGTGGAAGACTATAATAACTTCATGTCTAAGGATTCAAATGTCATAACTAATATGAGATATATGTACGATATAGACCATGGCATAAATCTCATACAGCGGGTCATGTCCAGTACCTTGTTCCAAACAAGTACCCATAAATCTAACATGATCATCCCATGATCATTTAGCCTTTATACTAGTGCTTAACAGGTACTAGGGACGGAGATTATTATAAGTAAACATGAACAACAATAATAATCAAAACATTTCTTTATTGATATGAAATAAATGATAACAATTACAACGTTTATTAAACGTGCCTAGGGCACCACTACCAACAGGGTCAGCTTGATACCTAGCACAAAGGCAGACACTAAACATTATATCAGGACTACTTGTCATGAGGTACAACAAGCTTCCTATCATGCTCCTATAGAGAGTGATATCGACACTCTCACCATCCTCATCCTTAAACAATTTTTTAGATGACCCCATGGGAGTTTTTAAGTGAGAGGCATTCTCAAGACCAAATTTCTTTACCAAATTCTTAGCACTTGGATTGTGAAATTGACATTCCCTCTTTAGACTGGGAAATTTGAAGTTCGAGAAAGAATTTCAATTCCCCAACCATACTCATCTCGATTGTGGATGTCATACTCTCTACAAAAGTATTAAGCATGTTTTTACAAGTAGAACCAAAGACTATGTCATCCACATAAATCTGAGCCACAAGTATACCCTTCTTGTTCCTATGAATGAATAAGGTTTTATCAACCTCTCCTCTTTTAAATCCAAGTTGAACTAGGTGCTCAGTAAGTCTTCCATACCAAGCACGGGGGGCTTGTTTTAGACCATAGAGCGCCTTTTTCAACTTGTAAACATGATTAGGCTTATGAGGGTCTTCGAACCCCTTAGGTTGTTCAACAAACGCTTCCTCATTTAAAATACCGTTTAGGAATGCACTCTTTACATCCATTTGGTGTAGAGTGATCTTAAGAAAGCAAGCAATTGCTAAGAGCAGTCTGATAGACTCAATGCGGGCTACCGGGGCAAAGGTCTCATCAAAGTCCACACCCTCTAATTGAGTGTAGCCCTAAGCTACCAGACGTGCTTTGTTCCTTGTTATATTGCCTTGTTCATCAGATTTGTTCTTAAAAATCCATTTAGTCCCAATCACATTAATGTGAGAGGGTCTAGGAACTAAGAACCAAACGTCATTCTTTTCAAATTGAATCAATTCCTCTTGCATGACATTAATCCAATTATCATCTTTCAAGGCTTCCAAGACATTTTTGGGCTCAAAGTTAGCCACAAAACAACAAGAACTTACCTGATGGTATGCGGATTGCACACATAACAAACCTGCTAAGTCACGGTAATTGATCCTTTTTCCCCTTGTCTTCATTCTTTAATCCACTTTCCCAATGACCTGGGAAGTAGGATGATCTCCTTGTATCTTGGAAGAGACATCATTTCTTCTGCTTACATGATCTTCCTCGGTTTCAGAATCTGAACCAGTATCTGCTGTTGTCTGTCCACTTGTGGTGGCAGTTGTCGGCTCAGATGGTAAATCAACTGACTGCTCAGGTGCAGTATCTGCAGATTATTTTGAGTTCTTCAGTTTAGATTCGTCATCAACCAGTTCAGGTTCTCATGTGCAACCTGTAACATCATCTTCAGCCGTTTTGACATTAAGATCAGTAGCATCATCAAAAATAACATTTATAGATTCCATAATTGTTTTGGTTTTCAGATTATAGACTCTATATTCCCTACTGTTTTGAGAATAACCGATGAAAATGGCCTTGTCACTCTTAGAATCAAACTTGGAAAGATACTCACGATCATTTAAGATGTAGCAAATATAACCAAAAACATGAAAAGTACTTTAAGGTGGGTTTCTTTCCAAGTAAAGTTTCGTAGGGTGTCATGGTACTTCCAATTCTTAGAAAGATACGATTCCCTATATGACAAGTCGTGTTAACAGCTTCTGCCCAAAACTTTTTAGACAGATTTTTAGCACTCAACATGACTCTAGCCATTTCTTGTAATGTGCGATTTTTCTTTTCCGCTACTCCATTTTGTTGCGGAGTTTTGGGGGCTGAGAACTCGTGCGTAATCCCCTTTGAATAGCAAAATGATGAAAAAGTAGAGTTTTCAAATTCCGTACCATGGTCTGACCTAACCCTAGCGGCTTTTAAACCATAAATATTTTTGACCCTTTTGTACCATAGTTTAAACTCTTCAATTGTGTTTGATTTTTCTCTCAAAAATATGACCCAAGTATAGCACGAGAAATCATCAACACACACAAAACAGTATTTCTTTCGAGACATACTTTCCACTTCCATGGGACCCATTAGGTCAGTGTGAATCAACTCAAGACATCTACTAGTCCCAAAATTTTGAACCTTTTTATGACTGGACTTTGTTTGTTTTCCTTTTTGACATGGTCCACACACACTTAGCTTTTTCAAATCCAAGTTGGGCAAACCTTTTGCTGCCCCAAATTTTATTAAATCACTGATTTTTCTTTCACTGGCGTGACCAAGTTTTTGATTCCATATTTCACACTCATCCACTTTAGTAGTGAGACAAGTCTCAACACTACCAATTTTGTAACAATTATCAGAGGATCGAATACCAGTAAGAACACACGCATTTTTGTTATCAAAGACTTCACACTTGGACTTGTCAAATTTAACAAACAAATCATCATCACACAACTGGCTTATGCTAATCAGATTTGACTTTAGCCCATCAACAAGCAAGACATTATGCAAGTTGGGCAAACCATCAACATTCAACATACTTTTGCCAATTACCTGACCTTTAGCTCCTCCACTAAAGTTGACTTTTCCACCTTTGAAGGCTTCATAGTCTTTGAGGTGCTCAATTGTTCCAGTCATATGGAGAGAGCAGCCACTGTTAAAGTACCAGCCACTTTCCACACTACTCTTGAAGGAGGTAAGAACCACTTTGCAATTCATAGTTTCCTTTCTTACCCAAATAGCTTTTGTTGCAGACTGAAGTTGTCGTGGCAGTTGAGTATCAGGATGTGCCCACAACTGTCTGCTCAAGTGGCCGCTGTTCTTCTCCAAGCCAAGTTCCTGTTTCAACTTGTAACAAAATGGACGTATATGTCCAGAGGCAAAACAATGGTGACACACGTATCTCCTTTTTCTATTTCTTCTGTTTTTGTGAGGAGACACGTGATTAGCATTAAAACTCTCATTGTTTTTCAAAATGCTCTCTCCTTCCTTAACAAAAATTGGATCTCCATAGCCTAATCCTGTTTTTCCTTGATTTCCCATTTTTAAAACTCCATCTAACTTAGCCATACCATTGTTAAGCTTTGTGAGAGTATTAGTTTCCTTTTCAAGATTACTTTTATACTTTTCACACTCTTTTTCCTTCTTAGTAAGCATGACTTCTAACTTGCCTATGGAGTCCTTTTGAAAATCATTTTCACTCACCAATTTCTCATTTTCAGATTTAAGAGACAAATTAGTGGCGGTGAGTTTTTCAGTTACCTTCTTGAACTCTTTGTGACACGCCCCCAAGTACCGGGATTCCCTAATAGAACCTCGAACCAGGTGGGTGTGACTAACAAGAAACAAGAAACTAACAAGAAACGGGATGACATCTGCTTATAACAAACTGACATGATATATATACTCTAGAGTAAGGAGCCAAAATAGCTCATAACACGAGTTCTAGACAAAAAAATTAAAACCAAACATGATTATACACAGCGGAAGACATGCCTAGCACATAAGCTGGCATTACAAGATGTCTAGAGACAACAAGCACTATACAAGACTGTCTACCCCAAAATAAGGAGTTATACAACCCATACAAAATCGTCCTCACCAAAGTGTAAAAGGACCACGATCCCCAAAAGAATAACCACATGCGTAGTAATCTCCTAGCTATATCGAGCCTCACTGCGCACTATCACTAGCCTTCCTTTGATCTAAGGAACACAAATAAACAAGGAACGGGGTGAGATAAATCTCAGTAAGCTATTAGATGCAACTACATGACATGTTATCATGCAATTCAAGTAGATACTCAAGTAATCATGTATCAAGTATCATCAAGTAACAAGTATATAAGAGGCTAATCCAACTCATCAAGTAGCACATAGGGCTAAGCTATCACGTTACAAAGGATATTGCTTCCTTCCTTTTCCCTCCCAAGAATACCATTGTTGTCGTAGCTTGTATTAATTTGACAAATCACGATCAATATCAAGAAACTGCTTATGCAGTATATATAAGAAGACCCGGTAACCAGTGTCATTCCCAAGATCAAGATTCACGAGGTGTTCACGAGTTTAGCATTCACTTTTATCAGGCGTATTGCTCTAATAAATGAAGCTATGCCCTTACTATGGCCTGTAGTAAGGGTTCAAGCGCAGATACATAGATCCCCGATTATCACTTTGGCCCCAGCCTCATGATAAGCGTGAACCTATATACCTCCGAACAAGCAAGGGCCAGTTGGACTCATACAAGAATGCACAAGTAGGTATTTACTTGAACTACGGGAGTAGAACTAATCCAAAAGTAGTGGACCAGCTCATCAAGAAACATGCTTCAAGTAATCAAGAAGTCACATTATTATCAAGTAGCTATATGCAATGTTTTCACATACACATCAAGAACATGTCTCATACACGTTAGTGCTTGTTCATAGCACTTTCTAGTTCATTACCATACACATGTATTGATTTCAAGGCATGTTCAAGATTTTATCATCTTATATTCAAGTTCTCAATCCAATTCTATGGATGTTTAAGACATGTACAATATTTTATTGTCTTATACTCGAGTTATCATTCCAATCTGTGGACATTCAAGTCATATATAAGAGTTAGACATCTTATACTTCAAGTTCATCATCCTATACTTTGGATGTTTAAGCTCAAGAAATTGTTCTAATGCCCCTAAGGTGCACAAACATTGGTTTCAAGACACATTTAACACATTAGTGCTTGTTCATAGCACTTCCAAGACATATAAAAGAGTTCTTACTTTTATACTCAAGTTCTCATTTGAGTTCTATGGATATTCATGTTCAAGACCATTGTTCTGATGCCCCTAAGGTTCCACAACACTTACTAGGACATCTTAGATTAAGGCTCAAAGCCTTGGTACAATCCTAAATTTATTGGGTTTGAACAACATTGGTTCAAGCAAACAAGGAATTTTTGGAAGGCAGGCGAGTGGGCGCCTGGACCAGACCAGGCGGGCGCTCGGTCTAGGGTTTGCAGGGCAAGCGGGCGCTCGGCGCATACCAGGCGCGCGCTCACAAGTTCAATAGAACTTTTGTTCTAAAATGAGGCAGGTAGGCGGGCGCTCGGTAGTACCCCGGGCCGGCGCCTGGTGCTATTTCCAACCAATGCTCATTTCTTTCCCAGGTTGAATAATTCTCCGTCCCAAGAGTAAGAGTATACTTTTTACTAACATTTTAACAACTAAGAAATGCCCAAGAGTGCATAACAAGTTCAAAACAAATATTTCAAGTTTACTCTTTCATTCCTACACAGTATGTTTATACTCCCTTTGTCCCAAAATTTCAAGTATCACAAAAATCACCCCAAACACGAAATTGACAAGCATGAGTATCAGGAATAACATATAGTCATGTTATTACAAGCAAGGGGGAGCTAATAACTTACCTAGTCCGAAATCAAGTTCACCCAAATTAATTTCTGTTCGGCAGGAAACGCTCTATTCAACGCCACGGATATTTATCCGGGATCAAAATCGAGAACAGATGGATAATTAAACACGAGGAGTCGAGAATAGGGTAAATCCTAAACCTAGCTTTCTGAGACAGAGGAAGAACGTAAAGCAATTTGAGGAAAAATGGCCCAGCGAAGGAAAGCCACAAGATATACTTTCAACTTTCAAGAAATGACACTTAGGCCCCTCAAGTTTCACTTTTAACAAAAAGGCCCCTAAAGTCATATTTTCACAAATGACCCAAAAGTCAAAACTAGACATTTAACCACCTTAATATTCTAAAGCAGTTAAGAAATTAATTCAAATAAAACTAGCACATAATATGCAAGTTTAAGAATTTAACAAGCAAGTCAAATATTTAACAAGAATAAGGATGGGCGTTACACTTTGAGTTGTTCCATTCGTTTGGATCAATCTGCGAACAACTCAACACAGTTCTCATGTAATTCTTCATACGTGAGACAGTCTTCCTCATCTTGTTTTGACTCTTCAGTCTCACCTGCAGATGTAGAATTCAAGCAGGTATACATGTTAGTACCATTTGAGCTGACAGTTGTGCTGACAGTGAGTTGTTCATCTTCACTGTCAGATTCACTGTCAGACTCACTATCACTAAGACTGCAAGAACACCCAGTCTTTTTCTCAAAACTTTCACTAGAAGATAAAGGAGAAGGTTCATAAACAGTTAAAATCCCTCTAAGTTTCACAAAACTTATCGTCTCAATATCATACAATTCTTTTATCGCAGAAAGTATCACATCAAATCGTTTCGGAAGGGATCTTAACATTTTATTCACAAGTCTAGAATCAGAGGATGATTCCCCTACCTCATGAAGCTCATTTGTAATGTTTATTAACTTATCAGAAAAACACTTAATGGTTTCATTCTCCTTCATTTTCAGGTTTTTAAAAACAATGGTTAAAACCAAAAACCTTTTTTGTTCATAGTCAGTTGTGCTGTCACTTGACACCACAACCTCACTATCAGTTTCACTGTCAGAAAGGGAAGATTGTGATGATCGATAACATGACAGATTAGCTGTCTCATCATCATCATCGGAATCACTTAACGTAGCAGATAAACTCATCCCTCTCTTTTTTAGTGTGTTTGCACACTCATTTGCATAGTGACCGTATCCTTGACAAGCCCTGCACTGAACGGACTCAATTGATTTTTTATTCTCAGAAAAAGGTTTTATCACACTTGTTTCCTTCCTTAATGGTTCAGCCTTGGTGGAAGGAGTGAAGCCTTTATTGGGAAATTTTTGTTGCCGTTTCTTATTCAAAACATTTTTGAATTTTTGAGTTATTAAGGCACACTCATCTTCCTCCAAGGTTGACTCAACAATATCTTTAGACAATTACGCAAGATCTTTGGACATAGTTAGAGCACTAGCAAGAGAAATTGATTTTGCTGGTTTTTTGCACTTCTAAGTTCAATTCAAACTTAGTAAGAATGCTTAGAACCTTTTCAAGACTCACAGTCCGAGTATCACAAGTTTCTTCAATGACAGAGACTTTGATGTTAAATTTTTCTGGGAGAGTTCTTAAAACTTTACTAACCAACCTTGCATTGGAGATGGATTCTCCTAATGCAAAGGATTCATTTGAAATATCTATTATTTTAGCAGAATAGTCTTGGATAGTTTCACTTTCTCTCATTCTTAAATTTTCAAACTCTGTCATCAATCTTCTTAATTTTGTTTGTTTGACACTATCAGACCCTTCACAATGAAGTTGTAAAATATCCCAAGCAGTTTTGGAAACTGTATGGTTAGAGAATAACCGATACAGATTGTGATCAACATGATCAGATATGGCAGCCATTGCCTTTGCATTGAAATTTGCAAGGGCAATTTCTTCCGCATTCCAATCTTGCTCGGGTTTTGGAACAAAAATCTTTTCTTTTTTTCTTCATCAGAAACAGAACCTTTTGCTTTTGGATCAATTAATTCCATAGTCGGGGATGTATATCCCACTAGAATACTGACCCATGTACGATGATCAATGTTTTTGATGTACATGATCATCTTTGCCTTCCAAATGGTATAGTTTGAACCATCTAGTGTAGGCGGCTTATTACGAGTATGAGTACAGTCCATAATGACTACTTTCAACGATCACTTCTCAATGTATCGAGATCAGGCTCTGGTGCCAATTGAAAGAAATTTAGCTAGGACTGTTTCTGGGTAAAGCCACTTGTGATCAGAGAATACGATCACAACTGTCTTAACAACTGACACGACAACACGCACACGTTCAGAGAATATAAATAGCAGCGGAATAAATGATGAATAAACACTTCAGCAAGAAACTTCTTGCTAGAAAACTTTCATTAACAAAAGATCTTGCAGAATACAAGATTTATGAAAGAACAAAACGAATTAAAAGAACAAAAATTATTCTAGAGTACTAGAACAAATCAAACATAAAACACTTGAACTCTTAAACAATAAGAACTTCAAGAACAAAGAAAAACTCTCTCCAAATGATTCTATGAAGGCATGAAAAGCTACTGGCGCAAACTCCCACAATATATACACGGTATTGTGAGAAGCCGTGTATATCTTTTTGTGAGATGCCGTCCATATCTCTTCCTTTTGAAAGACATTATTCACCAATCAACCAATAAAAGAAGAGTCCAACTTTTCCTAAAATAAATCACTAACTTGCCATAGAGAATTATTAGTAGGTTAGTGCAATAAAATAAATAAACATAAAATATTCTTAAATAATTACAGCTAATAACATTAAACTAACTATTTACATATAAAGAGAATCAGAATCACAAAGATATTTATGAGAAGAATATTTAGAGTATATTCATACTCTTTCATTATTCTTATGTTACTGGTTGTTAACATCTTTATTATTGTATGTGAGAATAATATGTGTTGATTTGATGTCTTTGTTTTTCAAATTCTTAAAAACCTTTACTAATATCAGATAGTGAATACTTAGAATAACTAATTTGTGATGGTTATTTGGCTATTTTGTAATTACTTTGATTCAATTATTGTGATTGTTTTAATCATAAATTGATCCATAATGATGCTTTGAAAGTGCACAATTTCTCATAATTTCTCATTTTTGTTTTGTTCCAATTACTTTGTAGTTAGAGACACTTGCATAATTGCATGTATATATGTCCTAAAAGTCCATTTCTCACAACTATTCCCTTAAACTCATGCTTTGGGTGGAAAAATTGACCACATTAAGCTTTCATCCAAATTTTAACGAAAACTCTAATGTATCGGCATACATGAATTATTTACATTAAATATAAAAATGGAAGTTGAAGTTAGAAGGATTAATATTTGTATTTTATATACCACGACATTTATTAGATAATTTTTTCTAACGTATATTATGCAATTTTGATATTTTAATGTAATTTGTGTTTTATATTTCATTTTTTCTAACGTATATCAAGTTAATTTTGTGCCAATATTCCAAATAATTTTTCCCAACACTAATATTCATGTTCCTACGCTTCTCAATTAAATATCTATCAGTATGTAGAAAAGAACTAGGAAACAATGTGGCACGTAAAGGACGCAACTGAACGGTAAGGAAATAGTAAATCATTTTTAATCTGCTATTATCATAATCAAAATAATAATCAAAATCATAATCAGATTTGCTCTAACAAATTTTAGATTTGAAATAAATTTGTGATAATGCAAATTTATTCTATTCTGATTTTGTAGATGTTAACCATATTTAAACTCTAACTAAATTGAAAAAGAAAAAAAATTTGAATGTGCCACGTGGAATAATGACTTGGAATTCCACGTGGCTGAATGAGGGAGCATAAAATTACTCTGCTATATTATATATATAGATATCATATTGTTGTTAATATTTTAGCAATAATTTATATATATTGAATTTAACTTTGTTGTTTAAAACACATCCATAAATAGTATTTCAATGGGATTCTCATGAATAATCGACTTATCCATTATATCAAAACTAATTTAATTGATAACTAAGTATTAAATTTGTGGTTAAAAAAAATATTCATATTAGATTTTTCAAATGTTTTGATAGGATTCTATTTTTTGCGAGAATAGGGCATCACAAGGATATTGAGTGACAATTTTGCAATGTCATAGAAATCTATATATATTAAAAGTCAAGGTAGAGTCTTTAGGTGGTGTCATGTGAACAAGTTTTGTGTAACTCTTGCTTTTGTGGTGCCACATCATCCATACACTACTACATTTATGAGCTAATGTAACACAGCTAATGAATCTAATTCAACGATCCGTGAGAAGACGTTGCATTATCTCATCTATGGAACGCTTTGTTTGGGTTATTGCAACAAAGCGTTAAGTATTTTGGCGTTACATTAGATCCCTCTAATGCAATGGCTATATTACTAATGCAATGCCTTCAATAATGCCATTGCATTTAGTTACTTGACGTTGCATTTTATCATTCTAATGCAATGGCTATATAACTAATGCAACACCTTCAGTAACACTCTTACATTAAGCTACTTGTCGTCGCGTTATATCCTTCTAAAAGTTTCAAATAAAAGTATAATAAAGGAACGAGGGACAGACTATTACCCTTTAATTTTATTATATACTCCCTCCGTCCCACCACAAGTGCTACTAGAATTGTGGGCACAATAATTAAGAAAAAGAAGTAAATGTGTGGTGGAAAATGAAGAAAGAGAATGAGTGGGGTAAATAGTAGTGTTAGTTGAATAAATTGTGTGGTGGAAAATGAAGAGAGAGAATGAGTGGGATTAAATAGTGGGGTTGGTTGAATATAAATATAATAAAATATTTTCTTTTTGGGCAGTATCACTTGTGGTGGGACAGACCGAAAAGAAAATTAGTAGCACTTGTCGTGGGACAGATGGAGTATATGTATGTATATATATATTTTTTTATTAGGAATAAATATTTTGGACTTTTTTTAGTATTAAAGCTTTTTTTTTTTCTTCAAAAAGTTATAAAAATAGAGTTAGAAAATAACTAAACAAATGAAAGTTTACTAAAAGAATGAGGGACGGACAATACCCTTTAATTTTATGTATATATGTATTATTTTTTTTCTGAATAGAAATAATTATTTTGGACTTTTTTTATTAATGAAGTTTTTTTTTTTTCAAAAAGTTTTAAAAAAACATTAGAAAATAACTAAACAAATGAAAGTATAATAAAGAAATAAGGAACGGGCAATACTATTTAATTCTATTTAATTTTTATGTATATATATAGGGTATGAGTAATGATTTAGGGTATAGGGTATGCTTATGGTTTAAGGTCTAGGATATGTGTATATGGTATGTGGTACTCCCTCCGTCCCGGAGTAAGAGTCCTATCCCTCATTTGCACGCTTATTAATAAATATTGGAAGTGATATAAATGTTGTGAGTGTAAAAGTAAAGTAGGTGAGAGAATGAGTGGGAGAGAATAGTGAATTGAATGGTGTTATGAGTATAAAAGTAAAATAGGAGAGAGAATGAGGGGGTGAATAGTAAAGATTTTTTGCCATTTTAGGAATAAGACTTTTACTCTGAGACGTAACAAAATGGAAAGTATGACTTTTACTCTGGGACGGAGGGAGTATCAGTTATGGTTTAGGGTATAGGGTATGTGTTATGGTTTAAGGTCTAGGGTATGTGTATATGGTACTCCCTCCGTCCCAGTTTAGTGTTCTTAGTTTGACTATGCACGTTTATTAAGAAACCAAGGCAAAAACAAAGGAAATGAGTCAACCAAAAGTAGAGAGCGAAGGATATAAATGTCCAAAAACACTATTCATGAAGCAAGTGGGTGAAAGTAAGTTAGGTAAGTAATGGTTTTTTTGTAATTAAATGAACGTTTTGAGGGCAAACTCCTCCAAAGCACTATTCATTCTTTTCAATTTATGAAATAAAGCAACTAAGAACCTTAAACTGGGACATACCAAAAAGGAAAGTAAGAACCTTAAACTGGGACGGAGGAAGTATATGATTTAGAGGTTTATGGTATAGGTGTATATATTATTATTATTATTATTATTATTATTATTATTATCAATTATTATTATTATTTTTTTTATGCCATTAACAAGTATTCTTATAATAGTAAATACTTCGTATTAATACTAATTACATAATTATTATTATTAAGTTTATTTTTTTAATAAACTAAGTTTATTTTTTCAATAAACAATTAACTAATTATCCGTACTATCATTTATTATTATATTTAATTATTATTATAAATGTGTGTGATTACTAATAACACTAGTGATAATAAATTGAAATTAAAAGCATATGAGGTGTCATTTATTCATTGGTTGTTGAAGGTGCACATGGATCATCACAACCTATCTATTACTTGATCTCAACCATTTATTTGATTAAGATCAAAGGCTCACAATTAACTTATCCTAGTTAACCACCCATAATGGGCTGGCCCACCCCCTAACCCAAACCCATTACCAGGTAAGTAAACCTAAAAATCCCCCCTCCCCTAATTTCTTATCAAACCCTAAATCTAGCAACTCTCTTTCTCTCATCTCCCACCCCTCCCGCCGCCACCCCTTCCACCGTCACTCTGCCGCCCTCCCACCGTCTACCAGAACCTCCTTTCTCTTCGCAACTCCCTTTCCTCTTTCCCATCACCATCGTCGCTGCCCCCATACAAAGTCACCATTATCGCCGCCGTCGTCGCGACCTTCAACTTTAGGTAAGTATCGTTCTCTCTCTCTCTCTCTCTCTCGATCTCGCTTTCCACTCGTTCTCATTCTCAGAATTTTCGATATGATGTGTTGTTCATGGGTGTGTGTTTGTATGGTTGTAGATCCACCAGATCTTTATAGATCTGGTGTTTTTGAATATGTGTGTGTTTTGTGCGGTTGTAGATTGATAGATCTTTACAGATCTGGTGTTTTGTGCGATGTAGATCAACCCAGATCCTGGTATTTTTTAATGTGTGTGTTTTTGTGTAATTTGTTTGTGCTGTGTTTGTGAATCTTTTTGTGCTCTGTGTGTGTGTGTGTTATTCTTAATGATTGTTGTCTGATTTTGTGTACTTTAATTTCTTTTGATTTTTGAATTGTTGTTGTTTGGTGGTGGTGGCATGGATGATAGTGCAGTGACGGCGTTTGGCGTGACTGTGTGACGACGGTTGTGTTGATTATGGTGGTGGTTTGTTTTTCGGTGGGGTGGTCCGGCGGCGGTGGTGGTGGGCTGATAGTGGTTGGGAAGAGAACGGAGATGAATTTGGTTGAAATGTTATTTTGGGTTCAATGTAACAATTTGAGTTGTAATAAAGTTTGTGTTATTAAATCCTAATTCGGATGGGACGGAGGGAGTATGTCATTTATTTTTAGAATTTAATTTTAATTGATGTATTTTGATATTTTTATTAATTGATTTATTAACCATTGATGGATGTAATTTTACCCTTGTAATTGTAATTGTTATTATTATTTTTTTCATGAAATTTGACATGTTACTTTTTATGTCAATTGAATTTTTTTCTCTCAATATTATTATTTTTTTCATAATTGATTTATTAACCATTATCATGAATATATATTAGTATTTTTATTATTATTATTATTATTATTATTATTATTATGTAGGCGTTGCATTAGTGGAGAACCGCTGCTTTATTATTCCAAACCGTTGCATCATTATAGTCCAGTTTAATGCAGCGGCTAAATAAAGCCGTTGCATTAAAGTTCAATTTAATGCAGCGGCAAAGAGAAGCCGTTGCATTAGTTTTCATTCCTCGTTGCATTACACCTGAAACAACGCTCGAGTATGCGAGGTCTTTCTGGCGTTGCATTAGAGCTAATGCAACATGAAATGGCCTCTAAAGCAACAAATTTTAATGTTGCATTAGTTCATAAATGTAGTAGTGATAGCATTTTAATTAGGTGACTTCTCATTTTTCTCTTATTAGCTAATAGTATTAATTAATTATAATAGTTACTATATTAATTAACTATTACTATTATAGTATTATTTTATTATAATAGTTAACTATATAAAATAACTATTACTATTAATAGTATAAGTTAAGTATAATAGTTAGTATAAAGGGTAACTATTACTATTAATAGTATTAATTAACTATAATAGTTAACTATATAATATAACTATTACTATTAATAGTATTAGTTAAATGTAAAAGTTATTATATAAGATAACTATTACTCCCTCCGTCCCAGCCTAAGGTTCTTACTTTTCTTTTTGGTCTGTCCCAGCCTAAGTTTCTTAGTTGCTTTATTACCTAAAATGGACCATGGGACCCACTTATCATTCTCACAACAAAAACTCCCTACCCACTTTATCTCTCCTACTTTCTCTTACTTACTTTTTCATACTCACAACATTTAATTTTTCTTAATCTCCGTGTAAAGTCAAACTAAGAACCTTAGGCTGGGACGGAGGGGGTACTATTAATAGTATTAGTTAATTAGAATATTTAATTATATAACATAATTATTACTATTAGTAATATTAGTTAAGTGTAATAGTTACTATATAAAGTACTATTATTAACAATAATATTAACTAATTAGAATAGTTACAATATATTGTAACTATTACTATTATTAGTATTGTTTTTGAAAAAAAATATTATTATTAGTATTCATTACTATATATAGTAACTATTACTTTTAACTTATTATTTACGATAAAAGTTATTCCCTCCGTCTCATGGTAAGAATCATACTGTCTATTTTGGTATATCATAAAGTAAGAGTCTCTTTCGTAAACTATCAAAAAATCTTTACTATTCATTCCACTCATTCTCTCTCATACTTTACTTTTATACTCACAATACCAATCAATTTACTATTCTCTCCCACTAATTCTCTCTCTTACTTTACTTTTACGCTCACAACACTTAAATCACTTCCACAATTTCTTATTCTTCGTGCATTTGAGAGATATGACTCTTACTCTTAGACGGAGAGAGTATTACTTAGGTAATCATTATCTTTTAATTTACTATTTAAGCTCATAATTACTATAATGTTAACTATAATTAAAATATTATTTTCTCAATCAATCAAGAGTAAAAATTGACATCATTATGGGACAAACCAGTAAATTTTTTAAAAAATTATAAAGTTATTCTTAACCAATACTATTAACAAATCTTAATATCTATTTTATACTATAGTATAACTAAATTATTTCCACTATTATTAAAAAAACTACAAGTAGATTTATATATATCTTAAAAAAACTTTATATTTATTTAATAATTATATAATGTAATTATAAATATCCACGCACAAAAGAAAACACCCGTGCGAAACACGGTTAATCCCTAGTTGAATAAGAAAAAAGAAACAATGGTTATAACATATCCCATTTTAAGCCTTGATCTAAGTGTTCCATAATACTCTCTTTTCCCATCACACTTTTATTTGAATGAAAATTTTATACTATACTCCTATCTCATTTTAAGAATCATTTTTTTAAATGACGTCTCATTTTAAGAGTCAAAATCCTAAAATAAAAAGTGGGTCCTACATGTCATACTCACAACAATTATCCACTAACTGTGAGAGCCCGCGCGCGAACCTTTAAAAATTGGGGTCCGTGCGAATGCGGCTTGAATCCGCTCGGTTTCTCATAATGGTTTCTCTACCTTGTTTTGGAGAATAGAGAGTCACCACCTCATTTTATTTCGGAAAATAGAGATAAAACCTTTTGATTTTTGAAGTGGGTTCGAGGGCTAAGTTACGAGTAGAGAAGGTGATAAGCAGCACTACACTCGCCCTTTCGGTCTCTAGCATGCTTCCGCCTACGATTCATTTTAATGCCTTATTTTTAAAGATTGATACTTTGCCTTAACTAAAAAACATGTATTTACGTATGAGGGTGTCTCCTAATCTAAGAACGTTCGTTTAAGTCACGGTCGGGAATCGGCTTGGGTGGATTCCCGATCGGTTTTCGAAAAAGGGATTTAAACACATTAAGAAAAGAAAACACATAGAGAGGGGGGGGGGGATTAAGTACATTATATACAAAAAGGGGAACAAATCTCTTAAAATAATAAATGTCCGCGCCGTTTGATTCGGTCATTGGAGTTGCCATGATCTTCCGGCCCCGATGGTAATGTACCTGTCCTAAAGTTATCCAAATCCAAGACTAAAAAATGGGATTTGCTCCCAGAATGTTAGATATAATTGGTAAGTTCACTACTAAAAATGATACTATTAAGGACGGCGAAAATTCGTCCTTAAAAAACGATTTCCCGTCCTTAATACTTTTTAGGTCGGCATTAGGGTCGGGAAGGCAGGGTCCTAAATAAGTGGCGACTTAAAAAGTTTGGGGACCCCCGTCACCGTCCTAAAAGATGTATTAAAGACGGAACGTCCCGACCTTAAATAAAATAAAAATAATTTATATTTATTTTAGCGGGAAAATTTTGGAGGCAAAATAGTTTTTGGTACGTGGTTTTAAGGTCCACTTAGCCGACCTTAATAATATTTCACGCCAAAAAAAAATTACGGGAAATCGTTAGGGACGAGGTTTGCCGACCCAATTGATAAATTGGTGGGAAAAAATATTTTGGTGGGAAATAATTAAGGTCAGCTTTATCCGACCTAAATAAGTTTAGCATCCAAATTGTTAAATATTTACCGGCCACACGATTTCCTAATTTACATTATACTGGTACACATATACATACATGTATCGATGATCGATTCAACACCATAATAACAAAAATTTAATGTATTAACCAAAGTTAATCAACTACATCATCCAAATAAATTCAACATTTACCTAAAAGAGGTAGTTTCAAGTGAAACAATTCAACTATCTATTTTAAATATTTTTATTAGAAAAATTAAATTAAATTATGGCTTAAAGTTTTTTAGTACTAACATATGAAAAAGTATAACATTTATTATAGGACATTTATTATGGGACGGAGGGAGTAAAAGCAACAAAGGTCACAATGGTTTATTAACTGAAGGTAATGGTATGATGAGCCGATGAGCCGTAGATGTATATATGAAGAAAAAAAAAAATTGTTTGTTTTTTCTTTTTTTGAATATGAAAAATTGCCTAAAAAGGTAAAGAATCCAAAAATCACACGCCCTAACACTTTGCTGTAAACACTTTGAACGAAAATCAGCAACATCAACAGTTAATACAAATTGTGAATTATTGCAGATGACTTTGGACGGAAAGAAGTATAAAAAAACAAAACTAATCAATGCTATAACGGTAGAGAAACAGAGGGATTACCTCGAATTGCACCAACTAGAAGCAATCGAACCGCACCAACTCACTAGAAGAAAACGAGAGCAACTTGCAATGGCACAAGGCTGAGACGGACGCTGAGATATTGGTAGTGCGATTTGGGTTTATGCGGCTGATAAAAACAACACCCATAAACTTTCTATAATCACCTAGGAAAGAAATCAATTAAACCTCATTGTTGAACGCAGAATCACACAAAAAACTAAATCAATCCCTAGCAGCAAGAAGTATTTGAACGCAGCTTAGAGTAGAGGGGAAAGAGAGGATTACAAAAAACAATACAAGGATAGAGTAGAGGGGAAAGAGGGTGCGAGAGAAAGAGAGGGATTACCTTGTTGCAGAATCACACAAAAAACGAAATCAATCCCTAGCAGCAAGAAGTAGTTGAACGCAGCTTAGAAATTCGCAGGATTTAGGCAGCGGGTGAACCTTTAACCCTAATTGACTTCGATCGAGAAACGGAATGAGGGCGAAAGATAGAGTATAATGGGGAGAGGCAGAAGTGGCGTAACAATAGGGAGGGAATTTGGGGTTTTATTTTTCCTTTTTCCTTTTTGTTTGTGGTAATTTCCTTTTTAAGTCCAACATCCCGTCCTATCAACTCCATGGCTCGACCCAATAATAAGCACGTCAAAGACCGACTGAAACAGCAAATAATAGGGACAAGAAAAATCGGGGGACCCAAAACATGTTGTCCCTAAAAGTGTCTTTTTTTGTAGTGGTTCTTATGGATTTTTAGATGAATTTTAAACCCCAAACATAAGCGAGAAAGATATTTACAAAAATCTGCCCAGAAAATGTTCACAGCAAACATGGCACATTGGTCATCAATTTTACCCATTTTAACTCATGAATCTGACAAAACACAAAAAACGAAAGTTGAAGAGAACACCAAAATCATGAAGTTCCCCAAATTTTGGGTTCAGCATATGAGTTTAAGTGGTTCGAAAGATCTCTGACATTTCGATGTCAGAGACTGGAAGTGCAGATTCTGAAGGTTGAAGTTAGAAACAAATGAGTGAAAAAGGCACTTCCAGTTGTCCAAAAAAAAAAAAAAGTTTCAAAAATATTTACACTTTCTTGAGTTCATTGGGAACAAAATTCACGTTTAGACTTTGGCCAAATAGCCAGGTTTTCACTGAGCTTTAAGCATAAGAACAGAGCATGTTGCAGAAAGAAACAAGCAGGACAGCATATCTGCAACCCAAAACTAAGCATGAAAACATGAGCTAAACATGGAGCGTGGGCATGAAACTTGACATGCATGAACTTTAATATACAAGGAAAAACTTTCATGTTCTGACCCAAGTCTAAAAACCATTTTAAGATAAAGCTTTTGCAACACTCACAAAAATGGGTTCTAAAACATCATCAAAGCTCAAAACCAAGCCATGACACTCAAGGGGCTTGTTATTTAACATGTTAAGGTAATTATCAAAGAACTATTTTACATCAAAAACTAATCTAAGTATGAATATACATAAGAATGGGAAAGGAGGGCAGATTCATAGGATTTAAGGACAAGAAGCATGTTTATGCATGGATGACCTCAAGTTTGGCCAAGAAATGGACACACAACCAACACAAGATCACATAAACATAACATACTTCAGATTCAAACATCAACATCATCATTTACATATCCATATCACATATTCTTTACATAATTGTTCCAAGAAATATGGACCCATATCACCTACATCTTTACATATTTAGGAATCACAAGATAGGACTTACCTAGTTAAGGGGGAGATGTGTACTTCCTTTGTCTTGCCAAGGGAAGACTTCCTTCTTATTGTTTGAGTTTGATGGTAGGATTTCTTGAGAGTTGCTTGAGTTGAGTTGAAAGAGTGTTTGTTTGAGTTGTTTTTGGTTGTTTTAATGTAAGAAGAGTGTTGTTTGGTGGTGGTGGTGTGGTGGCCGAATGGTGGAGGTGTGGTGGAGGAGTAGTGGGGCTGAGAATAGGGGAGAAAGTTGAGAGAAAACTTGAGAGAAAAGAGTAGGCAATGTGTGTTGTAAGAGTTCTTGTGTGAGAATATGTGAGTTGTGGCCAAACTTAGGCCATTTAGGAGGCAGGAGGGAGGTAGTTTTTAGGACTAATCTACCCCTAAGATAGTGGTAAAGGAGGGGGGAGGTCAGCTATGGTTGATGGAGGTGATGGGGGAAGATCTTGAAGAAGAAAAATCCATTATTAACTTTGAAAATAAGGGAGAAAAACAGCAAAAAGGCTGATCTGGGGGTGCACGGCCGTGCGGCCTAAAGGGAGCGGCCGTGCAGCCCGGCCAAAAGTCAAAATCTTATTTTTTTTTCATTTCTTTTTCCAGCCACTCATGGTGTGACACGTGGCATCCCTGGGCTGGTCATTACTTGCTCTTGTGGGCATCCTTTCCGGCTCCGGATTTCGGCTCCGCAACTTCTCCGTTGTGCGTGCTCCGGTGTCCCGGTTGTCTGCGGGCCCAACATGAAAGTTGCTTGAAACATATCTTCGGCCTCGCCGATGTATCTGCAATTCATCAAAGAGCAAGGAATAGCATAGTATAATTTTAAATGCATTAGATGATAGTAAAAGGCTTTTTTTAGCAGTGCGGGACCCATTAAAGGGTTCGCGCGCGCGATTTTTTGAGAATATGCCCATTTACTCGGCTTTGAGCCCTGATCATGAATCTGGACTCGGTTTATTCATCAGATACAGCGATAAGGCGCTCGGCAGTCCCGAACAGCCAAATCTGGGGTTTAGGTCAATTATCAGGGTTTAGACCAATTAAATAGGGTTTAATAGAGGTGCGAGATCGGGGTGTCTACACTAACTCTTCTCTAACCCACTTTCTCTCTCCTACCCAACTATCAACACTCACAACATATCACATTTTCCTTAATTCTTGAACCCATCTATTTTTTGACTCTTAAAATGGGACGGAGAGATTATTTCTTTATTGAATGAGACCACCTGTCATTCTCACAAAAATTATCTACTACTATTCCCTAGCTCACTTTTCTACTATCACATTGTCAACACTCGCAAAAACTGCCCACAATTATTCTCTTGGTGGCGGTGATCGACGGTGGTGGTGATCGACGGTGGTGGATGGTGGCGGTGTCGGAGGTGGCATCTGGGAATGTGAGGAGAGAGAGAGATTTGGGGGAGAAAGAGAGAAGTTTGTGTGTGTGTGTGTGTGTGTGTGTGTGTTTTAGAGAGAGGGAGACATGAGAGAAAAATGTGGAGGGAGGAGAAGATGGTAGGGTTTGAATAAGTGGAACCTGCCAGCCGTATCATATCCTCATTCAGCTTTGCCACCACCAAAGAAACTAATTACAAACTTCCACTCAAATTTGGCCAAATTTTTTGGCGCATTCACTGTTCATAGGATGACTTGATTTAATATATAGAGAGATAGTTGGACGGAGGTAGTAATTATTCTTTACTTAGATTGATTAGACTCATTTTTACACTCACCATAACTTTTGACTTATTATTCTCTAGTCCCACTTTTTTTCCTATTCTACTTCTCATACTCACAAAAATTCACTAATGCTTTTTCTTAATCCTTTCTCAAATTTAAAGTGTAGCTTTAGTTGAGACGGATGGAGTATAATGATAATACTAGACGATTAGTGGTTTAAATATACTACCTTTTCTATCCAAAATAAATGTTCATTTTCTTTTGTGAAATATTCTCTTATGAAAAATAATTTAATTTTTTATAAAACATTTATTTTAACAAATAGAGGATTTTATCTTATTTATTCCTTTTTGTTAAAACACTAGTACTCGTGCCATTGCCAAAGGCACGGTGATAGTCTGAAAATGCGACAATCTGAGAAAGCGACATTCTGGAAAGTCGACAGTTTGAAAAAAAAAAAAACTCAAATTTATTATTGTCTTTATAATTTAATTTCAACAACCCTTTCCTAAGAGTAAACATTGGATTTTCACAATAATAATATTAATCAGAAATTAAATATTCACCGCAGCGTATAAACTTGAAAGTGTTATAAAACTAAAGAACCAAGAGCATAATCTCAATAGATAATATTTTATTTCAAGACTATTATAGAGAGAGTGTACAAGAGAGAAAGATAGAAGTTAAGAACTTCTAAAGTATATTGAAATGAAAACTAGAGCCTACTATTTATAGGTGGAAATTGGCTTCCTCTATAAGCTTCCATAAGGATAAACACTATCTTTTAGTAAGGCTTCCTTAGTAAGCTTCTCTGAAGATATTTACCAAGCTTCCCTAGTAAGCTTCACTGAAGATATTTACAAAGCTTCCTTAGTAAGCTTCGCGAAAGATAATCTTGCAAAGCTTCTCTTGTACACTTCTGGTTCAAAGGACATCCACATAATAATATATTATAACACTCCCCCTTGGATGTCCGCAGCTAAGTAGCATGCCTCATTAAAACCTTACCAGAGAAAAACCCTGTGGGATAAAAACTCTAGTGAAGGAAAAAGAGTACACGATTTCTTAGCTTCATGATGCTCCTCTTGAACAAAACATTACTCGCGATCTCTTAGTCGCCTACTCCTCCTTGGAGATTCCTATTGAATGGTAATTGTGCCGCACGTGTTGCCTCATTAAAAACCTTCCGAGCAAAAACCCTTTAGGAAAAATAATCTCGAAGGAAAAGAGTACAACTCACAATCTTTTCAATAAACGCTCATTGCCTCGTTAAAACCTTGGCGGGTAACAAAACCCGGTGGGAAAAATAACCCCGCGCGAAGGAAAAAAAGTACAATGAAATCTGAGTATCGTCTGGATACTCCCCCTGAAAACTACAAGGGTGGAAGCTCTAACAATCTGCGTAAGCCAATTGTTTTCATATACTTCTCTTAAGTGGCTTTAGGTAGTGACTTCGTGAATCAGTCGCCGCAGTTGTCTTGACTTCTGATCTGCTGGATCATTATCTGACAAAATATCAGAATCTAATAACTTCCATAACGTGCGAGTATGTTTTATCAAAGTCAATCCCAAGCCGTTGAGAGAAATCTTGTACCACAAGGCGAGCTTTATATCTCGTAATCTCATTTCTCTTATTCCTTTTTCTCGTAAATACCCATTTATATCTTACGGGTATAACCCTAAGAGGTGTAGGAACTACTGGTCCAAACACTCCTCTTTTCTTTAAGGAATCGAACTTTGAATGGATTGCTTTCTCTCATTTAGGCAAATCAATTCTTTGTTTACACTCATTTACGGAGCGAGGTTCAATATCATTACCACATATAATCTCAGTTCCTACTGTATAAGTAAATACACCGTTGATAATTGTTCCATCCCGATTACATAACTCATATATGCATGCATGACTAACTGATATTTCTTTATTCTCAGAAATGGATGTCAATGTCGAGGCGTCCCCCGACTTCGTTTTCCAAACGAATCCATAATCTGGAACAATATCATGAGATAGATCGGATGAGATTCCAATTTTATTATCGCTAACGGGATTCGACTTTTGTGCACTCACCCGTTTACGGGGATGCGAATCCTTGGAATCAATTGGCCTCCCTCTCTTCTAGGCAGGGGTATGTATTTCGTTAGGTGAGATCACTTGCATTCCTGATAATACTCCTTCTGGGAGTTCTATCCTCGTAGGCACATTTGCAGCTTAACAACTATTGAAAGTTCTTCTGGACTTCCAATAACATTTAGATTAACATAAATAGCTTTGATAACAAATCCTGAAACAGATTTTCTAATGAAAAATACATGGGCAAATAGGATCATTCTTGTATCCTTCTTTCGCCAAGTATTCACTGAGACGGTTATACCACATCCGTCCAGATCGTTTTAAACCATACAAAGATCTTTGTAATTTAATTTAACAAACTTCTCGAGAATTTGAATTGAATCCTTCTGGAATTCTCTTAAATCCTTCTGGGATTCTTATATAAATATCATTGTCAAGTCTGCCATACAAATATGCAGTGACAACATCCATTAAACGCATATCAAGCTTTTCATGTATTGCCAGACTAATGAGATAGCAAAATGTAATTGCATCCACCACAGGAGAATATGTCTCCTCATAATCAATTCCAGGTCTTTGCGAAAAACCTTGTGCAACAAGACATGCTTTATTCTTGTGCAACAAGACGTGCTTTATTATTGTGCAACAAGACGTGCTTTATTCTTGTGCAACAAAATGTGCTATATATTTTGTTTTCGCACTTGTACTCTACTAGTTTTACACCTTCAGGTGTATGGACTACAGGTCCGGAAAACTCACGCTTCTCAAGTGAGTTGAATTCTGCTTGAATTGCGTCTTTCCTCTTTGGCCAATCATTTCAACATCGATACTCGTCGATACACCTAGGTTTGTGATCCTCGTTATTTTCCATAACATTAAGCGCTATATTATATGCAAAAATATTGTCGACAATTGTTTCCTCTCGGTTCCATCTTTTTCCTGTACTGACATAACTGATCGAGATACCATCATTTTTAATGATTACAGGTATCTAAACCTCTTCTGGAAGCATTTGATCAGATTTGTCATGTATCTCTTCAGGAGATTCATTTACCTCGACGGGGCTTTTCTCATAATTTGCTCATTTTCTTTTTCGAGGATTTTTTGTCTTTGGAACCGATAGGCATTCCACGCTTCAGGCATGGTTTAGATTCATTAGCGGATTGTCCAATCGGGACATCAATCCGTATATGAGCATTTACAGCTGGAACATGTGACTTTGTCACTCTTTTTAGGTCAGTAAATGCGTCTGGCAATTAATTCGCTATCTTTTGCAAGTGGATTATCTTTTGAACTTCTGGTTCATATTGCTTCGTACGAGGATCAAGATAATATTGCAATGTATTCCACTTGATTTCCTTTTCCAGCTTATTACTTTCTCCCCCTAATGTTGGGAATATTTTTTTTTCATCAAAATGACAATCGGCAAAATGTGCCGTAAATAGATCCCTTGTTAATGGTTCAAGATATCGTATAATAGAAGAAGAATCATACCCAACATATATCCCCAATCTTCGTTGGGGTCCCATCTTGGTGCGTTGTGGTGGAGCAATTGGAATATATAGCGCACACCCAAAAATTCTTAGATGGAAAATATTTGGCTCCTGACCATAAGCCAATTCTAATCGGGAGAACTTATGATAACTCGATGGCATGATGCGTATAAGTGTTGCTGCATGTAAAAATAGCAGGTCCCCAAGATACGACAGGTAGCTTTGCTCTCATAAGCAACGGTCTAGCTATTAACTGAATTCGTTTAATAAATACTTCAGTTAAACCATTTTATGTGAATGAACATAAGCAACTGGATGTTCAACATCTATTCCAATAGATGTACAATAGTTATTAAAAACCTCTGATGTAAATTCACCAGTATTATCAAGGCTAATTGTCTTGATCACATAATCTGGAAATTGTGATCGTAATCGAATTTCTCGCAAACGGCAGGTTGCGAGTTAATAATAAACTTATGTGTGACCATTTAGTAGATGCATCTACTAAAACCATAAAATATCTAAATGGTCCACACGGTGGATCAATCGGTCCACATATATTACCTTGAATTCTCTCTAAAAACTCTGGAGATTCAACTCCAACTTTTGCTGGTGATGGCTTAATTATCAATTTGCCTTGAGAGCAAGCAGCACATGAGAATTCATTAGATTGAAAAATCTTCTGGTTTTTCAATAGATGCCCATGTGAATTTTCCATAATTTTTCGCATCATATTAGAACCGAGATGCCCCAACCGGTCATGCCATATAGTAGAACCATTTATATCTGTAAACTTCTAGTTTACTGGTAAAACCATTTATATTAGTAAACTTCTGGTTTATTGTCATTTGTACTTCAATTATGCTAATCTATGTATAGCATACTTTAGAGGAAAATACAGGTAACTTTTCTACCACATATTTGTTACCTGATTCAGTCTTTGTAATGCATAAATATTTCATTTCTCCTTCATTACTTGTCTCAATATGACATCCATTTTCATGAATATCTTTAAAGCATAGTAAATTTATTTGAGACATAAATGAAAACAATGCATTTTTATACTTATTTTTGTTCCTCTTAGTAGTACTATGTTAGCTCTTCTGGAGCCATCAATTATCTTTGTACTACCTCACATTGTACTAATATTAACATCATTTACAATCAAATATACTTATAAATAAAAGTTAAATATGTTAGAACACACACACACTGAAATAATAGAACACACTTAAGTAAATTATAATGAGTCAGATACTTTAGTTAGTTTGGGTTTCTACCCCATTAAGTATGTAATCATTTACATCTGGATTGAGAAAATCTGATATATCCAGATGTGTACTTGTAGATGGATCTTGATTCACATCATCATTTTCATAGACAAAATTTGTTTCAACATCTTTCCCTTTATTCAGCATTGATGCTTGATACAACTTAACAAGATGTTTAGGCGTACGACAGGTACGGGCTCAATGGCTTTTCATTCTGCACCGATAACATAAATTCTCAATTTTTATCGGTTGCTTAATTTGTCTAGTCGATGATATTTCATTATTACCTTCTCTATTCCACTTCTGGTGGCGAAATTTTTTTTTTCATCATTATTGGGGTGATTGTCAATATGATACCGATTATTAAATCTCCCCCGACCACGGTCGCGATTACGTCCACGACCACGTTCTCGGTCTCGCTCATTATTATCATATATACTCGCGTTCACTTCAGGGAACGGAGTAGAGCCAGTGGGGCGGGCTTCGTGGTTTTTCAATAAGATCTCATTATTTTGCTCAACCATATGAGATCAATTCAGAATATCATTTAAAATATTTTTCTCGATATTGCTACTGCAGGAGCAAATCAAAGAAGGAATGTAGAGAAAGTTTTCTTTAGCATATCGTTATCAGTTATTCTTTCTCCACATAGTTTTAACTGTGATGTAATTTTAAACATCGTAGAATTATATTCACTTATTATTTTAAAATCCTGCAAACATATATAAGATATAATTTTGAAATAACTTGAAAAGAGACTAAGTAGATCTTACCGATACCGTACCTACTTTGGTGACTATAGCTCAGGATCTGGAACTAGAACGAAGTGGTGCTGATAACATGTTATAAAACTAAAGAACCAAGAGCATAATCTCAGTAAATAATATTTTATTTCAAGACTATTATAGAGAGAGTGTACAAGAGAGAAAAATAGAAGTTAAGAACTTCTAAAGTATATTGAAATGAAAACTAGAGCCTACTATTTATAGGTGGAAATTGGCTTCCTCTATAAGCTTCCATAAGGATAAACACTATCCTTTAGTAAGGCTTCCTTAGTAAGCTTCTCTGAAGATATTTACCAAGCTTCCCTAGTAAGCTTCACTGAAGATATTTACAAAGCTTCCTTAGTAAGCTTCGCGAAAGATAATCTTGCAAAGCTTCTCTTGTACACTTCTGGTTCAAAGGACATCCACATAATAATATATTATAACACTCCCCCTTGGATGTCCGCAGCTAAGTAGCATGCCTCATTAAAACCTTACCAGAGAAAAACCCTGTGGGATAAAAACTCTAGTGAAGGAAAAAGAGTACACGATTTCTTAGCTTCATGATGCTCCTCTTGAACAAAACATTACTCGCGATCTCTTAGTCGCCTACTCCTCCTTGGAGATTCCTATTGAATGGTAATTGTGCCGCACGTGTTGCCTCATTAAAAACCTTCCGAGCAAAAACCCTTTAGGAAAAATAATCTCGAAGGAAAAGAGTACAACTCACAATCTTTTCAATAAACGCTCATTGCCTCGTTAAAACCTTGGCGGGTAACAAAACCCGGTGGGAAAAATAACCCCGCGCGAAGGAAAAAAAGTACAATGAAATCTGAGTATCGTCTGGATACTCCCCCTGAAAACTACAAGGGTGGAAGCTCTAACAATCTGCGTAAGCCAATTGTTTTCATATACTTCTCTTAAGTGGCTTTAGGTAGTGACTTCGTGAATCAGTCGCCGCAGTTGTCTTGACTTCTGATCTGCTGGATCATTATCTGACAAAATATCAGAATCTAATAACTTCCATAACGTGCGAGTATGTTTTATCAAAGTCAATCCCAAGCCGTTGAGAGAAATCTTGTACCACAAGGCGAGCTTTATATCTCGTAATCTCATTTCTCTTATTCCTTTTTCTCGTAAATACCCATTTATATCTTACGGGTATAACCCTAAGAGGTGTAGGAACTACTGGTCCAAACACTCCTCTTTTCTTTAAGGAATCGAACTTTGAATGGATTGCTTTCTCTCATTTAGGCAAATCAATTCTTTGTTTACACTCATTTACGGAGCGAGGTTCAATATCATTACCACATATAATCTCAGTTCCTACTGTATAAGTAAATACACCGTTGATAATTGTTCCATCCCGATTACATAACTCATATATGCATGCATGACTAACTGATATTTCTTTATTCTCAGAAATGGATGTCAATGTCGAGGCGTCCCCCGACTTCGTTTTCCAAACGAATCCATAATCTGGAACAATATCATGAGATAGATCGGATGAGATTCCAATTTTATTATCGCTAACGGGATTCGACTTTTGTGCACTCACCCGTTTACGGGGATGCGAATCCTTGGAATCAATTGGCCTCCCTCTCTTCTAGGCAGGGGTATGTATTTCGTTAGGTGAGATCACTTGCATTCCTGATAATACTCCTTCTGGGAGTTCTATCCTCGTAGGCACATTTGCAGCTTAACAACTATTGAAAGTTCTTCTGGACTTCCAATAACATTTAGATTAACATAAATAGCTTTGATAACAAATCCTGAAACAGATTTTCTAATGAAAAATACATGGGCAAATAGGATCATTCTTGTATCCTTCTTTCGCCAAGTATTCACTGAGACGGTTATACCACATCCGTCCAGATCGTTTTAAACCATACAAAGATCTTTGTAATTTAATTTAACAAACTTCTCGAGAATTTGAATTGAATCCTTCTGGAATTCTCTTAAATCCTTCTGGGATTCTTATATAAATATCATTGTCAAGTCTGCCATACAAATATGCAGTGACAACATCCATTAAACGCATATCAAGCTTTTCATGTATTGCCAGACTAATGAGATAGCAAAATGTAATTGCATCCACCACAGGAGAATATGTCTCCTCATAATCAATTCCAGGTCTTTGCGAAAAACCTTGTGCAACAAGACATGATTTATTCTTGTGCAACAAGACGTGCTTTATTATTGTGCAACAAGACGTGCTTTATTCTTGTGCAACAAAATGTGCTATATATTTTGTTTTCGCACTTGTACTCTACTAGTTTTACACCTTCAGGTGTATGGACTACAGGTCCGGAAAACTCACGCTTCTCAAGTGAGTTGAATTCTGCTTGAATTGCGTCTTTCCTCTTTGGCCAATCATTTCAACATCGATACTCGTCGATACACCTAGGTTTGTGATCCTCGTTATTTTCCATAACATTAAGCGCTATATTATATGCAAAAATATTGTCGACAATTGTTTCCTCTCGGTTCCATCTTTTTCCTGTACTGACATAACTGATCGAGATACCATCATTTTTAATGATTACAGGTATCTAAACCTCTTCTGGAAGCATTTGATCAGATTTGTCATGTATCTCTTCAGGAGATTCATTTACCTCGACGGGGCTTTTCTCATAATTTGCTCATTTTCTTTTTCGAGGATTTTTTGTCTTTGGAACCGATAGGCATTCCACGCTTCAGGCATGGTTTAGATTCATTAGCGGATTGTCCAATCGGGACATCAATCCGTATATGAGCATTTACAGCTGGAACATGTGACTTTGTCACTCTTTTTAGGTCAGTAAATGCGTCTGGCAATTAATTCGCTATCTTTTGCAAGTGGATTATCTTTTGAACTTCTGGTTCATATTGCTTCGTACGAGGATCAAGATAATATTGCAATGTATTCCACTTGATTTCCTTTTCCAGCATATTACTTTCTCCCCCTAATGTTGGGAATATTTTTTTTTCATCAAAATGACAATCGGCAAAATGTGCCGTAAATAGATCCCTTGTTAATGGTTCAAGATATCGTATAATAGAAGAAGAATCATACCCAACATATATCCCCAATCTTCGTTGGGGTCCCATCTTGGTGCGTTGTGGTGGAGCAATTGGAATATATAGCGCACACCCAAAAATTCTTAGATGGAAAATATTTGGCTCCTGACCATAAGCCAATTCTAATCGGGAGAACTTATGATAACTCGATGGCATGATGCGTATAAGTGTTGCTGCATGTAAAAATAGCAGGTCCCCAAGATACGACAGGTAGCTTTGCTCTCATAAGCAACGGTCTAGCTATTAACTGAATTCGTTTAATAAATACTTCAGTTAAACCATTTTATGTGAATGAACATAAGCAACTGGATGTTCAACATCTATTCCAATAGATGTACAATAGTTATTAAAAACCTCTGATGTAAATTCACCAGTATTATCAAGGCTAATTGTCTTGATCACATAATCTGGAAATTGTGATCGTAATCGAATTTCTCGCAAACGGCAGGTTGCGAGTTAATAATAAACTTATGTGTGACCATTTAGTAGATGCATCTACTAAAACCATAAAATATCTAAATGGTCCACACGGTGGATCAATCGGTCCACATATATTACCTTGAATTCTCTCTAAAAACTCTGGAGATTCAACTCCAACTTTTGCTGGTGATGGCTTAATTATCAATTTGCCTTGAGAGCAAGCAGCACATGAGAATTCATTAGATTGAAAAATCTTCTGGTTTTTCAATAGATGCCCATGTGAATTTTCCATAATTTTTCGCATCATATTAGAACCGAGATGCCCCAACCGGTCATGCCATATAGTAGAACCATTTATATCTGTAAACTTCTAGTTTACTGGTAAAACCATTTATATTAGTAAACTTCTGGTTTATTGTCATTTGTACTTCAATTATGCTAATCTATGTATAGCATACTTTAGAGGAAAATACAGGTAACTTTTCTACCACATATTTGTTACCTGATTCAGTCTTTGTAATGCATAAATATTTCATTTCTCCTTCATTACTTGTCTCAATATGACATCCATTTTCATGAATATCTTTAAAGCATAGTAAATTTCTTTGAGACATAAATGAAAACAATGCATTTTTATACTTATTTTTGTTCCTCTTAGTAGTACTATGTTAGCTCTTCTGGAGCCATCAATTATCTTTGTACTACCTCACATTGTACTAATATTAACATCATTTACAATCAAATATACTTATAAATAAAAGTTAAATATGTTAGAACACACACACACTGAAATAATAGAACACACTTAAGTAAATTATAATGAGTCAGATACTTTAGTTAGTTTGGGTTTCTACCCCATTAAGTATGTAATCATTTACATCTGGATTGAGAAAATCTGATATATCCAGATGTGTACTTGTAGATGGATCTTGATTCACATCATCATTTTCATAGACAAAATTTGTTTCAACATATTTCCCTTTATTCAGCATTGATGCTTGATACAACTTAACAAGATGTTTAGGCGTACGACAGGTACGGGCTCAATGGCTTTTCATTCTGCACCGATAACATAAATTCTCAATTTTTATCGGTTGCTTAATTTGTCTAGTCGATGATATTTCATTATTACCTTCTCTATTCCACTTCTGGTGGCGAAATTTTTTTTTCATCATTATTGGGGTGATTGTCAATATGATACCGATTATTAAATCTCCCCCGACCACGGTCGCGATTACGTCCACGACCACGTTCTCGGTCTCGCTCATTATTATCATATATACTCGCGTTCACTTCAGGGAACGGAGTAGAGCCAGTGGGGCGGGCTTCGTGGTTTTTCAATAAGATCTCATTATTTTGCTCAACCATATGAGATCAATTCAGAATATCATTTAAAATATTTTTCTCGATATTGCTACTGCAGGAGCAAATCAAAGAAGGAATGTAGAGAAAGTTTTCTTTAGCATATCGTTATCAGTTATTCTTTCTCCACATAGTTTTAACTGTGATGTAATTTTAAACATCGTAGAATTATATTCACTTATTATTTTAAAATCCTGCAAACATATATAAGATATAATTTTGAAATAACTTGAAAAGAGACTAAGTAGATCTTACCGATACCGTACCTACTTTGGTGACTATAGCTCAGGATCTGGAACTAGAACGAAGTGGTGCTGATAACGTGTTATAAAACTAAAGAACCAAGAGCATAATCTCAGTAAATAATATTTTATTTCAAGACTATTATAGAGAGAGTGTACAAGAGAGAAAAATAGAAGTTAAGAACTTCTAAAGTATATTGAAATGAAAACTAGAGCCTACTATTTATAGGTGGAAATTGGCTTCCTCTATAAGCTTCCATAAGGATAAACACTATCCTTTAGTAAGGCTTCCTTAGTAAGCTTCTCTGAAGATATTTACCAAGCTTCCCTAGTAAGCTTCACTGAAGATATTTACAAAGCTTCCTTAGTAAGCTTCGCGAAAGATAATCTTGCAAAGCTTCTCTTGTACACTTCTGGTTCAAAGGACATCCACATAATAATATATTATAACACTCCCCCTTGGATGTCCGCAGCTAAGTAGCATGCCTCATTAAAACCTTACCAGAGAAAAACCCTGTGGGATAAAAACTCTAGTGAAGGAAAAAGAGTACACGATTTCTTAGCTTCATGATGCTCCTCTTGAACAAAACATTACTCGCGATCTCTTAGTCGCCTACTCCTCCTTGGAGATTCCTATTGAATGGTAATTGTGCCGCACGTGTTGCCTCATTAAAAACCTTCCGAGCAAAAAACCTTTAGGAAAAATAATCTCGAAGGAAAAGAGTACAACTCACAATCTTTTCAATAAACGCTCATTGCCTCGTTAAAACCTTGGCGGGTAACAAAACCCGGTGGGAAAAATAACCCCGCGCGAAGGAAAAAAAGTACAATGAAATCTGAGTATCGTCTGGATACTCCCCCTGAAAACTACAAGGGTGGAAGCTCTAACAATCTGCGTAAGCCAATTGTTTTCATATACTTCTCTTAAGTGGCTTTAGGTAGTGACTTCGTGAATCAGTCGCCGCAGTTGTCTTGACTTCTGATCTGCTGGATCATTATCTGACAAAATATCAGAATCTAATAACTTCCATAACGTGCGAGTATGTTTTATCAAAGTCAATCCCAAGCCGT
The DNA here is from genome assembly GCA_026119855.1 of Campanula takesimana. NCBI lineage: Eukaryota > Viridiplantae > Streptophyta > Magnoliopsida > Asterales > Campanulaceae > Campanula > Campanula takesimana. The sequence goes on along the minus strand of JAOWBW010000017.1, from coordinate 2,416,954 downwards.
TGAGAGAAATCTTGTACCACAAGGCGAGCTTTATATCTCGTAATCTCATTTCTCTTATTCCTTTTTCTCGTAAATACCCATTTATATCTTACGGGTATAACCCTAAGAGGTGTAGGAACTACTGGTCCAAACACTCCTCTTTTCTTTAAGGAATCGAACTTTGAATGGATTGCTTTCTCTCATTTAGGCAAATCAATTCTTTGTTTACACTCATTTACGGAGCGAGGTTCAATATCATTACCACATATAATCTCAGTTCCTACTGTATAAGTAATTACACCGTTGATAATTGTTCCATCCCGATTACATAACTCATATATGCATGCATGACTAACTGATATTTCTTTATTCTCAGAAATGGATGTCAATGTCGAGGCGTCCCCCGACTTCATTTTCCAAACGAATCCATAATCTGGAACAATATCATGAGATAGATCGGATGAGATTCCAATTTTATTATCGCTAACGGGATTCGACTTTTGTGCACTCACCCGTTTACGGGGATGCGAATCCTTGGAATCAATTGGCCTCCCTCTCTTCTGGGCAGGGGTATGTATTTCGTTAGGTGAGATCACTGGCCTTCCTGATAATACTCCTTCTGGGAGTTCTATCCTCGTAGGCACATTTGCAGCTTAACAACTATTGAAAGTTCTTCTGGACTTCCAATAACATTTAGATTAACATAAATAGCTTTGATAACAAATCCTGAAACAGATTTTCTAATGAAAAATACATGGGCAAATAGGATCATTCTTGTATCCTTCTTTCGCCAAGTATTCACTGAGACGGTTATACCACATCCGTCCAGATCGTTTTAAACCATACAAAGATCTTTGTAATTTAATTTAACAAACTTCTCGAGAATTTGAATTGAATCCTTCTGGAATTCTCTTAAATCCTTCTGGGATTCTTATATAAATATCATTGTCAAGTCTGTCATACAAATATGCAGTGACAACATCCATTAAACGCATATCAAGCTTTTCATGTATTGCCAGACTAATGAGATAGCAAAATGTAATTGCATCCACCACAGGAGAATATGTCTCCTCATAATCAATTCCAGGTCTTTGCGAAAAACCTTGTGCAACAAGACATGCTTTATTCTTGTGCAACAAGACGTGCTTTATTATTGTGCAACAAGACGTGCTTTATTCTTGTGCAACAAAATGTGCTATATATTTTGTTTTCGCACTTGTACTCTACTAGTTTTACACCTTCAGGTGTATGGACTACAGGTCCGGAAAACTCACGCTTCTCAAGTGAGTTGAATTCTGCTTGAATTGCGTCTTTCCTCTTTGGCCAATCATTTCAACATCGATACTCGTCGATACACCTAGGTTTGTGATCCTCGTTATTTTCCATAACATTAAGCGCTATATTATATGCAAAAATATTGTCGACAATTGTTTCCTCTCGGTTCCATCTTTTTCCTGTACTGACATAACTGATCGAGATATCATCATTTTTAATGATTACAGGTATCTAAACTTCTTCGGGAAGCATTTGATCAGATTTGTCATGTATCTCTTCAGGAGATTCATTTACCTCGACGGGGCTTTTCTCATAATTTGCTCATTTTCTTTTTCGAGGATTTTTGTCTTTGGAACCGATAGGCATTCCACGCTTCAGGCATGGTTTAGATTCATTAGCGGTTGTCCAATCGGGACATCAATCCGTATATGAGCATTTACAGCTGGAACATGTAACTTTGTCACTCTTTTTAGGTCAGTAAATGCGTCTGGCAATTAATTCGCTATCTTTTGCAAGTGGATTATCTTTTGAACTTCTGGTTTATATTGCTTCGTACGAGGATCAAGATAATATTGCAATGTATTCCACTTGATTTCCTTTTCCAGCTTATTACTTTCTCCCCCTAATGTTGGGAATATTTTTTTTTCATCAAAATGACAATCGGCAAAATGTGCCGTAAATAGATCCCTTGTTAATGGTTCAAGATATCGTATAATAGAAGAAGAATCATACCCAACATATATCCCCAATCTTCATTGGGGTCCCATCTTGGTGCGTTGTGGTAGAGCAATTGGAATATATAGCGCACACCCAAAAATTCTTAGATGGGAAATATTTGGCTCCTGACCATAAGCCAATTCTAATCGGGAGAACTTATGATAACTCAATGGCATGATGCGTATAAGTGTTGCTGCATGTAAAAATAGCAGGTCCCCAAGATACGACAGGTAGCTTTGCTCTCATAAGCAACGGTCTAGCTATTAACTGAATTCGTTTAATAAATACTTCAGTTAAACCATTTTATGTGAATGAACATAAGCAACTGGATGTTCAACATCTATTCCAATAGATGTACAATAGTTATTAAAAACCTCTGATGTAAATTCACCAGTATTATCAAGGCTAATTGTCTTGATCACATAATCTGGAAATTGTGATCGTAATCGAATTTCTCGCAAACGGCAGGTTGCGAGTTAATAATAAACTTATGTGTGACCATTTAGTAGATGCATCTACTAAAACCATAAAATATCTAAATGGTCCACACGGTGGATCAATCGGTCCACATATATTACCTTGAATTCTCTCTAAAAACTCTGGAGATTCAACTCCAACTTTTACTGGTGATGGCTTAATTGTCAATTTGCCTTGAGAGCAAGCAGCACATGAGAATTCATTAGATTGAAAAATCTTCTGGTTTTTCAATAGATGCCCATGTGAATTTTCCATAATTTTTCGCATCATATTAGAACCGGGATGCCCCAACCGGTCATGCCATATAGTAGAACCATTTATATCTGTAAACTTCTAGTTTACTGGTAAAACCATTTATATTAGTAAACTTCTGGTTTATTGTCATTTGTACTTCAATTATGCTAATCTATGTATAGCATACTTTAGAGGAAAATACAGGTAACTTTTCTACCACATATTTGTTACCTGATTCAGTCTTTGTAATGCATAAATATTTCATTTCTCCTTCATTACTTGTCTCAATATGACATCCATTTTCACGAATATCTTTAAAGCATAGTAAATTTCTTTGAGACATAAATGAAAACAATGCATTTTTATACTTATTTTTGTTCCTCTTAGTAGTACTATGTTAGCTCTTCTGGAGCCATCAATTATCTTTGTACTACCTCACATTGTACTAATATTAACATCATTTACAATCAAATATACTTATAAATAAAAGTTAAATATGTTAGAACACACACACACTGAAATAATAGAACACACTTAAGTAAATTATAATGAGTCAGATACTTTAGTTAGTTTGGGTTTCTCCCCATTAAGTATGTAATCATTTACATCTGGATTGAGAAAATCTGATATATCCAGATGTGTACTTGTAGATGGATCTTGATTCACATCATCATTTTCATAGACAAAATTTGTTTCAACATCTTTCCCTTTATTCAGAATTGATGCTTGATACAACTTAACAAGATGTTTAGGCGTACGACAGGTACGGGCTCAATGGCTTTTCATTCTGCACCGATAACATAAATTCTCAATTTTTATCGGTTTCTTAATTTGTCTAGTCGATGATATTTCATTATTACCTTCTCTATTCCACTTCTGGTGGCGAAAATATTTTTTTCATCATTATTGGGGTGATTGTCAATATGATACCGATTATTAAATCTTCCCCGACCACGGTCGCGATTACGTCCACGACCACGTTCTCGGTCTCGCTCATTATTATCATATATACTCGCGTTCACTTCAGGGAACGGAGTAGAGCCAGTGGGGCGGGCTTCGTGGTTTTTCAATAAGATCTCATTATTTTGCTCAGCCATATGAGATCAATTCAGAATATCATTTAAAATATTTTTCTCGATATTGCTACTGCAGGAGCAAATCAAAGAAGGAATGTAGAGAAAGTTTTCTTTAGCATATCGTTATCAGTTATTCTTTCTCCACATAGTTTTAACTGTGATGTAATTTTAAATATCGTAGAATTATATTCACTTATTATTTTAAAATCCTGCAAACATATATAAGATATAATTTTGAAATAACTTGAAAAGAGACTAAGTAGATCTTACCGATACCGTACCTACTTTGGTGACTATAGCTCAGGATCTGGAACTAGAACGAAGTGGTGCTGATAACGTGTTATAAAACTAAAGAACCAAGAGCATAATCTCAATAGATAATATTTTATTTCAAGACTATTATAGAGAGAGTGTACAAGAGAGAAAGATAGAAGTTAAGAACTTCTAAAGTATATTGAAATGAAAACTAGAGCCTACTATTTATAGGTGGAAATTGGCTTCCTCTATAAGCTTCCATAAGGATAAACACTATCCTTTAGTAAGGCTTCCTTAGTAAGCTTCTCTGAAGATATTTACCAAGCTTCCCTAGTAAGCTTCACTGAAGATATTTACAAAGCTTCCTTAGTAAGCTTCGCGAAAGATAATCTTGCAAAGCTTCTCTTGTACACTTCTGGTTCAAAGGACATCCACATAATAATATATTATAACACTCCCCCTTGGATGTCCGCAGCTAAATAGCATGCCTCATTAAAACCTTACCAGAGAAAAACCCTGTGGGATAAAAACTCTAGTGAAGGAAAAAGAGTACACGATTTCTTAGCTTCATGATGCTCCTCTTGAACAAAACATTACTCGCGATCTCTTAGTCGCCTACTCCTCCTTGGAGATTCCTATTGAATGGTAATTGTGCCGCACGTGTTGCCTCATTAAAAACCTTCCGAGCAAAAACCCTTTAGGAAAAATAATCTCGAAGGAAAAGAGTACAACTCACAATCTTTTCAATAAACGCTCATTGCCTCGTTAAAACCTTGGCGGGTAACAAAACCCGGTGGGAAAAATAACCCCGCGCGAAGGAAAAAAAGTACAATGAAATCTGAGTATCGTCTGGATACTCCCCCTGAAAACTACAAGGGTGGAAGCTCTAACAATCTGCGTAAGCCAATTGTTTTCATATACTTCTCTTAAGTGGCTTTAGGTAGTGACTTCGTGAATCAGTCGCCGCAGTTGTCTTGACTTCTGATCTGCTGGATCATTATCTGACAAAATATCAGAATCTAATAACTTCCATAACGTGCGAGTATGTTTTATCAAAGTCAATCCCAAGCCGTTGAGAGAAATCTTGTACCACAAGGCGAGCTTTATATCTCGTAATCTCATTTCTCTTATTCCTTTTTCTCGTAAATACCCATTTATATCTTACGGGTATAACCCTAAGAGGTGTAGGAACTACTGGTCCAAACACTCCTCTTTTCTTTAAGGAATCGAACTTTGAATGGATTGCTTTCTCTCATTTAGGCAAATCAATTCTTTGTTTACACTCATTTACGGAGCGAGGTTCAATATCATTACCACATATAATCTCAGTTCCTACTGTATAAGTAAATACACCGTTGATAATTGTTCCATCCCGATTACATAACTCATATATGCATGCATGACTAACTGATATTTCTTTATTCTCAGAAATGGATGTCAATGTCGAGGCGTCCCCTGACTTCGTTTTCCAAACGAATCCATAATCTGGAACAATATCATGAGATAGATCGGATGAGATTCCAATTTTATTATCGCTAACGGGATTCGACTTTTGTGCACTCACCCGTTTACGGGGATGCGAATCCTTGGAATCAATTGGCCTCCCTCTCTTCTGGGCAGGGGTATGTATTTCGTTAGGTGAGATCACTGGCCTTCCTGATAATACTCCTTCTGGGAGTTCTATCCTCGTAGGCACATTTGCAGCTTAACAACTATTGAAAGTTCTTCTGGACTTCCAATAACATTTAGATTAACATAAATAGCTTTGATAACAAATCCTGAAACAGATTTTCTAATGAAAAATACATGGGAAAATAGGATCATTCTTGTATCCTTCTTTCGCCAAGTATTCACTGAGACGGTTATACCACATCCGTCCAGATCGTTTTAAACCATACAAAGATCTTTGTAATTTAATTTAACAAACTTCTCGAGAATTTGAATTGAATCCTTCTGGAATTCTCTTAAATCCTTCTGGGATTCTTATATAAATATCATTGTCAAGTCTGCCATACAAATATGCAGTGACAACATCCATTAAACGCATATCAAGCTTTTCATGTATTGCCAGACTAATGAGATAGCAAAATGTAATTGCATCCACCACATGAGAATATGTCTCCTCATAATCAATTCCAGGTCTTTGCGAAAAACCTTGTGCAACAAGACATGCTTTATTCTTGTGCAACAAGACGTGCTTTATTATTGTGCAACAAGACGTGCTTTATTCTTGTGCAACAAAATGTGCTATATATTTTGTTTTCGCACTTGTACTCTACTAGTTTTACACCTTCAGGTGTATGGACTATAGGTCCGGAAAACTCACGCTTCTCAAGTGAGTTGAATTCTGCTTGAATTGCGTCTTTCCTCTTTGGCCAATCATTTCAACATCGATACTCGTCGATACACCTAGGTTTGTGATCCTCGTTATTTTCCATAACATTAAGCGCTATATTATATGCAAAAATATTGTCGACAATTGTTTCCTCTCGGTTCCATCTTTTTCCTGTACTGACATAACTGATCGAGATATCATCATTTTTAATGATTACAGGTATCTAAACTTCTTCTGGAAACATTTGATCAGATTTGTCATGTATCTCTTCAGGAGATTCATTTACCTCGACGGGGCTTTTCTCATAATTTGCTCATTTTCTTTTTCGAGGATTTTTGTCTTTGGAACCGATAGGCATTGTTGTTCAAATAGATACCTAGGTCCTAAAATTACTTAATCCCAATCATGTCTACACTTAGGGTCCCCAATTTTATTAGAACCTTTTTAGGTACCCTTAGGATTCTTCGTGACCAGCACAGGTGTATTTCAACTCTTCATTCAAGACAAACCAGCAAGAGGAAGCAAATCAGCAGACCAGTAAACAAGTTGCCGATCAACTTATTAAAGAAGTTGCCGATCAACTCTATTCTTAACATGCGACAAGTTGCCGATCAACTTGCTACAGAAGTTGCCGATCAACTTATTAAATAAGTTGCCGATCAACTCCATTCACAACATGCCGATATAATAGACAGTCTGCACTGTCAGTCAGGTGACATCATTTCATTAAAGTCAACCTTGCTGATTGTCTCTATACTGTTTTATCATAAAGTAGTTTACCTGCTCTGTAATGATTTCTACGCCATCTGACACATAGCTACTTTTAGCTATACTCTGTCTCTACTTGCTTTTGCAGGTAACCGGTTGAGACAAAGGGGTCTTTACCCATCAGACTTTTAAGGCACGCGTATCTTCGCCATTAATGCCAAGGATACTGCATTAAATGCTCCTCACCTACCCAGCTGGAAATTCAAATGTTATCCTTCTTCAACAAGCTAAGACTTTAACTCCTCCTATATATAGAGGACTCAGTGCATTGAAGAAGGTTGGTGATTTTAGTGCATTGAAGAGAGTTGGTTGTTTGCAGCATTCATTGAAGCTCAAACATTCCTTGTCCAGATAATCATTAGATCATTTAATAGGACATACACTTGTGCACAAACTCTACAACACTGTTAGTATTCCCGAACTAGATTATTTTAAGGAATACGTTGTCTGAGTTTTCACACACCCACCTGAGTGAGATAAGTTCTTTTGAACTTGCCGCTTAAATACACTTGGTCAGATATTTGCTTTACGATTCATTAAACTATCTCTAGAATTTAGTCTTTGTATCCGGCAAAGCCGCTCTTGTAATAGACTAGGGATATTTAATAGTGCTCTTAACCCAAATCCAAGTTCTGACCAAACTTGGTAGAGGACGTAGCAGTATTTACACTGTGAACCTCTCCAAATCTCTGTGTCCTCTGTTACTTACTGTCCTTGCCAGTTGGAACTCTATCACCGGCAAATCATTACTGTTCTTGCTGACTCATCATCATTTCCATTGATCAATCTCTTGAAACTGCATTGAACTTTTAGAAACTACTTTGTGTTTAATCCAAGCTCTCAAAACCTTTTTATAAACTGATTTTGTGTGAGTTAAAACAAGTCATATCTTCTCCGCTGCGCTTACTGATAATAGTTTGCAATCTGATAAGTGACTTTGCATTTATAAAAGTGTTTCTTTGAAAAAGTTTTAATTAGGCTATTCACCCCCCCCCCCCTCTAGCCTATTTTCCTACCAATTGGGCCTAACAATTGGTATCAGAGCTTGGAATTTTGAAAGAAATTTCCAAGCTTTGCAGCTTGTTTGCCGATACCATGGCAGGAAAAATCATGCAGTCATTCAACATCACCACCATTCCGTTGTTGAATGTCAATGAGTTTGGTGTCTGGAAATCTCGTATGATAAAGTATATGAACTCAATCGATGACCGGTTGATGAAGGTCATAGAAGGTGGTCCAATCATTCCGTTAAAAGTATCAACCACCTACAGACCTATTCCCTCCACTCCGCTGACACAACATGCTGATAGAGAAACTGAACAGGAAACCCATGTTCAGATTGATGAAACTTTGATTGAGAAACCCAGAGAGGAATGGACCGACGACGACAAACTTTCTGCTGCCCTAGATGGAAAAGCATGCCACATTATCTCTTGTGGTTTGGATGACAAGCAATACAAACTTATTGACTTGTGCTCCACAGCTCAAGAATGCTGGAACAAGCTCCTTGCATACTTTGAAGGTGACGAGCAGGTGAAGGACAACAGACTCTACGATTGCATTGCTGAGTTTGAATCCTTCAAGAAACAAGATGGTGAATCACTAAGGAGTGCCTACGACAGATTTTGCGAGGTAAGTAATTTATGTGCTTCATTAGGTAAAGTTTATACTATGAAAGATCTTAATATTCGTTTTCTAAGTTCTTTGGGAAATGAGTATCATACTAAGGTCACCGCTGTTAGAGAAGTGAGAGACTTAAACAAGACTTCTATTCAGAATCTTGTGTCTAGTCTATTTCTGTATGAGAGAGAACTGCAAAAACTTAACGTTCTCGACAAAAATTTCAAAAACTTGTCTCTATCAGCTCAGTCACAGATATCCTTTCCTTCAAACAAATTCCCTCCTATAGATCCACCTCAAACATCCTGCAGTTCCAATACCCATGAAATAACCTCAGAAAAACCTATGGAAGAAGATGAATTTGCCGCCTTCGCTAGGAACTACAAAAGGTTCAAAGACTTCAAAAGGATGCAGAAAGGAAACTACCAACAACCAAAATCCTTCACACCACCATTTCAGAAACCAGCAAGCTACAATAAACCCTCTACTAGTGCTACCGATGGAAAGAACAACAAAGGTGATCTGGTCTGCTTCAACTGCAGAAAACCTGGTCACTTTGCTTCTAAATGTCCTCAACCAAAATATGAATACATGAGGAAGTCATTCAACCAGAGACATCCTAAGTCTAGAAGCTTTGTTGCCGATGAAAGCACAGAAAAGGCCTTGCCGGTTTGGTGTGAAACTGATTCCGATGAAGATGCCGATGAAGATGAAGATGCCGATGTAAGTTTTGTCGCCCTAGATTTGGAAGATGCCGATGTATCATCATTGCCGACTCCAGTCTACCGAGATCCATCTCCACCAAGAACTCCAGTCAAAGAATAATCTGTTGGAAGACCTCAACCACACTTCAAAGAAATAAGTGTCAAAGCTGAAAACCCATATGGATACAAAGTACACCAAGTGGGAACCTCACTCTATGGCCAGTGTAACTCTTCTCAATTTACCACCATCAAATCAAAATCCTTACCGATGACCAGAAAACTATTATTCAATGAACAATCTAGCATTGCCAAAAACATATCAAAACCCATCTCTTCCCTACCTGACTTATCTCCTGGACCCATTGCCTCTGCTCCTAAAATTTTAGCTGATCCTTGTCCTGAAATATCCAAAGCTGAAATGATAGAGACAATGGATGAACTTTTTATCGATCATGATAAGCTGAGTAGCGTTCATAAAGTGATGGCTGCTGATTTCAAAAGAATTTCTAACGAGAATAGCTCGCTTATGTCTGAACTTTCAGTTCTCAAAGGACACGAGCTTGAGTCTATTTCTTTAAAGAAAGAAAACCTGGATCTCAAATGCCAAGTAGCAGTATTGATAGTTCAGATCGAAGATCTTGTGAAAAGAAACAATCATCTCTCAAGGATTGTTGATTCTTACACAAAATCTAGAGTTGCTGTTGAAACAATCCTACATACCCAAATGTCATATAAGGACCAATCTGGGTTAGGATTTGATTCCAGCAGCAGTAGCTCTACTGAAACTTGTGCTACCGAGAAAAAGGATGAGAAAGTTGAATGTAATCCTGTTAACTCAGTGCATAAGGATGCTAAGCCAATATACAGTGCTGTGGCAATGAAGTATCCTAAGAACCAGAACAAAAGGAATGATAAGCACAAACAAAGATATGTTAAGGTTGCTGATACTGAGTCTGCCGATAACGGTATTCTTGGTGAATACATCAGCAGAGCAAGTACTGCCGATCTGACCTCCTCTGCTGCCGATGGACAAGTGCCTAAAAAGGTAACTGCCAAAGGTAAACAGAATGGAAAGAAAGGCAACACTGGTACCTTTAAACCTATTAAGTTTGTGCCTGCTCAATTCCCTAGTTCTGCCGATGCACCGACTAAACAGAATGATATTCTACCGACTCCACAGCCTATCAGTCAAGTGAGATGTTCTAATTGTTTTGATTATGGTCACAAGGCTCATGAATGCCTCTTGAAGCACCTATCTGGACCCACTGAGGTTACATCCTCTAGTGGTGGCCAGATGTGGTTGCCAAAGAGGAACTAACCCTCGGACCCAAGAATAAGGGGGACCATAAGCATGCCGTTTTATTTCAGGAATGCTTCATGGCCTCAACTGGTGCAAGCAAGGATTTGTGGATTCTAGATAGTGGCTGCTCTAGACATATGATAGGATTTGCAGATCTTCTTGCCGATACTATCGAAGCATCAGGTCCCCCAGTAGTGTTTGGTGATAATGCCAAAGGAAAAATCGTCGGTATAGGTACCATCAAGAGAGGTGCAGTTACTGTACAGAAGGTCTCTCTAGTGGATGGTCTGAAACACAACCTTCTATCAATATCACAATTCTGTGATAAAGGAATGCAATGCGTATTTACTACTTCCAGTTGCTATGTGAAAGACATTACTTCCAATGAAACTCTTCTCACTGCCAAACGTAAAGGTAACATTTATGCAGTAGACTTAAGTGCTATTACTGGTGTTGCTAATGTTTGTTTTGTAGCTAAGAACATCAGTGAGAACTCATGGCTATGGCATAAGAGACTCAGTCACTTGAACTTCAAATATCTATCCAAGCTTGCCGGTTCAAATGTTGTTACCGGTCTGCCTCAAGTGTCTGCTGATCAAGCAAAAAAATGCAAGGCCTGCCAGCTTGGAAAACAACATAAGTCATCTTTCCGAAGCAAGCCCTGCATGTCAACTTCTAAGTGCCTCCAAATGCTACATATGGATCTATTTGGCCCCACAACTACAGCAAGTATCGGGGGAAGTAGATACACCTTGGTTGTAGTAGATGACTTCTCTAGATATACTTGGGTGGAAACCTTCAGTCACAAAGATGACACCTATGCTGTTGCCACCAAGTTATTCAGACTACTACAAACTCAGAAAGAAAGCGATATCATCAGTATGAGATCAGACAACGGCACTGAATTCAAGAACAATGGTATTGCTCAGTACTGTGATGATCATGGTATAGACCACAACTTCTCAGCTGCCGGTACACCACAACAAAATGGTGTTGTTGAGAGGGAGAACAGAACTCTCATTGAAGCTGGTAAGACCATGATTGCCGAAGCCAGGCTGCCGAAGTATTTTTGGGCTGAAGCGATCAATACAGCCTGCTTCACCCAGAACAGATATCTAATCAACAAATTCCATAACAAGACTCCTTATGAACTCTGGAGAGGCAGAATTCCCAACATTGGATTCTTCAAGATATTCGGCTGCAAATGTTACGTGCTATACAATGGAAAAGAGCACAGAGGTAAATTTGATGAGAAAGCTGATGAAGGAATCTTTGTTGGATACGCTAAACACAGTAAGGCCTTTCGAGTTTTCAATAAGAAACTTTTGAAAATTGTTGAATCTGTTCATGTAACCTTTGATGAATTTGATTTGTTAGAGTCTGACAAGGCTCCAAATAGTACTAATGTGTCTAGTGCTCATGAGACAGGTGAATCCAGTAATACTAATCCTGCAGATCAAGTACCAGCTGCTGATCCAGTCATTTCAGCAGAAGAATCAGCAGATGCTCCTTATTTTCCTTCATCAGCAGAACCAGAACCTGCTGATGAATTTCATAATCCGTTTGCCGATGCAAACTCTGCTGATCATCCTGAAGACAGATCTAGCCCTCAACCAATTTCTGTTATAAGACCTAATCCTCCAAGCTTTCATCCACCTCTCACTCAAAGTTCTTCTCCTACACCATCTGCTGATCTTGATCCTCCTCTAGAATCCTTACAACAAGAATCAGTAAGACAAGATGTGCCGAGAGAAGTCAGAACAGTTCGTGATCATCCATTAGAAAATGTGATTGGTGATGTCTTTGGTCCCAGATTAACAAGGAACCTTAGTAGAGCATTTGCTGAAAGCCTTTTCTCATCTGCTATGGTCTCCGATATAGAACCAAAGAAGACTGAAGAAGCTCTTGCCGATCCTGGTTGGGTTGAAGCCATGCAAGAGGAACTGAATCAGTTTGAAAGATGCAAAGTATGGGAACTTGTGCCAAGACCAACTTCTCAGCAAGTTATTGGTACTAAGTGGGTTTACAGGAATAAATTGGATGAAGCTGGGAAAATCATTAGAAACAAAGCAAGATTAGTTGCTAAAGGCTACCGTCAAGAGGAAGGAATCGACTACGATGAGACATTTTCTCCTGTTGCAAGATTGGAAGCTATAAGACTTTTCTTAGCCTATGCTGCCTTCAAAGAATTCAAGCTATATCAAATGGACGTGAAAAGTGCCTTCTGAATGGAGAACTCCAAGAACTAGTTTATGTTGAACAACCACCAGGTTTTGAGGACTCCAAGAAGCCTGATCATGTCTACCGATTGAAGAAAGCTCTCTATGGCCTAAAGCAAGCTCCAAGAGCATGGTATGAAACCCTATCTAAGTTCTTACTTAGCGATGGCTTAGGCTTCACACGAGGTAAAATCGATACCACTTTATTTGTTGCCAAGCATAAGGGTCATTCATTGTTTGTTCAAATTTATGTCGATGATATTATTTTTGGTTCCACTAACGAATCACTTTGCAAGAGATTTGAGAATCTGATGCAGAGCAAGTTCGAGATGAGCATGATGGGTGAACTAACATATTTCCTTGGACTTCAAGTCAAACAAACCCATGAAGGAATACTCATCAGTCAAGCCAAGTATGCCAAAGAACTTATCAAGAAGTTTGGCTTTGACAATGCTCACTCTCAAAGCACACCGATGGGCACTAACATTCATTTAGATAAGGATGAGTCTGGTAAGAAAGTAGACATGACTGTCTACCGAGGTATGATCGGCTCACTCCTCTATCTTAGTGCCAGTAGACCAGATATTATGTTTGCTGTTTGTGTTTGTGCCAGGTTTCAAGCTGACCCTAGGGAATCCCATCTGCAGGCTGTAAAACGTATTATTAAATATTTATGTGGCACTGCTAACCTTGGATTATGGTATGCAATAGATTCATCTTTCAATCTAATAGGTTACTCAGATGCAGACTTTGCAGCTTGTAGGGTGACCAGAAAGAGTACAAGTGGAACTTGCCAATTTCTTGGTGATAGATTGGTGTCTTGGTCCTGTAAGAAGCAAGTATCAATTTCCACTTCCACTACTGAAGCTGAGTACATAGCTGCCGGCAGTTGCTGTTCACAGATTCTATGGATGAAGCAGCAGCTGGTTGACTATGAAGTACCATCTCAAATTTGTCCCATCTATTGTGACAACCAATCAGCAATTTCAGTATCAAACAATCCGGTCATGCATTCCAAAACCAAGCACATAGACATCAAATACCACTTCCTGAAGGAACATGTTGAAAAAGGGAATGTTGTGCTGCTCAAAGTCCATACCGATTTCCAAAGAGCAGACATACTAACAAAGCCCTTGGATCAGAAAAGATTTGAATTCCTCAGAGGTGAATTAGGTATGATTGATTTTTATGGTTAAACTAGTGCTAACTTTGCTACTTGTGTTAGTCTGCCGATCAAATCAGCAGAGCATCAATTATCTTGCTGACCACGGACATGCCGACAAAATCTTGCCGATCAAAATTTTGTCAAAATCATCTTGCCGATTCTATCTATATATCTTGCCGATTCAATATCTTGCCGATTCAATCATTTTGCTGATTCAAGCTATCTTGCCGATTGATAAAATCAAATCAGCACGTCTCTGCAAAAGTTAAGATTCCTGACACATGACGTAAGCAATCAAATCAAAGGTACATCGGTCACACCATCTCCCTGACACGTGTGTACCTTTCTTATCCAAAATCGTGTCAAGATGTATTCCATTTAATGCGATACATCAGCAGGTAAACAGGTCATCATCACTTCTATTTTATTTTTGACTAATTTACCCTTTCTCCCTCTTACTTTTAACTGTTCACCTTACTGATTTGTGTGCGCATTAATTTTGCGTGCGCACGTTCTTCGAGATTATAGGTTCAGTTATTTCTCTCCCTTGCCCTCTCATATTCTCTCTCTCCCCCATAACATATATAACGCCTTTCAAAATTCCATTAAGCTTTTTCTCCGCCATTTTTTTTCTCTGCTCTCTATCTCTCCTCTTTCCAGATTATCAGTTCATCGTTTTATTTGTTCATCTATTCATAATCTGGTAAGTGTTAATGTTTATTCTCTGCTCATTTCTAATCATTTATGGTTTGATTTGTCTTTATTTCTAACATTGAGAGTTGTTTGAGTAATTTTGCAGACAATGTCCGGTGAAAAAGATATCTACGGAGGCTATGTTGACTCCGACTACTTCAACGACGAAGCCGACGGGGTTTTCTTGAAGAATCTTCTTATTGGGTCCCTGCTTGATTCGTTCATCACTCCATCAGGAGTTAGTTCAGTATTTGTGGATCTTGTCAAAGAATTCTTCTACAACTCTTCTGTTGTCCGCTCTCGTGCTGACTCCTCCGTTATCGTCTCCATCAATTCTACTGTTTTGGGCGTGCAGATCTCTCTTACTCCCTCTTCTATCTCTGAAGTTTTTCCCAATCTTGGGAATGAAGGGTTGAGTGCTCTAGTTGATGAGCAGGAACTGGATAGGGCTTGGATTATCATGAGAGGTGCTGGCACAAGGCTTAGTGGCACTAATCATCTGAAGATTCACTATCCCCGAAGATACTATGCTTTGGCTGAGATAGTTGATAGATGTCTCATTTGCCGATCTGGATCCCACAGCAATATTACTGATGTGCAGTTTGAAGCTATGGCCGCCATTGTTCTGCAGATTGAGTTCAACTGGTGTGCCTACATATTCAGGATTATCGCTACGGCTGCTGATAAGTGGGCTTCTGACAGATTGAAGAACAAGGCCAATCCTGGAAAAGGATGCCATTATCTGTTGATAAGTATGATTCTGAGGAGAAATGCCAATGTAGTGGCTGCCGATCGCTTTCCATCCAGCTTGCCTTTCAATAGGTTGAAGTTCTTTGATGCTAAGGATTGGAAAAGGATTTCAAAGAATGCTTCCAGTGCCGATGCCCCCTCTGTTGCTCCTGCACTTGTTGTTACTCAGAGGAAGAAAAAGGCAAAGACCATTCCTTCAGTTGCTTCTCAATCAGCAGCAGTCTCTACTCCTGCTACTTCAACTGATAGGATTCTTGCCGATTCTACTCCTTGTGCTCCAAAGAAAAGGAAACTGGTAAAGGTTGCCGATCAAGTGGTGACAAAGAAGGTGAAGCTTGCCGATGAAGTTCCTTCTTCCACTATTCCTCCTGCTGATCCTAGAGCCAAGCTAATTAGGTTTGCCCCTGCTCATCTTGCCGGTGCTTCCCTAACTACCGATCCTGCTGTCAAGGTTGAAATTCCGGATGAAGAATTCACTGATGACTTTGCGGATGGCAAAAGTATTGAGGATGTCATTGAGAAGCTCAAGTCTCAGACTCCTAGGAAATGCGCTCCAATCAGAAACCCAACTTTCCACACCTTCTACAAGAATCATTGGTCCTTCACCAACAAGGTCTTGAACAAGAATTGGGTCTTTCCGATTGACCATCTGCCTCCCTTTATTCGTCGTCTTCTTCAGTTTCATGAAGAGATGAAAGACACTGTCACTCCCAGAAATCCTGCTGATTATGTTGATCAAAAGAGTTTGGACAGACGCACTGATATGTGGAAAGAGAAGTTTGTCCCTCTATCAAAGTTCAAGCAGTTGAAAGAGGCTGAACTAAAACTCAATTTTGGTCGGTATTTTGAATTCCTACCACTTTCCTGGAACCAGATCTATCTCTTTCAAGACAGAATTAGACAAGATATGATGGTTCAGGATGTATGGATTATCTACGCCAGGACTTTCAATCAGCTCTCTCAATTCACAGAGTTTGATCCTTATCAGATAGGCAGAATGGAGAATAATGAAGATCTTCTGACCTACAATGATGACGAGGCTCCTGCTGACAGTCCTCTCAATGTACACTTCTTCAGATCAGTCAAGAAAGTCACTATGGACTTGATTGACAAATCCAATGAATTTCTGCTGAAGCAAGATGTCGATCGCATCTGAAGCAAGATGTCGATCGCATAGCTGCCAAAAATCTTGCCGATCCATCTGCTCAAGCTCCTTCTCCCAGCAGCAGCAAGACCGAGACAGATGCCGATGTTCACTCTGCCGACGATGCAGATGCTGCTGATAAAGAGTTTGTTGCCGATGGGCGTGATGATGCTGATGAAGATGGTGATTCTACTAATAGTGATGCTGATGATGATGGTGCTGATTTATTTGGTGATTTAGTTTGTGCTCACAAAGCTGCTGCTGACTCTCCTTCCACTTCACTTACAACAGATAGTGACAAGATGCCTATCAGAACTGTCATGACTAAAGCTTCCACTGCTGAAGTCTTCGCAGAATCTGTATTTGAGGGTGATAGTAGTGTTGAAGGAAGGCATTCCGATGATTCTATCAAAGATATAGTGAAATTTCATGTTGAGCAAACTTCAGACACTCAACCTCTGATGGGTCTATCTGCCGACCTTCCTGCTCCAGTTGAGACAACTATGGACACTCAACAGTTGGATGTATCTGTTTCAGGAGGAGAACTTGCTGAAAAAGTGACTAATGAGACAACTGCTGACACTCAGTTAATATCAGTCACTCCTGAAATACAGATTGTTCCTCCTACTGGAATCAAGGAGGTTGTGGAGTTGGGAGGAGGTGCTGATGATAGTACTCTTAATCTGGATGCTGACATTGCTGCTAGTCTACAGTTTGAAGAGATTCTTCTACAGCCTTTGTTCAGCTTGCCGTCTGTTATCACCCCTCTCTTACCGGATCCTGCTGCTGCTCATGCCAATGTAGATCATGCTGATGAAGCTGATCCTGTTGCTGCTCGTGCCGATGTAGATCATGCCGATGAGATAGATCCTGCTGATTACATGGTGGTTGGAGAACAAGCCTTTGTTGATCCTGATGCTGTTGATACTTCTCCACCACCCAGCTATGATTATTTTCTCAATGGGAAGGATATGATGTGCTCAAACTGGTACACTTCCAATGCATCTATCCCCTCCAACAAATTTGGACAGCCTCTCTTCACTGTTCATCCAAGGTTATCCTTCAAGTATACCTTAGGCAGATGTCCACTCCCATTCGGCAAAGACCACCCTCATGTCACCAAGCATAAATTCTCTCCAGGAGATTCTACCAGTGATAGTCCAATCTATCTTCCCTGGATTCTCAATGATGATGACATTGTTCGTACAAAGGGAAAGACTCCTAGGATTTCTAGACTTAAGAAGAAAGTGGTCTATGACCCAATTCGATCTAGACCAGGACAGATAAAGATTAGAGGTAAATCTACCCTTCCCGGTCCTTCTCCAACTGAAGTGTGCATCACTACAAATGGATGGATGAAAAGCTGCTTGATGATCAATGATCTGCTGACTGACATCATTGAAGTTAGGCATACCAATCCTCGTGGCCTTCTTTATTTGATCAAGTCTGCCGCTTTGGCTATGACTCTGCCATTATTTCATCCCCATCAGCGTGCCGATCATCTAGTCTATACCTCAAGGCTGATGAATGCCGGGTTAATGACTATGATTCTTGAAGGTCGTGCTTATTTGAACTTAATCTTGGCTACCTTCCTTTCACTTGAAGACGGTGGTATGTTTCATCTGCCGACTGATCGTGCTGTTATAGTTCATCCAGCTTTTCCCTTGCCGATCGTTCGTGCCGATGATTCTGATGATCTCATTGTCTCAACTTTTGTCCCTGCCGATTTCTTCTCTTCTGCTGATGATGCTGCCCTTCAATGGTTCTTACTCATTCCAGCTGCTCCTGTTCCTCCTTCTCCCTCTGAGCCGATCTTGATCTCCTCTGATGATGAGATGATGACTGATGACGTGCTTATTGAAGATGCTGATCTGAATAATGAAGATTTTATCCCTTCAATAGTGCTCCCGACGTCTGCCAGTATTTTCCAGCCGACCATCGTCAACAGTCTGTATGAGTATTTGAAGTTTAGTGAAGGCGATTTCTCAAATCAGCAAGTGCCTGCCACTCGTGCTGATATTGGTGATATGGCTCTTCTGTTGGTGACCTGGTTAAGGATGTTCACAAAGACCTGGTTAAGCGTCTACGTAAGTCCAATCAGGAGGAGGAGAATACTCTGGTCAAAGAATTGAAAGCTCTCCTTGCTGATAGAGAAGAGCGTATAATGGCTCTTTCTGAATCCTTGGGGACATCTCATAACATTCAACAGAATCTTGTTGATAATCAGAGGCTGCAGATAAGAGATATGGGAAGACTTGAAGAAGAATTATCTAAGACCAAAGCTGCTCTTACCGAAGCTAATCTGAAGATAGCTGCTCTCGAGGCAAACAATAAGATGCTGTCTGATAGATTAGAGAGTGCTCAGAGAAGGCAGAGCAAGGCAAAGAGGAAAGCTGAAAGAAAAGAAGAAAAACCAAGAAAGAAGGCTAGGAAGTCTGAATCTACAAAGGACTCAACTCCAGCAGCAGATCCCAAGATTTCTGATCCTCCAGCTGCTGATCCTTGAGTCACATAGCCTATGATGTAGATATCTTATTGAAGACCTTCACAGACAAATTTCTTTGCTTATAAAATTTTTATTGTGCTAATATGTTTTTCTTATATTTGTGTTGTTATATGCATTATTCTGAGCTATTTCCTTTTGCAGATCATCACTCAACCGGCTTCACCATTTATTTTGGTGAATCCACCTTTTGCATTAGACATCTAGTGTGACTTACCTTAGGATTTGGTTATACCTAGATATCCTTAGAAATCTTTTCCCAAAGATAAGAGATGTCTTTAGCTTTAAGGGTGATTGGACTTAAGTAATTAGGAGGAGATTGTTGTTCAAATAGATACCTAGGTCCTAAAATTACTTAATCCCAATCATGTCTACACTTAGGGTCCCCAATTTTATTAGAACCTTTTTAGGTACCCTTAGGATTCTTCGTGACCAGCACAGGTGTATTTCAACTCTTCATTCAAGACAAACCAGCAAGAGGAAGCAAATCAGCAGACCAGTAAACAAGTTGCCGATCAACTCTATTCTTAACATGCGACAAGTTGCCGATCAACTTGCTACAGAAGTTGCGGATCAACTTATTAAAGAAGTTACCGATCAACTCCATTCACAACATGCCGATATAATAGACAGTCTGCACTGTCAGTCAGGTGACATCATTTCATTAAAGTCAACCTTGCTGATTGTCTCTATACTGTTTTATCATAAAGTAGTTTACCTGCTCTGTAATGATTTCTACGCCGTCTGACACATAGCTACTTTTAGCTATACTCTGTCTCTACTTGCTTTTGTAGGTAACCGGTTGAGACAAAGGGGTCTTTACCCATCAGACTTTTAAGGCACGCGTATCTTCGCCATTAATGCCAAGGATACTGCATTAAATGCTCCTCACCTACCCAGCTGGAAATTCAAATGTTATCCTTCTTTAACAAGCTAAGACTTTAACTCCTCCTATATATAGAGGACTCAGTGCATTGAAGAAGGTTGGTGATTTTGGTGCATTGAAGAGAGTTGGTTGTTTGCAGCATTCATTGAAGCTCAAACATTCCTTGTCCAGATAATCATTAGATCATTTAATAGGACATACACTTGTGCACAAACTCTACAACACTGTTAGTATTCCCAAACTAGATTATTTTAAGGAATACGTTGTCTGAGTTTTCACACACCCACCTGAGTGAGATAAGTTCTTTTGAACTTGCCGCTTAAATACACTTGGTCAGATATTTGCTTTACGATTCATTAAACTATCTCTAGAATTTAGTCTTTGTATCCGGCAAAGCCGCTCTTGTAATAGACTAGGGATATTTAATAGTGCTCTTAACCCAAATCCAAGTTCTGACCAAACTTGGTAGAGGACGTAGCAGTATTTACACTGTGAACCTCTCCAAATCTCTGTGTCCTCTGTTACTTACTGTCCTTGCCGGTTGGAACTCTATCACCGGCAAATCATTACTGTTCTTGCTGACTCATCATCATTTCCATTGATCAATCTCTTGAAACTGCATTGAACTTTTAGAAACTACTTTGTGTTTAATCCAAGCTCTCAAAACCTTTTTATAAACTGATTTTGTGTGAGTTAAAACAAGTCATATCTTCTCCGCTGCGCTTACTGATAATAGTTTGCAATCTGATAAGTGACTTTGCATTTATAAAAGTGTTTCTTTGAAAAAGTTTTAATTAGGCTATTCACCCCCCCCCCCTCTAGCCTATTTTCCTACCAATTGGGCCTAACAGGCATTCCACGCTTCAGGCATGGTTTAGATTCATTAGCGGATTGTCCAATCGGGACATCAATCCGTATATGAGCATTTACAGCTGGAACATGTGACTTTGTCACTCTTTTTAGGTCAGTAAATGCGTCTGGCAATTAATTCGCTATCTTTTGCAAGTGGATTATCTTTTGAACTTCTGGTTCATATTGCTTCGTACGAGGATCAAGATAATATTGCAATGTATTCCACTTGATTTCCTTTTCCAGCTTATTACTTTCTCCCCCTAATGTTGGGAATATTTTTTTTCATCAAAATGACAATCGGAAAAATGTGCCGTAAATAGATCCCTTGTTAATGGTTCAAGATATCGTATAATAGAAGAAGAATCATACCCAACATATATCCCCAATCTTCGTTGGGGTCCCATCTTGGTGCGTTGTGGTGGAGCAATTGGAATATATAGCGCACACCCAAAAATTCTTAGATGGGAAATATTTGGCTCCTGACCATAAGCCAATTCTAATCGGGAGAACTTATGATAACTCGATGGCATGATGCGTATAAGTGTTGCTGCATGTAAAAATAGCAGGTCCCCAAGCTACGACAGGTAGCTTTGCTCTCATAAGCAACGGTCTAGCTATTAACTGAATTCGTTTAATAAATACTTCAGTTAAACCATTTTATGTGAATGAACATAAGCAACTGGATGTTCAACATCTATTCCAATAGATGTACAATAGTTATTAAAAACCTCTGATGTAAATTCACCAGTATTATCAAGGCTAATTGTCTTGATCACATAATCTGGAAATTGTGATCGTAATCGAATTTCTCGCAAACGGCAGGTTGCGAGTTAATAATAAACTTATGTGTGACCATTTAGTAGATGCATCTACTAAAACCATAAAATATCTAAATGGTCCACACGGTGGATCAATCGGTCCACATATATTACCTTGAATTCTCTCTAAAAACTCTGGAGATTCAACTCCAACTTTTGCTGGTGATGGCTTAATTATCAATTTTCCTTGAGAGCAAGCAGCACATGAGAATTCATTAGATTGAAAAATCTTCTGGTTTTTCAATAGATGCCCATGTGAATTTTCCATAATTTTTCGCATCATATTAGAACCGGGATGCCCCAACCGGTCATGCCATATAGTAGAACCATTTATATCTGTAAACTTCTAGTTTAGTGGTAAAACCATTTATATTAGTAAACTTCTGGTTTATTGTCATTTGTACTTCAATTATGCTAATCTATGTATAGCATACTTTAGAGGAAAATACAGGTAACTTTTCTACCACATATTTGTTACCTGATTCAGTCTTTGTAATGCATAAATATTTCATTTCTCCTTCATTACTTGTCTCAATATGACATCCATTTTCACGAATATCTTTAAAGCATAGTAAATTTCTTTGAGACATAAATGAAAACAATGCATTTTTATACTTATTTTTGTTCCTCTTAGTAGTACTATGTTAGCTCTTCTGGAGCCATCAATTATCTTTGTACTACCTCACATTGTACTAATATTAACATCATTTACAATCAAATATACTTATAAATAAAAGTTAAATATGTTAGAACACACACACACTGAAATAATAGAACACACTTAAGTAAATTATAATGAGTCAGATACTTTAGTTAGTTTGGGTTTCTCCCCCATTAAGTATGTAATCATTTACATCTGGATTGAGAAAATCTGATATATCCAGATGTGTACTTGTAGATGGATCTTGATTCACATCATCGTTTTCATAGACAAAATTTGTTTGAACATCTTTCCCTTTATTCAGCATTGATGCTTGATACAACTTAACAAGATGTTTAGGCGTACGACAGGTACGGGCTCAATGGCTTTTCATTCTGCACCGATAACATAAATTCTCAATTTTTATCGGTTGCTTAATTTGTCTAGTCGATGATATTTCATTATTACCTTCTCTATTCCACTTCTGGTGGCGAAATTTTTTTTTTCATCATTATTGGGGTGATTGTCATTATGATACCGATTATTAAATCTCCCCCGACCACGGTCGCGATTACGTCCACGACCACGTTCTCGGTCTCGCTCATTATTATCATATATACTCGCGTTCACTTCAGGGAACGGAGTAGAGCCAGTGGGGCGGGCTTCGTGGTTTTTCAATAAGATCTCATTATTTTGCTCAGCCATATGAGATCAATTCAGAATATCATTTAAAATATTTTTCTCGATATTGCTACTGCAGGAGAAAATCAAAGAAGGAATGTAGAGAAAGTTTTCTTTAGCATATCGTTATCAGTTATTCTTTCTCCACATAGTTTTAACTGTGATGTAATTTTAAACATCGTAGAATTATATTCACTTATTATTTTAAAATCCTGCAAACATATATAAGATATAATTTTGAAATAACTTGAAAAGAGACTAAGTAGATCTTACCGATACCGTACCTACTTTGGTGACTATAGCTCAGGATCTGGAACTAGAACGAAGTGGTGCTGATAACGTGTTATAAAACTAAAGAACCAAGAGCATAATCTCAATAGATAATATTTCATTTCAAGACTATTATAGAGAGAGTGTACAAGAGAGAAAGATAGAAGTTAAGAACTTCTAAAGTATATTGAAATGAAAACTAGAGCCTACTATTTATAGGTGGAAATTGGCTTCCTCTATAAGCTTCCATAAGGATAAACACTATCCTTTAGTAAGGCTTCCTTAGTAAGCTTCTCTGAAGATATTTACCAAGCTTCCCTAGTAAGCTTCACTGAAGATATTTACAAAGCTTCCTTAGTAAGCTTCGCGAAAGATAATCTTGCAAAGCTTCTCTTGTACACTTCTGGTTCAAAGGGCATCCACATAATAATATATTATAACAGAAAGCCTTTTTCGAAGAACTACATAACTTTTGACCCATAAGCCAGACTCTTAAAAGAAAACCACTACAGTTCTTTAATGCACGTGATTATTTTGAAAAGCATTGAATGGGAGTGTCCTAACACTGAAAATGGACTATTTAAACCCTTTATTTGTTGGGATTCAAAACATACAAAATATGACCAAACAAATGGAAATACGATACATTTATATTATGCGTCTCATACTAAAGAAAAAGGCCCGACATTGGTTGAACATCTCTACTGAATTCAGTGTGCCTAGCCACATAGCCTCCATTGAAAAAACATTGACAAATTTTGAGATCAGTGATCATTTGTTGTTTGATGAAGATTAGACTTTGACATTCTTCACTTATTTTATAAAATTGGTCTTTTACTCCCTGTTTTACGACATTTTGATGGATGTGGAAACTCGAGCTTCAATTTCTTAGCAACTTTTCTGCACGTAAACAAAAATGATATCAACATGGCCGGCCATGGCATAAGAAAAGTGAGGCCATGGCCTAGGGCCACAAAAAAATGTCATTTTTAGGGCCTCCAAGTTATACTTTTTATGCATAATATAATAGGCCTGATCACGCACAAAATGTGATCAAAGGCCGGAACGGCGGTTTGGATACCCAGAATGCTTAGTTAAGACCTGCAAAATGAACACCGTGAGCTTAGCCGGGGTTGCACCGGCGAAGACCCTCCGGCGTGAGAGTAAATTAGTCTGCTCTGGAATGAAGTGTTGAGAGTAAAAAATGAATGAGAGAATCCCCCTAAGAAATAGATGATGGACTCCCCCTTATAGGAGGCTGGCCTTCTCTCCAAGTTATGGATAGGATGAGGTCAGCTTTGTCCTTGTCTGAAGTCACTCAAGTCATCCTTATCCATAGTAGGGTTTCGAGTTGGGGACTGAAGCCTAACTAGCCTTAGTGGGCCGGGCCCAAGCAGAAGGGAGCGGTCACTGGGCTCTTCTAGAAACCTCGACTGGTTGGGCGTCACGAGATGGACCAACGACCTAATTGACTGGGTAACTTCCTTGTCCGTAGGTCGGTGCTAGTAGCTCGGCGCATTACACGAGCTGAAACGGTTTGACAAGCGAGCTGGTCTTTGAATACTTCTAACAGATTCTACTTGGTCTTCATCCCAGATCGGTGGACGAGTTGGGCTCAAGCGTTAGGCCCATCCGTGGGCTAGCCCTGACTATGCCCGGTCAACCTCATAGGCGGCCTGTAAGGGTAATTCCTTTCAATGGCCCCCTGCTTCTTGCTCGAACGAGTTGAGAGCTGGAAGCATCTCCCAATTTGCTACGGACGTTCCTCGCCCATTGATTCCTTCAAGTCGTTCGTGGGAAGCTAAACATATTAATATATTTCCACCGGCTCGCTGTTTTTTGTTGAGGCGAGGGAAGTTCTTGAGCGCGCGTTTTAAGCGATCTGATAGAGTACGTTTCCAAAGCGGGCGATTTGTAGCCGCGAGGACACATGTTGCCTTATGAATGGATGATCAGACTGGCGGTTGCAGGCTTTTAGGTGTGACAAGGACGATGGGATGTTTGGGGTGTATTCTGAGGGACGGCGCCGTTTGGGCAATCGAGGCACGGAAAGTGGGGCTGGCGTGCGTTTTGGAAAGGACGTTTGAGTGATTACTCCAATGGGTCGTCATTTGGTTCGGGTCGGTTCATGGGTTTGACCCGTTTTGAGAACTATAAAACCCTTGCCTTCCCCCTCCGTCCGTCATTTTGCGCCCCTTTAGAGAAGAGAGACGACCGTTTGAAGCTTCGCCGGAGACAAATATTTTCAACATCTTTCACTATTCATCACCGTTCAATCCTTTGCTAAACAGGTAAATTGCTTAGGGCCCTTAATTTTGCCGTTTATTTTTGGATTTTTTTTGTAGTTTTTCTTCTTTTTCTGGATTGCGTCGCCGGAAAATTTGAATTTTCCGGTGCCGGCGAAGCGTTCCCGGCAAGTAACAGGCTATTTCTTCAGAGATGCCGCCGGAGTTTTGCTATCATGAGCAGACCAAGTTGGTGTATGTTAGTGCTCCAAGTGGTTGGAAAAGGTTGAGCTTAGGGGCCGTTCGGAAGTTTCTAGGGTCTCACCAAATTACAGACGATCTGAAACTGCCCGCTTTTAATGGCGAGGAATTTCTAGGTCGTGATCATCCTATCATGGTGCATCTCACGAGTTTTAATATCCTCCTTGGGCACTTAGCTACGTATTATACGTTTGGGGGGAAATTCTCTTCCCCGTTTGTCTTAGCGCGCGCCGGTTCAGGAGGGGGGTATGGGCCCCAAACGAGCTTTAGCTCGGCTTTTAATACGGGGTCTGTCCCCCATGTTACTCTTGCAGGTATGTCTCAGAAGGATTCGTCGACAAAGGTTGGGTCCGTTTCCCCGCACCAACTTATGCTCGTTGATGATCCCGACAATGAGTTTGAGCTTATCTCGGACGAGGTGGTGTTCGACGTAGACCCCATTTCCTCGTATCGCCATGTGGAGGAAACAAGCACGAGGCCTTTTCCCTTAGAGGGCGAAGAAGATACTGTCTCAAGGAGCGAGGATGGAGGATGTGATGTGGAGAGTCAAATGCATGTTGAGGTCGACGAGGCGGACAGTAGAATTATTGAAAATATGGGTTTTGACTATATAGAGAAGGAACTTGCTCGATCGGCAACACCTATATCTTCTCGCCAATTGGGCGCTGAACCTTCACCCGGCGATTCACAGCGTGTTTCCCCCCACCAACGACCAACGGCGTATCAAATAAAACTTGTCAATAAAGTATACTTGGAGTACAGAATAAGCCGAGCTGACTACAAAATAACTTATGTTCCCAAAGGGAGCGTGCCCATTGATTCATTAATAAAAGATAAAGAGCGAGTGGCCTTCTATGTCGGTCAGTTCGAGCAGGGCCTTAGGTTGCCTATGGACCCTTTCCTCAATCAGTTTTTGACGGGGACCGCGCTGGTACCCATACAGCTCGTGGCTAATGCCATCAGGTCGATAAATAGTTTTTTGGTGGTTTGTCGCCATCTTGGTTTCGAACCATGTATGAGTGTGTTCAGGAAGTTCTTTAGGATATCCCGAGTGAAGAGCAAGGGAGATGATCCCCCCTATAAAACGGTCTGTTTGGGTGCTGTCCCTAGCGCTCCTCGTTTGCTGCATGCCTTTCCAGGGAAGCTCAATTCCTTTGCTAACCATATCATATTGGTGGAGAGCAGGAATGGATGGGAGTTTGATTTTTCTCAGGGAAAACTTGGTCGGGGTTCGGAAGTATGGGAGCCTGACTGGAGCGATGACTTAGAGAGGGCATTAACTCAACTGGTTGGTCCCTACGAGGGAGATGATTGGGCGGTGAACTGGGAAGAGCTTGAGACACGGGCATGTTATTTTGCGCGAGCTGGGTTGGCTGGCTGTTATGATGAGGGAATCGAGCCCCTTGTTTCCATAGCTCGAGATCGTCGTTATCCCGGATGGGTGATGCATGAAGGTTGTGTGTTCGAGGTGGACTGTCCATTGTGTTTGAGCTCGTCTGCACCGTGTTGGAAGTTCGAGCATTTCGGGGGTGAAAATTTAAACTTATACTTCTTAGTCCTGTCTCGTCGGAGTCTAATTATTTCCTTATTTCTTGTGCAGATATGAGTGGTCATGGAGAGCAACTCGTGGCTGATGCACAGAAGAAGAAGACCAAGCTGTCCTTCCGTCAGCTCGGCAATCTGAACAAGAGTACCAACTCAACGCTGTCTAAAGAGCGTTCTAAAACTCGTCAGGCTGAGCTGACGAAGAAGGTGCCAGCCAATGTTCCCCTGGCTAGTCATGACGGGTTGAAGACGAGGGAGTCAGGAGGGTTGGTGAAGACGGCAGGAGGTTCCTCTGCAGCTCTATCTCGTCCCGATGTCGCCAGAAAGCTCACAGATCGCCCGGAGACGGCGGCGTCCAAGAAAAGGGACCGCTCTCAAGATCCTGACGACCACATCCCTTTGGCAAAAAAGCCAATCGCTAGAGGTTTGGTCATTAGGGAGGAGATTTCCAAGGCGTGTACCGAGGAGGATATTGAGAGCATTGTTAACCAATTGGGAAGTGTGACCCCATTAAGGGGCCTAAATCTGAACGCACGTACGGGTATCAAGGTGGGGCTTGGTCGTTCGGTTCTTTGTCGGGCCGTGGACCTCGATCATCTAGATAGACTAAAAGAAGAGCTAGCTTCTCCTTCTGTCCTGCGCGACCGCATGGGCCTGGTTATTTCTGAGGTATCATCGTGGGTTTACGCTTTTGTTTCTGATTGGCTTTTTATTTATTCCTAACTGTTGTTCTCCTTTGTAGCTCTCTACTTTGGCTGCGTGTTTATCTCAGACCGGCGAAGAATTGGAGGACCGAGCAAACAGTAAGGCGTCGACCTTGGTTGAGAGGGAGAAGGAATTGGCTGCCCTTCATAAGGAGTTGGAGGAAGAGAGAAGAAAAGCAACCGTTGCTGAGAAGTTAGTGGAGGAGAGCCAGGCTGAGGCGAGAAGGGTTGAGGCAGCCTTAAAGGCCGAGCAGGATAAGGTTGATAAGGTGCAGGCAGAGTTAGGCCTTTCCATAGGTCGGACCAGGGAGGCTCAGGCTCATTCCAACGACTTGGAACAAGAATTGGCTCACCTCAAAGAGACGCTTGCCTCATTCACCTCGCCTAATAAAGAGGCTATTATTGATGAATACGAAAAATCTGAGAGGTATGAGGAGGCGTTGATGTCCAAAGCTTTCCCCTATTGGAAGACTGGTCATAGGCACGGGCTGAGGGATGCCTATGGTCGGGGTTTGCTTCCTCAAGACCCGGAGGTGCTAGCCGATTTGGTGGAGTCATCAAATGTCCAATTCAACGAGTTTGCTCGGCGTGCACACGCTATGATTCCTTTCAATTCAGAGGAGCTGGAGCAACTAGCTGGGGAGGATGAGACAGATAAGAAAGATCCCTGGGTCGCTCCCGAGCTACTTCCCGAGAATGTTGACACGGTGCTGGCTAGGAGGGAAGCTGAGCGAGCTCGTGAAGAGAGTGAAGCCATGATTGATGAATTGATTGGGGGTGATGACGAGCAAGCTAACGTTTAGTATTTATTTCCTTGTACTTTCTTTTTATGTTGTAATTAGCTTTAGTCATATAAGCCACGGGGTCGGCTATTGATCCCCCTAGTAAACGAACTCTTTCTTATGTTGTTTGGTCAGATCAGGATTCACCAGATTTGCTTGACAGCTTGAGCTCGTTTGGTTCGAGCGATGTGATGCCTGCTCGGAGCAGGACTTACCCAATGCCTTCTAAGAGCAAGGCTTGAGCTCGTTTGGAACGAGCGATGTGATGCCTGCTCGGAGCAGGACTTACCCAATGCTTACTAAGAGCAAGGCTTGAGCTCATTGGGTACGAGCGATGTGATTCCTGCTCGGAGCAGGTCTTACCCAATGCTTGCTAAGAGCAAGGCTTGAGCTCGTTTGGTACGAGCGATGTGATGCCTGCTCGGAGCAGGACTTACCCAATGCTTGCTAAGAGCAAGGCTTGAGCTCGTTTGGTACGAGCGATGTGATGCCTGCTCGGAGCAGGACTTACCCAATGCTTGCTAAGAGCAAGGCTTGAGCTCGTTTGGTACGAGCAATGTGATGCCTGCTCGGATCAGGACTTACCCAATGCTTGCTAAGAGCAAGGCTTGAGCTCGTTTGGTACGAGCGATGTGATGCCTGCTCGGAGCGGGACTTACCCAATGCTTGCTAAGAGCAAGGCTTGAGCTCGTTTGGCACGAGCGATGTGATGCCTGCTCGGAGCGGGACTTACCCAATGCTTGCTAAGAGCAAGGCTTGAGCTCGTTTGGCACGAGCGATGTGATGCCTGCTCAGAGCGGGACTTACCCAATGCTTGCTAAGAGCAAGGCTTGAGCTCGTTTGGCACGAGCGATGTGATGCCTGCTCGGAGCAGGACTTACCCAATGCTTGCTAAGAGCAAGGCTTGAGCTCGTTTGGCACGAGCGATGTGATGCCTGCTCGGAGCAGGACTTACCCAATGCTTGCTAAGAGCAAGGCTTGAGCTCGTTTGGCACGAGCGATGTGATGCCTGCTCGGAGCTGGACTTACCCAATGCTTGCTAAGAGCAAGGCTTGAGCTCGTTTGGCACGAGCGATGTGATGCCTGCTCGGAGCTGGACTTACCCAATGCTTGCTAAGAGCAAGGCTTGAGCTCGTTTGGCACGAGCGATGTGATGCCTGCTCGGGGCAGGACTTACCCAATGCTTGCTAAGAGCAAGGCTTGAGCTCATTTGGCACGAGCGATGTAATGCCTGCTCGGGGCAGGACTTACCCAATGCTTGCTAAGAGCAAGGCTTGAGCTCGTTTGGTACAAGCTATGTGATGCCTGCTCTGAGCAGGAATAAATGTACAAACTGCTTCAATAAGGGGTAATTCCATTAAAAGTGCTAATAAAGGAATATCTTCCTGGTTACAGAACGGCAAACATGAAAGTGCTCGAAAAGAGCTACCCTTTCGAAATGATCTAAACAGAACTGACAGCTAGTGATAGTATTTTCTCAAGTTGGTGGAGTGCCACGGGTTCTTGAGCTCACGGCCTTCTGGAGTTGCTAGCATGTGTGTCCCTTCTCGCACTATTCTTGTCACAACCAACGGTCCTTCCCAGTTGGGAGAAAGCTTGTTCTGTTGAGCTTTCCTGCTCGTTGCTTCAATCTTTCTTAGGACCCAGTCACCGACCTGGAAGGTCCTCTTCCTAACTTTCTGGTCGTGATACCTTTTGGTCTTCTTCTTATAATTCAACGACCTGAGATGGGCGTCCAGCCTTCTTTCATCGAGCAGGTCTAAATCTGTTCTCCTTCTCATTTCATTTAATTCCTCATTGAAGAAAGACACCTGGGCCGTGGGGAGTGCGAGCTCGGCCGGTGCCATGGCTTCAGAGCCGTAAGTCAGAGCGAAGGGAGTCTCTCCGGTAGGTCCTCTGGTCATGGTCCGAATTGCCCAGAGAGCGAGGGGGAGCTCATCCACCCACTTCCCAGCTCGTCCCATTAAATTCCTGTGAAGAGCATGCATCACCAACTTGTTTGTGGATTCAGCTTGACCATTTCCCTGGGGGTATGATACTGATGATTTCGTATGTTTTACCCCGAGACGAGCACATTCTGTAGTGAAGCGATCTGAGAACTGCAACCCTCTGTCCGAGACTATGTGCTTGGGCACTCCGAAGCGGCACCATATATGATCATGCACAAAGTTCAGCACATTTTCTTCGGTGATTTCTGCCAGCGCCTTAGCCTCTATCCACTTTGTAAAATAATCAACTGTCACCACGGCGTATTTCAATTTTCCTCGTGCCAAAGGGAAAGGCCCAATCATATCTATTCCCCACATGTAAGGGCCAACAACCAACTACCGGAGTCTGCTCTGTTGCTGGGAGACGGGGGATATCTGCATATCTCTGGTACTTATCACATTTTTGGACATATTCAACGGCCTCCCTTCTCATTGTAGGCCAGTAGTAGCCTAATGTTATGATCTTCTCTGCCAGGGTTCTAGCACCCGGGTGGCCTCCACAGATTCCCTCGTGCACTTCCTCCATCAAGCTAAGAGTTTGATCGGGGGGTACACACCTTAGCAGTGGCTTGCCAAATGACCTTCTATATAACACACCATTAACTATGGTGAACCTGGGTGCTTTTCTTTTTACCATCTTCGCCTTTTCTCCATCCTGAGGGAGTTCTTCCTTCTCGATGAAATTTTTGAGGTCGTCCACCCAGTTGGGAGGAGTTTCGCTCGCTTCACCGATCTCCATTATTTGAACTCTCTCAATGGCCGGTTTCTCCACAAATTCAATCCATTTGGGTCGATCTACTTCCTCGGTTTCCATCGTTGCTAACTTTGAGAGCAGGTTCGCCCGCGCATTGTCTTTCCTGGCGACTTGGACGATCTGCCAGAACTCAAAAGTTTTCACCAACTCTTGAACCAAATCTTTGTACTTTAAGAGGACAGGATGGATGGCCTCATACTCCCCCTTCAACTGGTTTACAACGAGCTGAGAATCGGTGTGAGCCTGAAGCTTGGTGGCTCCTATATGCTTTGCTAGGTCGATTCCAGCAAT
The DNA here is from genome assembly GCA_026119855.1 of Campanula takesimana. Classification (NCBI taxonomy): domain Eukaryota; kingdom Viridiplantae; phylum Streptophyta; class Magnoliopsida; order Asterales; family Campanulaceae; genus Campanula; species Campanula takesimana. Next base: position 2,385,043 of record JAOWBW010000017.1, on the reverse strand, counting down.
CAGCGCTTCGTATTCAGCCTGATTGTTTGAGGTCGGGAACTTAAACCTTAGTATTTTCTCGATGATCTCGCCGTTGCCGGGCTCGATCAGGACTACGCCAGCACCGCAATTCTTACCGGCCGACCCGTCAACAAAAAGTTGCCAACGATTGGACGGTATATCTGTGCTTCTTGGTTGATCGGGCTCTACTTCCGGGAATGGTTGGCTACCGTCGAAGCTAAATGTAGTTTCTACTACGAAGTCAGCGAGGGGTTGGGCTTGCAGAGTTTTCCTCGGTTGGTAGGAGATATCGAACTCTGTCAATTCAATCGACCAGTTGAGCAACTGACCTGAGCTATCTGGCTTGTGCAGTATCTTTCTCAATGGGGCGTTGGTGTAAACGACAATTGAGTAGGCGGAGAAATATGCTCTCAGCTTCCGAGCTGCGACCACAACGGCGTACGCCAACTTTTCCGCGTTGAAGTAGCGGGATTCCACATCATTCAATGCTTTGCTAACGTAGAACACAGGCTTCATCCCCTTTTCCTCCCTCGTCAGGACAGCCGCAACAGCTCGGTCTGATGCGGCCAGATATACGTACAATGTTTCTCCCAGAACGGGGCTGCTAAGTATTGGTGGTTTGCTCAAGTATTCTTTTAGCTCTTGGAAAGCTTCCGAGCACTCCTTTGTCCATTCAAACTCATTGCCGCCCTTGAGAGTTTTAAAGAAGGGAAGAGATCGTTCAGCAGACTTGGCAATGAACTGACCCAATGCTGCCACCCGACCGTTCAACCTCTGAACTTCCTTGATTGACGCCGGTTCCCTCATGCTTAGGAGAGCAGAGATTTTTTCGGGGTTTGCTTCAATTCCCCTCTGGGAGACCATAAAACCCAGGACCTTTCCCGCGATGACCCCAAACACACACTTTCTCGGGTTTAATTTCATCTCGTTAGCTCGGAGTGTCGCGAACGTTTCAAGCAGGTCGAGGCAGTGATCACCCTCCTTTGTTTTGATTACCATGTCGTCCACATATGCCTCCATGTTTCTGCCGAGCTGATCTTTGAATACCTTGCTCACCATACGCTGGTATGTGGCCCCCGCGTTCTTCAGGCCAAAAGGCATCTTCTGGTAGCAGTAGGTTCCTTCGCTTGTCTGGAAGGCTGTTTTCTCAATATCCTGCTTGGCCATTTTTATCTGGTGATAGCCCGAGTAGGCGTCCAGGAAGCTTAAGACCTTGTGACCGGCTATTGAATCGACGAGCTTATCTATCCTTGGTAAGGGAAAGCAATCCTTGGGGCAGGCTTTGTTGAGGTCGGTAAAATCGACGCACATTCTCCATTTTCCATTAGCCTTCTTCACCATGACCACATTGGCCAGCCACGACGGGTAGTAGGCCTCCTTGATTATCCCAGCTCGTAACAACTTGTTTACCTCTTCCCTGATGGCTTGCTGCTTATCTGACGAAAACGCTCTTCGTTTTTGTTTGACTGGTTGGAATCCAGGATCCACATTCAGCTCGTGCATGGCTATTTCTTCCCTAATTCCCCTCATATTTTCTACTTGCCATGCAAAGATGTCGGTGCTAGCGCGTAGAAGATTAAGCAGGTTGGCCCGTTCCCCCGGGGTCAGTTGTCTTCCTATCTTAACTCTCTGCTCGGGAAAGGAAGGATTGATAACGACTTCTTCTAGCTCGTCGATGGGTTTCAGTTCGGGGCTTTCCCTAAATTGCAAGGTGTCCACGATAATATCCGTTATTTTTTCCACCTCCTCTCCTTCGATGCATGGGGCTTCCTCTTTGATTCTGCCACTTACTTCCCTCTTGAGGCTGATGATTTCTCTGGTAATTTCCTCGTCGGAGTTCACCTCATTGATAACCCCGATATTCATCGCTTCTCGGGTTCTGATCGTTTTCGAGATGGTAACTTTTTCCTCGGGGGTATCAAGCTCATATTTCCTTTTCGCCTTTCTTGTTTCTACGACATACTCCAAAAATTCCGTGGCCCGTCCACAGAGACACCCTATTCCAGCTGGTGTGGGGAATTTGACTCGTTGATGGGGTAGAGAGACGACCATACCCAATCTCACTTGGCTAGGAACTCCCAAAATGGCGTGGTAATCGCTGCAGACATCGATGACCATGAATGTCACGAACTCTTGAACTTTGAATGGGACGGTACCGAGTTCGACCAGCAATTCCACCGTACCCTTCACCTCCACTTTGTGGTTGGTAAATCCCTCTAAGCGACCTGCGTATGGGACGAGCATACTATCGGATAGCTCCATATCTCTAAAGCTTTTATAGAAGAGTACGTCTCGAGCTGCTCCTGTATCAACGAGGAGTCTGTCGACTATGCAATTATCAATTCGCCCCTCCAATATGATGGGTTGTTCACGGGCCGTTCGACTGGCTGCAAGCTCGTTGGGTGAGAAGGAGATGGTTTCCTCTTTGTTGTTCCAAGCTGGCACAAAAGGGACTTTCTTCAAACTATAAATCTGGCTCTTCAAGGTCGTGATGGACAGGGCTTCATCGCTGATTACCCCGATCTTTTTACGAGGAGCCCGCTCTTCGTGGTGCTCGTCAGCCTTCCCTCTGTTCTCTCTTTCCCTTTTAGCCTCCCTTTTAACGAATTGCTGGAGCTCGCCTAAATCAACTCGCTGCTGAATAGCTCTTTTCAATGCCAAGCAACTTTCTGTTTCGTGGCCGTAGTCCCTGTGAAAGGAACACCATCTTCCTGTGGCGCGCCTGGACTCCTCGTGCCCCTTCATAGGACGAGGTGGATCTAGCTCGACTACATTCATAATCTCTTTCCTCGTTCTGGTTAAAGGGGTAAAATTATCCACCTTATCCTCCTTAAACTCGCTTCCGCGGTTGTAGCGCTCTGTCCCACGACTTCGATTTTTTCCTCGCCGAGAGTGATAATCTTTCTCATCATAGTTCTTGCCATCTGCCGTATCAGATTCAGCTCGTCCCTTGCCCTTTTCTTTGTTGGGTTCTTGCTTAAGGGCTAGCTCAGCTAGAGCAACTCGGTATGCGCGCTCATACATATCGCCTTTGGTCTCCGGAGGTCTCACATCAAATTCAAATCTGAGTTTCGGGTCACTCATGCCAGCTGTAAAGCAAACCATCACCATGTCGTCGGTGATGCCCTCAATCTGTTCAGCAAGGGTTCTGAACCTCTGATAGAAACTCATGCTCGTTTCATTCTCTTTTTGCTTCACATTGGCCAAGTCGGTTGGTCGTTTCTTGTGGTCACCCGATGTAGAGAAGTTTTCGACAAACTTTTTCCTCAGCTCGTCCCAGCTATCAATGCTGCCCGGAGGTAGAGCTCGGAACCAAAACAACGCGGGCCCATTTAAAGTGCTGACCATTGCCTTGCAGAGCACATCGTCGTCGTGAGACACTAGGGCCATGATGGCTTCAAAAGTGTGGATGTGATCACGGGCGTCCTCAGACCCAGTATACTTGCCTAATGATGGGAGTTTCAAAGTAGGCTGAGGAGGGCTCTCTAGAATCCACTGGGCAAACGGAGCCATGGTATTCGCCAACTTGGTCGTCGTTTTCTTCGCTTTTTCCATCTCATGTACTCGCCTCTGTAAGTCCAAGATCACGGCATCTCGGGCGTTCGGATTCCCAGATCGTGCTGACTCTTGATCATCCTCACTCCCGTGCTGAGAACGACGCGCAGAGGGATTACGGCGCGGCGCCTGATTTAGATTGTCATTGCGAGGTGGGGGTGGAACTATTCCTTGACCAAGGATATTGCCCGCTCCGATGTCTCCAGCCCGATCCTCACGCCGGTGCTCCCGATGAGACGAGACTTCTTGCTCTAGATCTAGAACCCTGTCGGCATCCCTGATGGCATTCACGTTGGCCAGCGGGGCGTTGCCACAAGGCTGGAGAGGAACACGTGGCATAGAGGGCAAGGGTGGTAAATTCACCATGTTCTCTGGGCCTAGGGCTTCCAAAGCTCCGTACAGCTCTTGAATTTGCAACAGCAAACCCAAACGGTAATTCACCGCCGCCGCCTGCGCAGCCGCTCCCCTGGCCAGGTTTGTAACACTTGGTCCGGCCTCGTCATGAGGAATGGTGGTGGTACGCTGAGCATAGATTAACGGAGGGTTTCTGGGCATGTTCAGCCGTTCACTGGTGGGGTGAGCCGTCGGTGGCGGTGCGCTGTCTCTCATTTCATTCACCTGGGACGGCGCATTTCCAGCTTGCGAGCCTAAGCGGGCGGCCTGATCTCTAGTCAGCACTCCGGTAGGCGGCTGAAGAGAAGGTTGGAAAGGTTGGGAATCTCCGGGAGGGATGAAGACTCCGGGAATGTGAAGGTACATAGAATGGGTGTTCTCAGCATTTTCAGCCATTGGCTTGTCGGAACCACCAGAAATAAAGAGCAGGGAGGAGTTTCCTTGATATTGCTTAGGCCTTAACAAGCTATTTCAAATTTCCCGGCATCGGAACCAATTGATCACGCACAAAATGTGATCAAAGGCCGGAATGGCGGTTTGGATACTCAGAATGCTTAGTTAAGACCTGCAAAATGAAAACCGTGAGCTTAGCCGGGGTTGCACCGGCGAAGACCCTCCGGCGTGAGAGTAAATTAGTCTGCTCTGGAATGAAGTGTTGAGAGTAAAAAATGAATGAGAGAATCCCCCTAAGAAATAGATGATGGACTCCCCCTTATAGGAGGCTGACCTTCTCTCCAAGTTATGGATAGGATGAGGTCAGCTTTGTCCTTGTCTGAAGTCACTCAAGTCATCCTTATCCATAGTAGGGTTTCGAGTTGGGGACTGAAGCCTAACTAGCCTTAGTGGGCCGGGCCCAAGCAGAAGGGAGCGGTCACTGGGCTCTTCTAGAAACCTCGACTGGTTGGGCGTCACGAGCTGGACCAACGACCTAATTGACTGGGTAACTTCCTTGTCCGTAGGTCGGTGCTAGTAGCTCGGCGCATTACACGAGCTGAAACGGGTTGACAGGCGAGCTGGTCTTTGAATACTTCTAACAGATTCTACTTGGCCTTCATCCCAGATCGGTGGACGAGTTGGGCTCAAGCGTTAGGCCCATCCGTGGGCCAGCCCTGACTATGCCCGGTCAACCTCATAGGCGGCCTGTAAGGGTAATTCCTTTCAAGGCCCAATTTTACTTCAGGTATTAATATATTGAGACTAAATTTTCAGCCATATTCAAAAAATAAAATTGTTTTTCTTAATTCTATTCTTTATTTACTTATTAACTATTCTCCCTCCATCCCATAACAAATACTAATGTTGCTCATTTTTCTTTTTGGTTGTCTCATAACAAATGGTGCTATCCAAAATGGACAAACATATGTTACATTTATACTATACATTACACAATTCCTACTTCACTCATAATTTCAATTCGATTTTTATACTCCGATTCTACCGCACTTCAAATAAAAGCCACAATAAAATAGTTGGCCTAGGGCAATGGCGGATCCAGGATTTTAGGTCAGGGGGTCAAAATTTTGTATAACGAAAAAATTAAAAACACAAAAGTAAAGACAATAAAATTTAACGAAACATATAAACCCTAATTTTTTCCCTCTCCTCAAGTTAGGAGCCGATATGGACAAATTGTCATCCCTAATACTCCCCCGAGGTCGAAACATTAGCTACTTAACTATATCGCTATTTTTTAATTGAAGTCAAAATAATCATTTCATGAAACAAATTATCATGTAATTTAAAAAATCGAGAAAATTAATCAAACAAATAAAATTGTCAACAGCCACATCCAAGATTGTGAAATGCAAAGTGGAGGTGCTAACTGCTAAGCCATTGGCAACATTTTACCATATTAACATGAGGTGTTAGAGTAGTAATTCGCACTCATATTGGATAGAGTTTATACATCCACAATAACATTTCAGAACATTGATCCCTCAAGAAGAGTCGACGCTTGTTCATATGCGAAGTATGATTAAAATCATACTTCGCATATGATTCCCAACTACCTCCCAACCAAAATTTTAGAGCTTAAATTACCTTAACCTCATACAACTTCATAATTTTGATTCACTTTATTTTGACTACATGTATAAAATTAGAAATTACAAATCCCCTTCAAGGTTACTCAGGAATTTCAATTAACCTTAAAAATCTATAATCTTGGCTAGCCTTCAAGATTTTTCGAATAATATTCATTTTGTTGCTGGAAAATCCTCTTTCAAAGTTAATTAATGGCTAAGAAATCAATAAAAATAAAAAAGGGTTTCCAATTTCAAAACCCTACCTTAGGGTTTTAGAAATTTGCGGGTTTGAGATGATGAAGGGAGAGAAACATGTACCTGAACTTAGTCTCCAGCTGCACCCTAGGCCTGAAAGACTCTTGAGTGGTTCCCGTTTGTTGGCGGCGGCGTCTTTGAGTCGCACTAGCAGGAGCAGCAGTCTTCCGTTCATCGACGAATTGCGGCCGAGTTGAGAGATGGGTGTATTGTGTAATTGTGGTTGAGGTGATTTAATCATATAAATTCCTTGTATATATACATGGGTTTGAGTGTAAAATTTGAGGGGGGTTAAATGCAATTTTTAGGGGGGTCAAGTTAAAATTTGCTACTACTTTTGAAGGGGTACCCCATAACGTGGATCCGCCCCTGGCCTAGGGCCCCAAATTCTACAGGACCGGCCCTGAATATCAAACACATTTAGTTACTATCCAATTAATTTAAACCGTATGAACATATAACAAATCATTAAAAGAAAATCAATAGAATGTTCTGTTGGCACATCCCACCATTCATGCGATTTGATAAGAATTTCAACACACTACACTTTGCTGATAAAAGAATAAACTAAAAACACTTTAAAGTGCCTCTCAATAAAAGAAATCATTTTGAAAGACAGAAGATATATTCATTATCATTTCAAAAAATAATATGAAAGACAACTGTCAAAAAAAAATATGAAAGACAAATAATCCATCATAGAAAACAGGTGAAAATAAAAGGAAGAAGAACTATATAGAAATAAGGAAGAACCGAAGAAAATAATGTAATCCAATGTAAAACAAAGCTTTACTTAATGCTTTTGGCCCATTAGAAGTATTCCAGATTTTCATTTACCCATGCTTCCTTTCACCTGGTCAACATTCTAATTTCACCTGGTCAACATTCTAATCTTCTCAAGTTTTTTTATCATAATTTTCCATGTCTCTATTTTTTTTTTCCTTTTTTGTGCGTGAAATTTATGTATGTATATGAGCGAGAAGATGGTTAGGGAACTGCCGCCCCCATTGTGAACTGTCAACAACCGTCTCCCCCATCACTCTTAACTTCCGTATCACCGTTAACTTCTGTTTATTTTATGACCGTAGGATCTAACTTTGAGAGTAAATCTGAGCCGCTTTTTATCTCAACGGTTATTTTCATTGTTTATTGTAATATAGACTAGTACTCCTACCCGTGCCGGTGGCACGGTGACAGTACAGAATGTGTCACAGTGTGGTTGAGATTAATGCATAGCCAAAGTCTAAAGTGGAAGTAGAAAAGAGAAGTGAAACTGCAAGAGAAGTGAAACTATTAGTAGGTACTACCTCTGTCCCAAAATAATGAATGTCTGAAATTAGTTTTAATCATCCATTTTGAGACAAAGGTAAGAGAGTAATAAGTAGTAAATTTAGAACTGTATAGCAATTTAGGAAATACTTTCAAAAGGGAAAAAAGAAAAGAAAAAAGATTGCACAGAAAACCATCGTATTTTTTTTTTAAGCGAAAAGGGCAATGCCCCCTAAAATTTATTGAAATGAAATAAAAAGTACAAAAAAGTGATGGGGGAAACCATCACAAAAAAATAAAAATTAAGATAAATAAAAAGGCTAAACTAAAAAAGAAGGAAAAAGATCAAATAAAATGCCTTGTCGGCTTCCAAGACCTTTTCGGCTTGTTATTCTTCGAGCCAGATTTTCCTCGTTTTCCTTTGACTCTTTGAAAGCCGTCTTCATCATCATAGTAATCCTCCAAATTTCCTCTACCTACCATTGGAGCCGAAGGATCAACAGAAACTCCTCCAACCATACCTCCATAAAGTCGAGCGTCGTCAAATGCCGAAGGAGATGTATCAGATAGACCGCCTTCCGGTTCAGAATCATATTTTTCCCTAATGGTAAGAGATTCTTTTAGATTTTTTGGATTGATATATTCGGGATTAAAATATTTGGGATTCGGAGTACGAGCTGAAAGAGGACGAAGGTTGGGAGCAGAAGAAGCTTGATTTTCTCTAAAAGCAGCCACTTTCGCCATGATAATTGCTTCAATATCTTCGTTTGAAGGGGATTCTCTATGATGATCCAAATTACCTAACCCCTCACCATGTGCAATTGGTGAGCAAAACGAAATGTAACTTAAAACTCTACGGGAATGCAGATTGATGAATGATGAAGGTGAAAAGAAATACTCCACCTTCTTTTGCTACCAATTCTACAGTCAACCATTTCTGGAGTATTGCAGTCCAGCATCCACGTAAAGTCTAAAGAACACCAAATTTTTAGAGTTACTAATATTAAAAGATGGAGGACTGCTTCCATAAAACAACGATCGAGATAGTAATGCAATCTGATTGTTCACACTATCTCTTTGTACCATTTCACCTTTTACAATATTTTTCTATAGGCAGTAACATAGCAATAGTGATACACCAACTATCAACAAACTTAATAAAAAAGATTTAATCAATAAAAAAATAGCTTTGGGACACCCATTTCATAATTAGATTCCAGCCATACATGATTGTGCACGGAAAGTTAAGAGGAGTGTTTGAGACCCGATTGCTCTGGGGCTCAGAAATACCAAAGCCCTAACCTTTTAAGTTCTTTGGAATCACTAAAGAGCTTCAAATTAGCTTAGAATCAGCCCCTGTTCCAACTTACATGCCCAATTAGAAGGGTTCCAAGAATCTGTCACATTAGTTGCAATCATACAGTTATTTCTCAGGAATAGGAAATAGTTAAATTGAAAGGAACAAAAACAAAACATAAAAACCAAAGGATTAACCATAATCAAATAAGTTAGTCAGAAGTTAATTTTTAGAGCACACCATAAATACAACGTAGCACATATTGTATTCAACATCTTTATGTGCAGATTCTTCCATATATTAACATGCATATCATGTGAAACCCCTTAAAATCAAATTAATTATTTTAACTCAAATCATAACAAAGGACCCTCAATTCTTGACTCTATATTAATCATAAAGTCCATACCAGTTCAATCTAACCTGAATGTAACCCACTCAAAACAAAAATTAAAAAGCCCCAACCTTTTATGACAAATAATACACAACCCATATAAATTAACAAAAATAATCAGCTACTTTCATGTATGGGAATCCAAAAGGCATTGCAAAAGGCATTGAATCATCTTTCAATCAGACTAAGCCAACCAAGAACCAATATTTAAACGATTGTAAATGTAAGTGAGGCAATTAAAATCACATCACAACCTCATCAAACTCAATGAATCGACTATAGAAAAAGAAAGATGAGGAGAGAGAAATCTAAACTTCAATGACATATAAAATGCAAACTCAGCGTAAGTTGGAAGCAAAACAAAAACTATATCTTACATTGAGCACTTTAGTGAGATTAATAGGCAAAATGGGGGCAAGAGGGGATGCTTACGGAGAACTGAGAAGATGAATGGCCGCTGGTGGGTCTTGTACGGGGACTAAGAGCAGGAGTTTCCTATGTTGATTTTAGGCGTCGGATGGGAGAAGGCGTAAACAAAACAGGATGGAGGAACAGAAACCGCCAAACCTTGGCCGTATGATCAGTCCATTTGATGATTAATCTGACGATTGAAAATAAAACAAAAAAGACCCATTACTAATAGCCCTAGGATCACAGCGGTTACCGATTAATCTGAGCCGCTCTTTGAGCCCGTTTGGTGTAGCGGCACGTCTCAAACGGGGTAAAAAAAAAAAAAAAAACTGCCGTTCGCTTACTAATCGTATCAATGGAGAGTTTTAGAGCGTCGCGTTCTGAAAATCTAGGCCCATTTTGGCCGCTCAAAATTGTAGCGTCTACAAAGAAGCTACAAAATAGAACGCTAAATATAATCTGTTTTCTCCCTAATACCCCTAAACCCACGTACATCAACCCTATTTTTTTCCTCAAAATCTTTTCCTCTCTACCTCTAGTGTGCGACGTCGGGGCTCTCTGTAAACCTATTGCCGTGAAGTTGACGATACAAGGTATGTTCTTCACTTTCTTCCTCTCATGTCTAGTTTAAGCAATTTGTCTCTCATGTGTTCAAGCAATCTGGCTTTGCATATGCATGTTCATAAAGTAAACCCTTCATATAGTAATGTCTCGACCTTAAGTAATTGTAGCAGACAAGATTTTTGTGAGATAAATGAAACTTCTAATTTGCAGCAATCGCAAAATATATAATCAAGTGCTTGAATAAATTTTGGTCAACAGAAGCATGGATATTACCACTACCCTATACTCCCTCTGTCCCAAAACAACTTGAAATATTTTGAATATTCACGGGAATTAAGGAAATATTATATATAATAAAAAGTATTGTGAGTAAAATGATTTAAGATTGGGATACTCAAAAAAAATTAGTGCAAGTTGTTTTGGGACGGAGTGAGTATACTTTGCAACATTTTATTTCAAATCAAGTGATTGGAATTGACAGAACTAAGAGTAATGAGTAACTTAATTAAAGTTCAAATATTAACATGAAAGTTGTTAGGAAAACTATCAGCATTTTGTTACTGAGAGAAGGTTGCAGAACCATTACTGCTTGTTACATAGAGAATACAATGTGTGTCATCTATCTGTGTGCCATACAAGTTTTTTTTTCTTTAATTGTAAAGCTTCTTTTTAAATTATATAGTTAATTGTGTATCTTTTAATAGTTGATTGTGTATAATTATAGTAGATGGCTCCTAATGGTAAAGGGAAAAAGGTCCAAAACATAAATGATGAAAGTCAAGATGTTATTGAAGTGGATGGGGATGACAATGATAGAGCCTCTTGGGATAGTTATTTGCATAAAACGTTTATAATACTTTGTGTAGATGAGAAAGAGAAAGGAAACATGCCAACAACACACTTCAGTTCTCAAGGTTGGGAAAACATTGCCACACGCTTTTTGGAAGAGACTAAAAAATCTTATACTCGTGGCCAACTAAAAAACCATTGGGATCGTATGAGAAAAGAATGGCAAGCTTGGATTATGATAAAATCAAAGGCGACTGGTCTTGGCTGGGACCCTGAGAAGAAAACACATGTGTCATCTAAGACTTGGTGGGACGAAATGGCAAAGGTATATTCCTATTTGATTTATATTGTTTGATGCTGTTAATGATGTTGATTTTCTCAAATTTATAATGGCTGCACTTCGTTTTTTCAGGTTAACAAGCGGGTTTTACCATTTAAGAAGAGGGGTTTAGAACATGAGGAAGACTATTTTATCCTATTTTCTCATGCTACAGCGACAGGGGATAATGCTTGGGCACCAAGTCAAGGCCTTCCATGTCGCGACCCGAAAACCCGTCTCTATTTTATTAATAAATAATTAATTATTTATTTATTTATTTGATTATTTATTTATGTACGCATTTTATATCTCATAATATTAATTTGTGTCTAGCATTATTTGGTTGATATTGTGTTAAGTGTGAAGTAAGGGAATTATTAGGAAAAAGGATATTAAGGGTAATAGTAGTAGTGGTAGTAGTAGTAGTAGAGGGGGCCTAGGTGTAACTTTTTAAAATAATTTTAACTACTCCCTCCCTACTCCCCTCTTCTCCCTCACCTCTCTCCCTCACTCTTCCTCACCTCACACACTGCACATCTCTCTCTCTTTCCATGGAAAAGGTAAGATTTCCCCTCCCTTCTTCCTTCATTTTAGTCATCTTCCTCTCATCTTTTCTTGGTACTCATTTTATGAAATGTGTTTAGATCGTCGATAGGATCGTCTAGGGCTAAGAATATTTGAATTCCGTCATCTTTCATAAAGTTCAAGTAAGTTACTTTTCCCCCATTTTTATGCTAAAATGTTCATCTTTAGTTTATATAATGCTTTAGTTCATATATATGTCATTTTTGTTGAGTTTGGAATTTATTTGTATTTTGTTCATCTTTTGTGATTTTGAGAATATTGGGATCAAATCTTGGTTTAGGGTTGCTAGATGATGTTATTTAGGTTCCTTATAGGCTTATATGTTGTTTTGGGTACTTGGGTATGTTAATAGAAGTGTTGGAAATGTTGGGTTTGAATTGGGTAAGGTTTTGTTTGATTTTTGGTAAGAACTTGATGAACCCAGCAGTTTTCCGACCTAGATTTCCTTCCGGGCGCCCGCCTGTGGTGTTCCGGGCGACCGCCCGTGATGCCCCAAGCGCCCGCTGTAGACACCCCGCCTTGGACCGCTCACCCCGATTGCACATTTGATTTTGTGTTTCTCCCCATTTTAAGTGTTTCTCGTTAGTTTCTGTCACTTCCGTTAAGTTCCTGACTGACTTCGTTAAGTCCAGGGACTAAACTGAATGACAGGGCTGACTTTCTAGTCCATTCTGTCAAAATTGCCTTCTCTGAGTCGCGCGCCTCCGACACTAGGAGACAGGCGCGCGCGCCTCCCCCCCCCCCCCCCCCAAAGCAGGAAACGCGCGCCTCTGTGCGTCAGTTACAGATTTCTTGCCAGGATTCCCTCCCTTGCTCAATTTACAGGATTTTGCCCGGGAAGGATTTCTTGGTGACTGAGTTTTGGCACCAAAAACACCCCTCTTTCACCTATAAAAACCTCTCTTTACCTCCATTTTCAAGGACCGGAAATTGAACTTACAAAAACTATACCAAAATCACTTTCTAAAGGTTCTCCAAGGATCTCATCAAGCAACATTTGAAGGTCTTCGAATTGTAGGTAAAAGTCCATCTTTTCCTTTCTTTTCTACTTCATCTCCTCTCTCTCTTTTACTCTAATCAAATGTGCAATCACCCAAATCATTTTGGGACATGACTCTAATGACCACCTCATCTCATTGAGGTTGGTTAAGGAGTTATCTCCTACATTCCAAACTCTATTTTAAACCCCCCTTTTCATGACTTAAAGAAGAAGAAGAAGAACGTTATTATTCATGTAGATTTTGATCAAGCAAGACCAACTTTAGTTGGGCGAGATGGGTGTTTCGGTACTTCCCATCTCGTAATCTAACCCCCGAACCTCAAAACAAAGAATCTCTGTTTTCGTAATCAAACTTAGGCTACAATCAATAGGTTTTTCTTATGTTACTCAAAACATAGGTGGCGACTCTAAAACAAGTTAGACATCCTAAGATAATTCACCGCTCTAGCCAAGCCGTGGTTCCCCGGGGTATCTACAGTGGCGACTCCGCTGGGGATGTTAATTGAGGGTTAAACTTGCATTCTGATCGAAATCTACATCTTTTCTGGACATTCTGATTCCTGATGGGGGAGGCGCGCGCGTCTGGCCTCTCAAGCCTAAGGCACGCGCATCCCGCATCAAGAACCAGAATCGCCCACTTCTTCATGTTCTTCATCTTCTTCTTCTGCTATTCTGCACTAATCACTTCTGCAGGGGTTACAATATGAACATAGGACCAGGGCAATCCCCTGAGTCCAAAGTCTGACATTCTGACAGGTGTGCCCAGAAGCGCGCGCCTCCCATAAGCATTACGCCATGCGCGCGCGTCCCACATCAGCACTCAGAGGCGCACGCTTCTGGGTTGATTCCCAGAACAGAGACAGGTTTCAGTGACTGAGCAGAACAGCGGGGTGTGGGCACAGTTGCCTGCATCAGAACAGAATTGAACCCTCGAACTGTTTTAATTTTGTGTTTTATTTACCGGTCACACGGGTGATTCGGGAGTTGTAATTTTATGTGCTTATGTGTTTTGTGTGTTTTTCTTTCTTTTCAAAAAAAAAAAATATATATATATATATATATATATATATAAAAAATTTGTCACTTGCTAGACCTCACACTACATGCACATATTCCTATGAATTGCTCACTATCGAGTCGCACAAGTCCAACCCCAAACCCGTCGAGGCACGTCCTAGAAAGTTTCAAGCTCCACCAGACCTTGGCTCTTTCGAAGCGGTAAACCTCAGCCCATGGCGTAGTTCAAGACTACATGCCGGGGGTGACCTTTTGTGAATACGTGTGTTTGAATTTGAGATATTCATAGCAACATTAAAATTATGAGAGTCGCCACGCCGTTTTAATTATAGCCAAAACATTGAGAAAAAGCATGTTTAATGGGTTCGGGGGTCAAATTACAACAAGAGAAGAATATTGAACGTTATCACTCCTATTGCCCAAATTGATCGGTCTTTCTATCATGATGCGGTGTATGTAGTGTGTTAGTGATTGAGACCGGATCCGAAGATTGTCTACGTTCCTCTCAATGTGAGAAGCTCAGGTCAGCGTAGTTCGAGAAGAATTTAGAATAGGCAGAAGAATCGGGATCATGCATAATGAGGGGGAATTACCTAAAGTTTAGGGTTTAGAAGTAGTTCCTAGATCATCCTCGGGTTGATGAACCCTAGATCATCATCGGCTATGAAATAACATGTAATTATGAAGATCGCCACCCTAAATATAGCTTAAATAAGGTTTTAATCTATGAACACGAAGTACATGCGAAGAACATATTAGGAACATATGAATGAACATGCAAAGCATATGAAGAAACTATGAATAAACATGTACGAACATGAATATAAAAGATCTACATTAAAAATAATGCAAGAACATGAAGAAAAAGTTACAAAACTTACCTATGTTGGCAAGAAATAAACCTTGGATCTTCTTGAGTGTTTGAATGCTTATTAGAGAGCAAAATAGTGTTTAAGAACTCCAAAATTCGTATTTAGAGCTCTCCCAATCGGACCCTAAACCAATAGCATGGGATTGGTTTATATAGTAAACTGAGGGGAAGATCTGACGGTCCAGATCATCTGGGACAAAGGTGGCCGCCTGGCCATGATTGAAGCCGGCTACAAGAGTGGCCGCGTGGCCAAGATCAACGCGCAGCAAGGTTGGCCGCGTGGCCAATTCTGCAGGCTGACTTGATTCTTAAGCTAGGGTTTCTGCATGGTTTTAAGGAAACCATTTATTACCTATTTTGATAGATTTTGTCATAAATGAGATATTTCGGGAATCCGGGACAAGTCTTTGCAAGGTTTCTAATTCCTATAAAGTCCTTGTACTTTTGGGAAAGTCCTAATAAACTCATTTTCAGGTCGGGTACTAACAGTAGCCCCTCGGCGACGCTTCTTGCAAGGCAATGTGGGGTCGACGATAAAAGAAGGATCCGTCTAAAACATGAGTTTCAAAACAGATGAAAGGTAAGGGAACGGCTGAACCTTGGCAGGCGACCTACGTATCCGCGGGGGAATCAAGCCAAACGTAGTTCAAAGCTGATGGAAAAATTGGGAAGGACTGTCCTCTGATGGGGAGCAACGTCTTTTGTTGGGGAAAATGCACCTGCTGGGGATGATAGATGACCGCGTCGGTCGAGTGGCTGGACCTTTTCAGGTTTCCTACGTATCCTCTGAGGAATCAAGCCGGTCGTAGTTCAGAGCGATTAGGGAAAAACGAGTTATCGGACTTCTGCTAGGGATAATAAACCTACGGGCACTATCCTGTATGAAGAACGAACATTCGTTAGGAAATGAAGTCATTTGAAGCAAGAGGGATAATGGATGCTGGATCTCTCGCAACAGAAACGCCGAGGCTTCTGCTGACCGCCAAAATAATAGATGCTGGATCTCTCGCAAACAGAAACGCCGAGGCTTCTGCCAATTGCGATCGATCTAGGATGCGTATGTCATAGAGGCGCCGAAGTCTCTACAACCATACGAATCCTAAGCAAATAATAGATGCTGGATCTCTCGCAAACAGAAACGCCGAGGCTTCTGCCAATCTCGATCGATCTAGGATGCGTATGTCATAGAGGCGCCGAAGTCTCTACAATCATACGAATCCTAAGCAAATAATAGATGCTGGATCTCTCGCAAACAGAAACGCCGAGGCTTCTGCCAATCTCGATCGATCTAGGATGCGTATGTCATAGAGGCGCCGAAGTCTCTACAACCATACGAATCCTAAGCAAATATTAGGAAATGCTAAAATAATAGATGCTGGATCTCTCACAAACAGAAACGCCGAGGCTTCTGCCAATCTCGATCGATCTAGGATGCGTATGTCATAGAGGTGCCGAAGTCTCTACAACCATACAAATCCTAAGCAAATATTAGGAAATGCTAAAATAATAGATGCTGGATCTCTCGCAAACAGAAACGCCGAGGCTTCTGCCAATCGCGATCGATCTAGGATGCGTATTTCATAGAGGCGCCTAAGTCTCTACAACCATATGAATCCTAAGCAAATATTCGGTGAAGAATGGAAATTTTAAGAGGCTTCCCGTACCCAAAAATAACGAACATCAGTCAAAATAGCGTTAAGGGCACCTACAATGGATGAAACAGGTCAGGGGTAAAAATGGGATTTTACATGCGGAGGCAAAGATGATGGATTGTTATGAAGTCGCAAACGGGATGAACTCTCGGGGAGTCACAAAGGTGATATACTCTCAGGGAGTCACAAGGGTGACAGACTCTCGGGGAGTCACAAAGGTGATAGACTCTCGGGGAGTCACAAGGGACTCTTTGGTGAGTCACAAGGGCAAAGGACCTTTAGGGAGACGCGAAGGAGATGGGCTCTCGGGGAGTTGCTAATATGGGAAACATGATCTGGGTTCCGCTTATCCTAATTTAGGAGGGAATGAGGCTACGAGCCATTGAGACCAAGGTGTTAGGTAAGGGAAATTTTTCTTGGTTGCCTAGAGGTAGGACCTAAGGCTTTTTAAGGAAAGGGAATAAGGAAGATGGTGATCTCCTAATCTTGAGATAGGGATGCCAAAGATGTCACGGCTTCTTGGGCTTTAGATTATGTCTTGGAGATATTGTGGGTTTCCTAGGCTTACGGGCTAGGGATTGGAGTTCATTTAAGCATGAGGAGAGTATTCTATCCTAGGCTTAGTGCTAGGGCTTGGAAATGTTGAGGTTTGGGAACTTCCTAGATGTTAGGGTTTCGAACAAGGGTTTGGAAACTGGTGTTTTAAGGACCATGACTCTCCTAGGGTTGGGACTAGGGTTTAGGAATTTCCTAGGTCTAGGAGGCTAGGGCTTGGAGTTGTGGTAGGCTCAGAGGTTGCAAAGGCGTTGGCTTTTAGACATAAGGCTAGGAGTTGGAAAGGTTGTGACTTCCTAGGCTTGAGACCATGGATTGTTGGGAAGAGGGATTGCTTTTGTGGAAGGTCCACTAAGATTGATGTTAGGGTTCACCATTTTCCGGGATTGGTGACTATGGCTTGGAAATGTTCGTGGTAACCTAGGCTTTAGGCTAGATTTTAAGGCTAAGGACTGTAAACTTCCTATATTTTGAGACTAAGGTGAAGGAATTTCCTAGGTCTAGGACTAGGGTTTGAAGGGAATGTTGAATCCTAGGCTCGATGATAGAGTTTAGTGAGGATATAGTCTCCTAGGCCCTGCGGCTAGGGTTTAGAAAGAGTGCGACTACCTAGGCTTGAGGCTAGGGTTTGGAGCGAATGCGAGTACCTAGGCTCGAGGCTAGGGTTTAGAGCGAATGTGACTACCTAGGCTCGAGGCTAGGTCTTAGAGCGAATGCGACTACCTAGGTTCGAGGCTAGGTTTTAGAGCGAATGCGACTACCTAGGCTCGAGGTTAGGGTTTAGAGCGAATGCGGCTTCCTAGGCCTGAGGCTAGGGTTGATTAAGTTTTGGACAGGGCATTGTATCCTAGGTTTTGGGTTAAGGTTTAATAAGACGGGGGATTAAGATTGTAAATCTCCTAGGTTTCGAGACTAGGGTTTCGGGAATTTGGAAATGATGTTGCATGCGGGGCTTTGGAAATTCCCTAGAACTTGGGCTAGGGTTAAAGAGGATGTTGCGGTTTCCTAGGCTTAAGGATATGTGACTACTTAGGCTTGAGGCTAGGGTTTGAGGAGGATGCGACTTCCTAGGTTTGAGGTTAGGGTTTGGAAAGAATATCGACTACCTAGGCTTGAGGCTAGAGTTTGGAGGGAATGTGACTACCTAGGCTCGAGGGTAGGGTTTAGGAAGGATGTGGCTTCCTAGGATCGAGGCTAGGGTTTAAGAAGGATGTAACTTCCTAGGCTTTAGGCTAGGGTTTGGAAGGATGTAATTACCTAGGCTCTAAGCTAGGGTTTGGAAGGGATGTAACTACCTAGGCTCGGGGCTAGGGTTTAGGAAGGATGTAATTACCTAGGCTTGAGGCTCGGGTTCAGAGAGAATGATATGACTACCTAAGATTGAGGCTAGGGTTTAGAGAATGTGTTTACCTAGGTTTAAGGTTAGGGTTTGGAGACCGAAAGCATTTGAAGGTTTGTCTTGGTTTAGACCGACCAAGTTTGAGGTCTAAGAGTGTTGCGGTTTGGGGCAGGTGAGATTGATACCTCATGGCTGGATAGGCTCGATAGGTTAGACCTAGGCTAGAGTGCTAGGGTTTATCTAGGGTAAGACTCAGACATGTGTTAAGGAGACCGGGGCCTAATGGAATGGTAGGCGTGAGATCTAGGAGATCGAAGGCTAGGCAGGGTAGCATTGGGACATAAGGCTTTCCAGCGGGTAAGTTTTTTGTCCTAGAGAAACCGCGTTATGGGTTAGGACCAAGCAGGATTGAGGTCGGCCAAGGATCAATGGATTGGGATTGGATGATCCTAGTACCTAATACGCATGTCGGGATTGGATCCTAGAGTGTTTAAAAGTTTAGGTTAGGTACGAACCATAGGTGCGGGAAATGGTTTTGGATATATGACCATGTTGGCGCTTTAGGTAAAGGGATTGAGTGTCCAAGACTTTGCTTGAGTACAATAGGTACCTAACAGGATTGGGTATGCTTAGGACTTACTTTTGTCTTAGAGGTCATGTGTGTGACTAAGCTCGTTTGGCAATTATGAAGGTAGGTTAGGGATGGGACCAAAGGTGTTTAAAGACTCGGGTTTTAACCTGATGGGTATTGGGATCCCTATGGCATGGCGTGGTGCGCAGGAGATCCTATGTACTTGAGCAAGGTTTGAGATTTGGCCTCGTTGGGGGAGCGATGTTTGAGATCCATGGAGTTCAAGGGTGGACCTTGTAGGTGGCGAGGTTTGGACTCGGCTTGGATTAAGTAGGTTAGAGTCTTTAAGGGGTTGAAGGTCAGACTAGGAAGTCTTTTGAGGCTAATGGGTGACACTAGGTTGGTACTTGGTAGGTTTAAGAGTGGTAGGGTCATGGCTTGGACATGAAGGGAGTCGGGAGACGTAGATGTGTCGTTTTTAGTCGGACCAAGTAGGCTTGGGAA
The DNA here is from genome assembly GCA_026119855.1 of Campanula takesimana. Lineage (NCBI taxonomy): Eukaryota > Viridiplantae > Streptophyta > Magnoliopsida > Asterales > Campanulaceae > Campanula > Campanula takesimana. The sequence goes on along the minus strand of JAOWBW010000017.1, from coordinate 2,365,679 downwards.
TTAAAGAGTCCAAAGGGTGGAGGTCTAAGGTTATAGACCTAGAGAGTGGACAGTTTTGTGATCTAAAGGGTTTAGGAGTTGAGACCTAATGTGTGGATCGGATATGCTAGAGACCTATAAGGTAGGTGTTTGGCGGCCTTGCATGGACTTGGGATCTAAGGGATCGTTCAACAGGTTAGACTGGGTAGACCTAAAAGGTTGGAACGAGGAGGATAAGAGAGCTATTGCTTAGACAAGGTAAGGATGAGTATGTGTTGGTAGGTTTGAGATCTAGGAGATCGGGTAGGCTCGGGACCGGTAGGTTCGGGACCTAATGGGTCACCCTAAGGATTTGGCTTTGGTTAACTGGTTTAAGGTCTGAAGTTTTTGGTAGAACCGGTTTGAGGCCGAAGGGGTCATGCTACGAACTTGTAGAAGGTCGAGCTAAGAGGTTATGATGTAACGTAGGTAAGACTCACCGGGTAGGTTTGGGACCTAGGTAAGACTGATCGGGTAGGCTCGGGACCTAGAGAGTGTATGGTGTAACTTAGGCAAGACTGACCGGGTAGGTTTGGGACCTAGGTAAGACTGATCGGGTAGGCTCGGGACCTAGAGAGTTTATGGTGTAACTTAGGCAAGACTGACCGGGTAGGCTTGGGACCTAAGGTTTTGAACCAGGTAGGTTGGGACCTAAGGGTATCCTATTGTGTAGGAAATAGGGTGAAGGACCGAGTCAACTCAAGAATCACGGAGATGGGTCTCAGATGGATCGAGGATGTTTTTACAATTTTGTGGAGACCGAGCGTGCGGGTTTATAAACAAAGTGTCGGGGAGGAGAAAACTTTATGAAAGTGTTATGATCTTATACAGATGCCTTATAATTAATTATGATTCTAATCAATCCAAATAGGTCGTCGCGTGCCGAGTTTGACGATGAGGGGTGCCCTTCTTCTAAGTGTATCCTTGTTGACGCCTCGGTATTCTCTGGGAAACCACATAGTCGACCCATTCCATTGGGGGTTATCTAATTTGGTGAGCGGGTACCCTCCCTCCTTTGAGAAACTCTACGTCAAGCTTGATGATGAGGGATGCCCTTCTTCTAAGTATATTCTTGTTGGGACCTCGGTATTCTCTGAGAAAACACATAGTCGACCCATTCTGTTGGGGAAGCCCCAGTTCGATAAGGGTGTAGAGCGGGGTATCCTACCTCCTTTAAGACGCACCCTTTTTTCTGCCTAGGCCGCCCTTTCGGGTTTTCAATCTAGCGGGCATCTTTTTTGCGTCATCTTTTTTTTTTTTTTTTTTTTTTTTGAACATCATTCAGTCGACTCAAAAAAGGAAAAATAATTGTTTAAACATGCGGGGGCATTTTGGTGATAGTGAGAGGGAGAGAGAGATAGTACTCGCATTTTGACTCTTTGGACAATTGAGTGTATATAAAAAGAAGGAAGCCCCTGCTTGACAGAAAGTAAGTGTTTAGCTCTTTCCTAGATTGTAGAACAGAAGACTTGTCGAGACATTTGAAAATTGTTTTATTCAAGATCCTCATTTGATTGCTCGAGAATGGACCTCGTTGATTAGTTAATGAGTTATGGTTAATTGGTAAGCAAGTAGCCTCAAATTAATAAATGTTTTGATCAATTGTGAGTGAAGAAGTCAGGAGTAGAAATATGGGGGAAGAGAGAAGAGAAGGAAAATTGGCTACGAGGTGGGTTGTGTATATTTTGGACCGAACCGGGAGATTGCCTACGTTCTCCTCAAGGTGAGGAGCTCAGGTCCGCGTAGTTCGGGGATGACCCGCTTGACGATGGTGTCGGGTTTCAGTGGGTATGTGTGGGAGGAAAGAAAAGAAAGAAAGTTGGCCCAAGGTAGGTTATGTTTGGCTTTGAGTGGTTGCCCGGTTGACGATGAAGTTGGGTTTTGAGTTTAGGGGTGTGAGGTTCGTTTGAGGTGAGTTGTTCTTTGTAGCTCATTGCGATGGATTACTCCTTTGTAGTTGTTGCAGTGGATTGCTCCATCGTAGTTGTCATGGGTTGCTGCCGTTTATCTACTTTGTAAGGAAAGAAAGGAAAATAGAACATTTGAGGTGAAAAGAAAATGGGACTTTTACTTTTCCATGGTGATAGCCCTTCTATTTTTCTTTTTCTTTTTTATTTTATCTCTTTGTGCACACCCTTTTTTTTCCTAGGCCGCCCTTTCGGGTTTTCAACCTAGCGGGCTTCTTTTTGTGCAATGCTCTAACTTTTGCCTAGGTCGCCCTTTTGGGTTTCAACCTAGCGAGCCATATTTTTTTTTTTTTTTATATTTGTACATGAAACATTGGGCAAGACAAGCCCCTAGTTTGCTTTCGCCTCTCTCGATTGCGAGGTAGCTTCCTTATAGTTCAAGCGGCCTTTTGCTGGCGGCGGGCATCCTAGCCCCTTGATTTTCACTGTAGAGCTCCATTGGATTATCACGTGCACCAATTAATGGCATGAATGACTTCGTGCACTTGTCTTACATTTGTGATGGAATACGGACAGCCCCAGTGTAACGGCATGTAGTACTCATGAAGGGAACAAACCAACCCTTTAAATTGTGGCAGCATGGATGTCTATTTGATTATGAGCAACCGCAGTCCATTTCTTTGTCACGACCTTATAAAAAGGGGTCTGATGGTGGGATGAGAGGCGTATGAGGATAGTGTATGGGAGAAGGTGTATATAGAGAGTGTACATGAAGTGTGTACAAGGAGTGAGTGTACAGAGAGAGTGTATGGGGGTAGAATGTGGAGAGAAGAGAAAGTGATTTGTTCATCTCAATTGATCAAAGCATTTGTTATCTTGAGATTAATTGTTTACTTAGTTATGCGAATGGTTTGTGGGTCCATTTACCTTTTAATGAGTCGTCATTAATGATTAAGATTAAGATTAATTCATCATATAAAGATATAGCAATCAAGTTAAAATGGTGAATAAGACAATTTTCATAGAATTGATTTATGCAAGATTATGTCTCAAGTCTAGAGAGAAAAGAAAAGAAATAAAGACCCTTTTATTGGAACTAAAAGATTTAAACTGACTAGTCCGGGGTGGACTTTTACTTAAAGAAACAAAAATCGTCCAAGGTGAACTTTTGACTAAGGACACTCTAGAACCTACGAAGACTGAATGACCCTTTTCTTTTCTTTTATTTAAGGAGGTAGTCCCAATTTCCTCTTTTGCCCATGCCCATGTATTTCGTTGGCGGGTGATGGCTCCGCTGTCAATGAGGCTTTGAATCTTTCTCCTTAATTGGAGGCAATCTTCGGTGTCATGCCCAATGTACTGGTGGTATTGGCAGTGTTTGGAGGGATCCAAGCCTTGCTTCACCCTACTTGGTTCATAGTTGAACAAAGGAGACAACTTGCCGGCTTGAACTAGACTTTTGAAGAGTTTGGCTAACGGCATACCCAAGTCATTGTACTCGCGTTCGTCCTTCCGAACTGTCTTTGAGGGTGGTTTAGGTACCGGTACCTGTCGTTGATGAGTAGTCTTAGGAGGCATCCCAACGGGGGAAATCTGTGATGGCCCATACATTTGAGGAGCGTACGGGTGTTGAAATTGAGCAAGAGGGAGAACTCGGTCGAGGTAATCATAAATGCAATAAATATCAGAGTGAAGGCGCTTCTCGGTGTCCTTTAGAGCCTTGCACATCTCTTTTTGAAAGCGGTCGGCTTGCTTGAGGAGGACAGTCTCAAAGTAGGCTTCTTGTTCGTCGAGAGCGGTCCGGAAGAGGGTTGCTTGCTCGTTGAGGATGGTCTCGAAATGGAGCGCTTGCTCATTGAGATCAGTATTGGTGTGGAGAGTTGTCTCGAGACCTTGGGTAATAGCTTCATTTGCAACTTCGATGTTCCTTTCAACATACATGATGCAGGATCTACAATAGTTGTGGGGGAATTATGTCTTTAAATTGAGCTTAGATTTATAATTAATGACAAGGCATCGTTATAAAATCACTTTTGGAAAATAGTCGGTCTCCACACTTTGAAATGCTTTTTTGACAAGAATTTGAAAGTTTGACCGGGCTGAAGTTGCCTACGTTTCCCTTACCATGAGGGAGAGGTCCCACACAATAAGAGGCTCAGGTCGCCGTAGTTCGAGTCAAGTTAGACTTTTAAAAAGAGGTGAGAGATGACCATAGGGGTCAAAAAGAGGGAGATGACTCGGTCCTTGGTCAAGCATGGGTGAGGAAGACCTATAGGAGTTGGTTTTAATTGAGTAGGGTATGGTTTGACCTAAGGTTTGACCTAAATTTGACCTAAGGTTTGACCTAAGGTTTGACCTAAGGTTTGAGACAAGAAGTGGTTCAAGCTAGGATGCAACGATAATGGTGGGTTGACCTAGATGGGTAAAGGATAGGTCGACCTAAATGAGAAGGGTTGGATTGACCTATATGGTGAATGAATCAAGATAGCGGGTTGTAGCGGTTTGCCTATGGGATGATCTAAGCGGGATGGACATGGTTTGACCTAAGCGGGTCTAAGGTTGACTTATTCGGGTTGGTAGACTAAGGAAGGTTAGAGATTGACCTAGATGGATCCAAGATAGGTAAGTCGACCTAAGCGGGTCCCGGGGTGACCTTGACGGGTCAAAGGTGAAGGGGTAGTTTTAACCTAAGACGGACAAGTTGACCTAAATGGGTCAAGGATGGTGTGTGGACCTAAACGGGTTGACCTATGTTGGTCTGGACGACGGTGGGTCAAATAATGACCTAGGTGGGTCAAGATGACGGTTTGACCTAAGCGGGTTAGGACCAAAGGTAATTGGGTTCACCTATGGAATCAAAGATTGACCTAAGAGGTTGAAAACGGATAAGGTTGACCTAGGATTCCAAGTTTGACCTAAGAGGTTGAAGGTGATTGGGTTGACCTAGGAGGTCAAAGGTTGACCTAAGAGGTCAACGGGTGATAATGTTGACCGAGGGGTCCAAGGGTAGACCTAAGAGGTCAAAGGTGGATGAGGTTGACCTAAGAGGTCAAAGGCGGATGAGAATGACCTATGGGGTCAAAGGTTGACCTAAGAGGTCAAAGACGATAAAGTTTACCTAGGGGGTTAAATGTGATAAGGTTGACCTAGGAGGTCAAGGGTTGAGAAGGTTGACCTAGGCGGTCAAGGGTTGACCTAAGAGGTCGGAGGCGGATAAAGTTGACCTAGGCGGTCAAGGGTTGACCTAAGAGGTCGAGGGGTGACCTAAGAGGTCGAGGGTGATAAGGTTGACCTAGGAGGTCAAGGGTAGACCTAAGAGGTCAAAGGCGGATAAAGTTGACCTAGGGGGTCAAAGGTAGACCTAAGAGATCAAAGGTTGGTACGGTTAACCTAGGGGGTCAAAGGTTGACTTAAACGGATAAGATTGACCTAGGGGGTCAAAGGTTGACTTAAACGGATAAGATTGACCTAGGGGGTCAAAGGTTGGCCTAAGAGGTCAAAGGGTGGTAAGGTTGACCTAGGAGGTCAAAGGTTGACCTAGGGGGTCAAAGGTTGACCTAGGGGTCAAAGGTTGGCTTAAGAGGTCAAAGGTAGATAAGGTTGACCTTGGAGGTCAAAGGTTGGGAAGGTTGACCTAGGTGGTCAAAGGTTGACCTAGGAGGTCAAAGGTAGGTAAGGTTGACCTAGGGGGTCAAAGGTTGACTTAAACGGATAAGATTGACCAAGGGGGTCAAAGGTTGACTTAAACGGATAAGATTGACCTAGGGGGTCAAAGGTTGGCCTAAGAGGGCAAAGGGTGGTAAGGTTGACCTAGGAGGTCAAAGGTTGACCTAGGAGGTCAAAGGTTGGCCTAGGAGGTCAAAGGTAATAAAGTTTACCTAGGGGATTAAGGGTTGACCTAAGAGGTAGAGGGGTGACCTAAGAGGTCGAGGGTGGTAAGGTTGACCTAAGAGGTCAAGGGTAGACCTAAGAGGTCAAAGGCGGATAAAGTTGACCTAGGCGGTCAAGGGTAGACCTAAGAGGTCAAAGGCGGATGAGGTTGACCTAGGCAGTTAAGGGTTGACCTAAGAGGTTAAAGGTGGATGAGGTTGACCTAGGCGATCAAGGGTTAACCTAAGAGGTCAAAGGTGATAAGGTTGACCTAGGAGGTCAAGGGTTGAGAAGGTTGACCTAGGCGGTCAAAGGTTGACCTAGGAGGTCAAAGGTTGACCTAAGGTTGACCTAGGTGGTCAAAGGTTGATAAGGTTGACCTAGGGGGTCAAAGGTTGAGAAGGTTGACCTAGGCGGTCAAAGGTTGAGAAGGTTGACCTAGGGGGTCAAAGGTTGAGAAGGTTGACCTAGGCGGTCGAAGGTGAAGGGTAGACCCAAATGGATCGCAATGATGGCCCAACGGATGAGCGATGGACCTTAGAGGTCGCCTAGATGCAATGCACATTTTATTTTGCGAAAAGTTTTTGCATTTTTTTACATCCTAAATGGGTGGTCCGAGGAGTGTCCTAATCTCTATGTGTGGGTTGACACGGGTTAGGCTAAAGGTTCCCACCGCTCGCGTAACGTGCACGGTGAGTAGAGTAGACGAGTGACTCGAAAAATGTGAGGCAGTAGCGCACAAATTCCTGCACATCGAATACTCCGGGTAATAGGGACATGTGCAGTGCTGAACGGACTAGTGGTAGTGTGAGGCAAGAAACTAATTCTTTTTAGGGATAAAAGAGAGAAGTTTTTAATGTTAGGATGATGCAATGCAATGCATGAGAGAGAGAGAGAGAGAGAGAATAATGTACAAGGGAGCATAGCAGAGTTTTGTTTGACCCTAATACTAAAGCGAAGATAACAAGGGTACATGGCACAAGGTACAAGGTACAAGTATTAACATGGCGGAGTGCGCGGGTGCATGTGTAAACATGGCTTAACTGTAGGGGGTACGTGAAAACATGGTAAGTGTGCATGTGTAAACATGGCAGGTGTGTGCATGTGTAAACATGACAGGTGTGTGCATGTGTAAACATGGCAGGTGTGCATGTATAAACATGGCAGGTGTGTGTAGGATGCATGTGTATACATGGCAGGTGTGTGTAGGGTGCATGTGTAAACATGGCAAGCATCATGATGTGACGAAAGTTAGACCCACTAAGTTTGAAAAAGTTTCAAAGCAGTCCCCAGCAGAGTCGCCACTTGTTGGTAGTGGTGCCCTAGGCACGTTTAATAAACGTTGTAATTGTTATCATTTATTTCATATCAATAAAGAGATGTTTTGATTATTATTATTGTTCATGTTTACTTATAATAATCTCCGTCCCTAGTACTTGTTAAGCACTAGTATAAAGGCTAAATGATCATGCGATGATCATGTTAGATTTATGGGTACTTGTTTGGAACAAGGTACTGGACATGACCCGCTGTATGAGATTTATGTCATGGTCTATGTCGAACATATATCTCATATTAGTTATGTCATTTGAATCCTTAGACATGAAGTTATTATAGTCTTCCACTTGATGAACATTATGTTTGACATATTCAAACGCTGCCTTTAACCGGGAAGTTATAAAGGGTATGATTGGCATAATCGGATTCACGTAGGGAAGAATAATAAGCTAAATGGTTTTGTCGCTCTTCGGAGAGATGTCAAGCTTGGGCCTCTCGTAGGAATGGTGTTGATGAAATGTTCGGCCGGACTCAAATGAATTGATTGGATCAATGGCATTTGGATTATCAACATATTCGGAATCGAGAAAGTATTGAACAAAACAAGTTGACTGTTTGACCATGACTTGTGTTCAATGACGTCGAGGACAAAGGGATTATGACATATTCTAAAGGAATGCGAACTTGTATCTAGTTATACTATTTGGGTAGGTATGACGGTTTGCTAGAACCTAATCATATCTTATGGTTTCATGTTTGAACCCATTGCCAACTTAGTATAATCCTAGAGGGTCACACACAATAGAACGAATCTTTAAAACGACTAAATTGGAATTTTGGAAATTCTGGACATTCTGGGGAAGTGGACGACCGCACAGTGTCGACTGGGCGGCCGCACACTTAGCTCAGAATTGTACCAGTTTGTTTCAGATAAATGTGCGACCGCACAGTGTATTCTGGGCGGCCGCACAGTACTGTCGGCTGGCACTTTCCTAATTCGATTTGGAATGTCTTTTGACACAAGATTCCTATTTGGAATAGGTCTTGCTTGTGTATAAAAGGATGAGTTCGGCCAGAACTTGAGTAATAGCCTTTTGTGAGTCTCCAAAGAGTTTGAGAGAGGTTTTACTTTGTTCTAATACATCCTTGGTCAAAGAACAAAATAATACACAAGAGAGAAAAATTCCATATAGTTCAAATTCATTGTGAACACGTGTTTCACAATTTGGTCTAGCAACCAAGATCAAAGAAGTTCCTTTGATATTCGTTCGAAGTGTGGATACCGCTAGAGGGTGAAAATCATCATCTTCAAAGTTCTTGTTCAAGCTTTGTGATCGTGATCAAGTCTTCAAATCTCCACCAAAGACCAAGAGAAAATTTAATAGCCATCAAGGGTCAGTTTTATCCTATATTCATGTTATTATATTTGGTTTAATCATATGAACGGATCTATGGGCTTTGGGTTTCAAAATTTTAAATGCTAAATTCCGCTGCGCATGTTACTACGAAACCCAACAGTGGTATCAGAGCCCCGTTCATGTTGATTATTTCAATACCTAGATCATGTTATGTGTATATAAATTGTTTATGTGCCTTGCATGATGTGAATATTGGAATATATGACGTTTATATGTTATGTGATTTTATGTGGTTTATTGTTTTGCAACTTTAATCGCACGATTCAATCGCAATAAATAAATTATGATGGATTCAGAATTGTTGATTATTAATTTTTGATTGGATCAAAGTTTTAATAATCGGGGAAAAACGATTTTGAGACAAAATTTTCGAACTTGAAAATTCTGCACCTTCTGATGGCCATGGGCGACCGCACAGAAGATTCTGGGCGGCCGCACATTTTTTGGGCGACCGCACAGATCTTTTTGGGCGGCCGCACAAAGGGATCAGAAGGTCTGATTTTGGTCAAAAACAGAATCTGGAATTTTTCGAAAAATTCAACAAAACCAGTAACAGAACCAGTCCAGACTTGCTGATCTGAAATGGGTTTTGGGTAGTTTGTTTGTGTGTGGATTTTGGGGTTTGATTTTCCTATTTGTTTTAGTCTTGTGATTCTAAGATTGGTTCAAGGTTTGGATGGCTAATCTGCGTTCATCGAGATTGTGTTTCCCAAACTTGATCGCAATCAAAGTTTCAAAGATAAAACGAAGTTAGAATTATGAAGAGTTCATAATTGCTAAAATTGAGAAACAAAGTTCTTGATTCAATGATTGGAGATCCATGTGGAATTGTGAATGCAATTGGCCTACGTTCATCGAGACCATCTATTGCTTAGTTTCGGCCACATGGACTACTTTCTTGGTTTCTTGAATTAGTGCGGGATTGTGGTTGCCTAATGGCTTAGTTCGACCGCACTTCTTGTTGTCTTGATTTGTAAATAATAACTGAAGTTGAAATAGTCTCATCCTCATAATTATAGAGAAACTAATGACACATAAATATCATGCTTAAATTAATGGAGATTAATTTAGTGGCTAAACTTGATGTGTAACATGTTTATATTATGTGCTCATAAATGTGTTATATGCTATATGTGATGAACCTTCAAAGAAAGTTTTAATTCCTTCATTGCCATGCCATGATTAAAACACTTGTTTATATATGGGTGATTTTGATGTGGGTTCGCCTCCGCGAAGTGCATTGATTTTATTCATGTATGAGCAAGATGAGGTTCATTAATTTAAAGTGGGATTGCCTCCGCAAGGTGCATTAAATTGAATGGTTCCTATGCGTTTAAAATGGTTGGACTTAATTAGGCGTCAAAATAGTTTTGGGCCTAGGCAAAAGATGAGATTAAACATGCTTTTTGAAATTGGATTTCTCAAAGAATCTCATAAAAGGATCTAAGAATCATATGGGATATGATTGACATGATTGTCTACCTAATAAATTTAAGTTTTGAGCGGTCCGCCTCCGTGGACTCAAAAGTTAAATTAAAGTTGGATCTTAGCCCAATTAAATTATATTATGCATTGGATGTATATGAAGGTTATATAATTTAATAGGAGTATTTTCATTTGAAAAATACATTATTTATTTCTTTAATGAAAAATGTGTACTTATTAAATTTTGGAAATTTTGCATATTTGTAGATAATGACTAATAACACTCAATCAATGTCGTTGCGATCGATCCTTGAGAAGGATAAGCTCGAAGAGAATGGTACCAACTTTATGGATTGGATCCGTAGCATAAGAATCGTTCTTAGGTAAGAAGATAAGTTGTACATTCTCGATGGGCCTCTCCCCGCTGAACCACCGCCTACTGCCCCTAGGGTAGAAAGAGACAATTACAAGAAACATCGTAATGATTCTAGAGATGTAAGTTGTCTCATGGTTGATGCTATGTGTTCAAAACTCCAACAAAGTTTGGAACATTTGGAAGCCTATGAGATAGGCGTGGAGTTGAGAACCATGTTTCAAGAGCAAGCTAGGCAAGAGAGGTACAAGACCATTGTTGCATTCACTACTTGTAAAATGAATGAAGGGCAACAAGTGAGTCCTCACTTTCTTAAAATGAAAGGTTATGTAGAGCACCTTGAGAAACTTGGCTATCCAATCCCATTGGAGCTAGCCCTGGATCTCATTCTTAATTCATTGCCTAAAAGTTATAATCAGTTTGTAATGAATTATAACATGCATGGAATGGATAAGAATCTCTCTGAGTTGCATGGGATGCTCAAAACTGCAGAGATGAAAATTGTGGAGAAAGGTTCTCCCGTGCTCTTGGTTCATGATGGGAAGAAGGCTAGTGCCAAAAGAAAGGGTAAGAAAGTTGTCAAACCCAAAATAAGCAAGGCAAAGGTTGCCAAGGCTTCTGAGGTAAAACCCGATTCACAAAAGGATGCAATCTGTTTCCATTGTCAAGAAATTGGTCATTGGAAACGTAATTGCAAGGCTTTCTTGGAAGAGCAAAAGAAGAAGAAGGGCAGCAAGGCTGCGTCGACTTCAGGTATCTATATGATAGATATTCTCCTTTCTACCACTTATTCCTGGGTATTGGATACCGGATGTGGTTCTCACATTTGTCTAAATGTGCAGGGACTAAAGAATAGGAGACTGCTTAAAGAAGGTGAAGTAGATCTACGTGTGGGGAATGAAGCAAGAGTTGCTGCATTAGCCGTAGGGACTTATGAAGTCACTTTACCCTCCGGATTAATTCTTGTTTTGAACAATTGTTATTATGTTCCGGATTTAAGCAGAAATATTATTTCAATTTCTTGTTTGGATAATAAAGGTTTTAAGTTTCTTATTGAGAATAAGAAATTTTCTATTTATTTAAATGATGTGCTTTATGGTATTGCTAATTCATTTAATGGCCTTTATATCTTGGATGTCAAGAATGAAAATAATGACAATGTCTATCATGTAAATAAGAAATCTAAACCTAATGATGTAAATCATACCTATTTATGGCATTGCCGTCTTGGTCATATTAATGAGAAGCGTATCTCAAAAACTCCATGGGGACGGACTTTTAGGTTCATGTGACCTCGAGTCATATGATACTTGTGAGTCGTGTCTTCTTGGAAAAATGACTAAGACACCTTTTACCAAGTTGGGTGAAAGGGCAAGCGACTTATTGGGGTTGATACATTCCGATGTATGCGGACCATTAAGTAGCAATGCTAGGGGAAGATTTCAATACTTCATAACATTCACTGATGATTATAGTAGATTTGGGTATGTTTACCTAATGAAACATAAAAGTGAAACATTTGAGATATTTAGAATATTTCAAAATGAAGTAGAAAAACAACTTGGAAAAAGTATAAAATCACTTCGATCAGATCGAGGTGGAGAATACTTAAGTCAAGAATTTGATGATCATCTAAAGAATTGTGGAATAGTTTCACAATTGACTCCACCTGGAACACTACAATGGAATGGTGTGTCCGAGAGGAGGAATCGGACTTTGTTGGACATGGTTCGATCAATGATGAGTCAAGTTGATCTTCCAATATCCTTTTGGGGTTACGCCCTAGAAACCGCTGCTTTCACACTAAATCGTGTTCCAACTAAATCGGTTCAAAAGACTCCATATGAGATGTGGAGCGGAAAGAAGCCCTGTCTGTCTTTCATGAAGATTTGGGGTTGTGAAGCTTTTGTCAAAAGACTTGTCTCAGACAAACTTGCACACAAATCTGATAAATGTATTTTCGTGGGATATCCTAAGGAAACTAGAGGATATTACTTTTACAACCGTGAGGACAACAAAGTGTTTGTTGCCCGAACTGGTGTCTTTCTAGAGAAAGAGTTTCTCTCCAAAGAAATCAGTGGGAGTAAAATAAATCTTGAAGAAATTCGAGACCCAGAAAATAACATTGAACCAATAGTGGAACAAGAACAAGAACCACAAGGAGTTGTGGAACCTGTTCAAAATACACAAGCAACTCGCAGATCTAGTAGGTTACGATCCGAGCCCGAGAGATATGGATTTCTCGTAACGGATAGTAATGAGGTAGAAATCATTGAGAATGATGAACCGTCAACCTACCAAGAGGCAATGTCTTCTCCTGATTCGGACAAGTGGCTTGGAGCCATGGAATCCGAATTGCAATCCATGCAAGACAATCAAGTTTGGAATTTGATTGATGCACCCGAAGGTGTAAAAACCATAGGATGCAAATGGGTCTTCAAGAAGAAGACTGACATGGATGGGAAGGTGCATACTTACAAAGCTAGGCTTGTAGCGAAAGGTTATAGGCAAGTTCATGGTATTAACTATGATGAGACCTTTTCACCCGTAGCAATGATCAAGTCTATAAGAATTTTGCTTGCCATTGCCGCATATCATGACTATGAAATATGGCAAATGGACGTCAAAACCGCTTTCCTGAATGGAAAACTCCAAGAGGATGTGTATATGACACAACCAGAAGGTTTTGAACAAGATTCTAAGGTATACAAATTGCAAAGATCCATCTATGGATTGAAGCAAGCTTCTAGGAGTTGGAATCTCCGTTTTGATGAATCGGTCAAAGAGTTCGGTTTCATCAAGAACGAAGATGAGCCTTGTGTATACAAGAAGATTAGTGGGACATAGTGCTATTCCTTATTTTATATGTGGATGACATATTGCTCATTGGAAACGACATTCCTACACTTCAGTCTGTGAAGACTTGGTTAGGAAAGTGCTTCGCAATGAAAGATATGGGTGAAGCCGCATATATTCTTGGCATTAAGATCTATAGAGATAGATCAAGGAGGCTACTTGGTTTAAGCCAAAGTACATACATTGACAAGGTCATTAGAAGATTCCGTATGGAAAATTCTAAGAGAGGCACCTTGCCCGTGTTACATGGAGTTTCTCTAAGCAAGACTCAATGTCCTAAGACAAACGATGAGCGTGAGAAAATGAATGATGTTCCATATGCTTCGGCAATTGGGTCCATCATGTATGCCATGATTTGTACTAGGCCGGATGTATCTTATGCTTTGAGCATGACAAGTAGATACCAATCCGACCCTGGCGAAAATCACTGGATAGCTGTAAAAGCGATTCTTAAGTACTTGAGAAGAACTAAAGACTCGTTTTTGGTCTACGGAGGAATGGAAGATGATCTCGTTGTAAATGCTTACACGGATGCAAGCTTCCAAACCGACAAAGATGATAGCCGATCGCAATCGGGTTTTGTGTTTATGTTAAATGGTGGAGCTGTAAGCTGGAAGAGTTCCAAGCAAAGTACAACCGCTGATTCTACAACAGAAGCTGAGTATATTGCTGCATCGGATGCTGCAAAAGAAGCTGTTTGGATTAAGAAGTTCATAACTGAACTTGAAGTGGTTCCTAGCATTGCCAATCCAATAGACCTTTATTGCGATAATAATGGTGCTATTTCTCAAGCAAAGGAACCAAGAGCACATCAGAAATCCAAACACATACTTAGGCGTTTTCATATCATTCGAGAGATCGTTGATAGGGGAGACGTAAATATATGCAGAGTACCTACTGATGACAATATTACGGACCCCGCTGACAAAGGGACTTCCACAAGCTAAACATGATGGTTATGTTAGGTCCATGGGTATTAGATACATGGGAGATTGGGCCTAGGGCAGAGTCGCCACTTGTTGGTAGTGGTGCCCTAGGCACGTTTAATAAACGTTGTAATTGTTATCATTTATTTCATATCAATAAAGAGATGTTTTGATTATTATTATTGTTCATGTTTACTTATAATAATCTCCGTCCCTAGTACTTGTTAAGCACTAGTATATAAGGCTAAATGATCATGCGATGATCATGTTAGATTTATGGGTACTTGTTTGGAACAAGGTACTGGACATGACCCGCTGTATGAGATTTATGTCATGGTCTATGTCGAACATATATCTCATATTAGTTATGTCATTTGAATCCTTAGGCATGAAGTTATTATAGTATTCCACTTGATGAACATTATCTTTGACATATTCAAACGCTACCTTTAACGGGAAGTTATAAAGGGTATGATTGGCATAATCGGATTCATGTAGGGAAGAATAATAAGCTAAATGGATTTGTCCTCTTCGGAGAGATGTCAAGCTTGGGCCTCTCGTAGGAATGGTGTTGATGAAATGTTCGGCCGGACTCAAATGAATTGATTGGATCAATGGCATTTGGATTATCAACATATTCGGAATCGAGAAAGTATTGAACAAAACAAGTTACTGTTTGACCATGACTTGTGTTCAATGACGTCGAGGACAAAGGGATTATGACATATTCTAAAGGAATGCGAACTGCATCTAGTTATACTATTTGGGTAGGTATGACGGTTTGCTAGAACCTAATCATATCTTATGGTTTCATGTTTGAACCCATTGCCAACTTAGTATAATCCTAGAGGGTCACACACAATAGAACGAATCTTTAAAACGACTAAATTGGAATTTTGGAAATTCTGGACATTCTGGGGAAGTGGGCGACCGCACAGTGTCGACTGGGCGGCCGCACACTTAGCTCAGAATTGTACCAGTTTGTCTCAGATAAATGTGCGACCGCACAGTGTATTCTGGGAGGCCGCACAGTACTGTCGGCTGGCACTTTCCTAATTCGATTGGAATGTCTTTTGACACAAGATTCCTATTTGGAATAGGTCTTGCTTGTGTATAAAAGGATGAGTTCGGCCAGAACTTCAGTAATAGCCTTTTGTGAGTCTCCAAAGAGTTTGAGAGAGGTTTTACTTTGTTCTAAGACATCCTTGGTCAAAGAACAAAATAATACACAAGAGAGAAAAGTTCCATATAGTTCAAATTCATTGTGAAAACGTGTTTCACAATTTGGTCTAGCAACCAAGATCAAAGAAGTTCCTTTGATATTCGTTCGAAGTGTGGATACCGCTAGAGGGTGAAAATCATCATCTTCAAAGTTCTTGTTCAAGCATTGTGATCGTGATCAAGTCTTCAAATCTCCACCAAAGACCAAGAGAAAATTTAATAGCCATCAAGGGTCAGTTTTATCCTATATTCATGTTATTATATTTGGTTTAATCATATGAACGGATCTATGGGCTTTGGGTTTCAAAATTTTAAATGCTAAATTCCGCTGCACATGTTACTACGAAACCCAACACCACTGTGAATACGTGTGTTTGAATTTGAGATATTCATAGCAACATTAAAATTATGAGAGTCGCCACGCCGTTTTAATTATAGCCAAAACATTGAGAAAAAGCATGTTTAATGGTTCGGGGGTCAAATTACAACAAGAGAAGAATATTGAACGTTATCACTCCTATTGCCCGAATTGATCGGTCTTTCTATCATGATGCGGTGTATGTAGTGTGTTAGTGATTGAGACCGGATCCGAAGATTGCCTACGTTCCTCTCAATGTGAGAAGCTCAGGTCAGCATAGTTCGAGAAGAATTTAGAATAGGCAGAAGAATCGGGATCATGCATAATGAGGGGGATTACCTAAAGTTTAGGGTTAGAAGTAGTTCCTAGATCATCCTCGGGTTGATGAACCCTAGATCATCATCGGCTATGAAATAACATGTAATTATGAAGATCGCCACCCTAAATATAGCTTAAATAAGGTTTTAATCTATGAACACGAAGTACATGCGAGAACATATTATGAACATATGAATGAACATGCAAAGCATATGAAGAAACTATGAATAAAACATGTACGAACATGAATATAAAAGATCTACATTAAAAATAATGCAAGAACATGAAGAAAAAGTTACAAAACTTACCTATGTTGGCAAGAAATAAACCTTGGATCTTCTTGAGTGTTTGAATGCTTATTAGAGAGCAAAATAGTGTTTAAGAACTCCAAAATTCGTATTTAGAGCTCTCCCAATCGGACCCTAAACCAATAGCATGGGATTGGTTATATAGTAAACTGAGGGGAAGATCTGACGGTCCAGATCATCTGGGACAAAGGTGGCTGCCTGGCCATGATTGAAGCCGGCTACAAGAGTGGCCGCGTGGCCAAGATCAACGCGCAGCAAGGTTGGCCGCGTGGCCAATTCTGCAGGCTGACTTGATTCTTAAGCTAGGGTTTCTGCATGGTTTTAAGGAAACCATTTATTACCTATTTGATAGATTTTGTCATAAATGAGATATTTCGGGAATCCGGGACAAGTCTTTGCAAGGTTTCTAATTCCTATAAAGTCCTTGTACTTTTGGGAAAGTCCTAATAAAACTCATTTTCAGGTCGGGTACTAACACCTTTGAGCCTCATATTCAAGCCGAGCACAAACCACACAATTCTAGTTAGGGTCTAACACTCCGTGACTCAAGTCGGTTTCCATGTACCGAGGTTTCCCTAAACTAATGTCTTCAAATCATACATGCCAATTTGTTGAAATGGACGCAATAAAACTCCGTCCCCAAGAGTGGTTATTTTTGACGAAAATAAAAATCTCTGTCCTCGCATGTATGCTTTACTACATTAATTTAGTTTAATCCCGATACATGTAGGATTCACAAGCGCGATGGAATCCGATGAGTATATGGGACCGCGAGATGGTCTATATACTAGTGTGACGATTCCATTATTTTCTTAGAAACCCCAAAAGGGATTCATTCCCTCCGACTTATAAAAAAAAAAAAAAAAAAAAATGAGTCTTTTCTTATGTGGTTCGAGTCGTGTGCCCAACTGTGTGTTCTAAGCCTCTTCATGGACCGCAAGTGTTACTCAAGACTGACAAGGGCCTCTTCTGCAATATAGGTTCGATTGGTACTTACAGAGTCTACCGGGATTCAGCAAATCGGTTAGTCCGTGAAGAGACAACTCCAACAGCTCCAACATCAACCATAACCGGCAGCAACACCATGTCTCTCGAACAACTCTCAACTATGGTCCAACTCCTCCAAGAGAAAGTCTCCACCCTTAATAAGGAGGCACAAAGCAAAGACGACATTTGGCAATCCCACCTCGATAGCCAAAGGGAGGCCCATGAGGCCGAGATGGAGCTAATGAAAGAAAATCTCACTAACCTTGCCAAGGGAAAGAACAAGAACAATGATGATGAATCCGAATGGACCGAGGGTTTGTTCAAGAGTCCGTATGTCAACACCCGCACCAAGAAAATGGGGGAGCCGAGTTCCGAGAACAATGAGCCCAAAATGGTGGATTCTATCATGGCCTACATCGACAAAAAATTCAATGGGCTCAACATGGGGAAAGGCTCCGACACAAGCCTTTATCAATCATCCATCCTCATGAGTACTATGGCCGCTCTTCCCGATAAGTTCAAGATGCCCGACATAAGCAAATTCAAGGGCAACTCTTGTCCCATGGCTCACATTGAGACTTATATTTGGGCAATGGTTCCGAAGAAGGTCTCCCCCAAGGTGATGGCTCAATGCTTTCCTCTCACTCTCGAGGGGGCGGCAAAAGATTGGTATGCTACTCTCCCGCTCACTGTCCGTCTTGATTGGGACTCCGCCATGCTTGCCTTCAAGAACCAATACTAAGGCAACACCACTCACCGGCCAACAAGGAAAGAGCTAGAGAACACTACTCAACGAGACAATGAGTCCTTCATCGACTTCACAAGGAGATGGAATGATAAACTCTCTGAAATTGTTGAGAGGCCGAACACAAAAGAGCAAATGGACATATTTCTCAAGTGTCTCAAGATTGATCTCCGCACCCACCTAAGTGGGGCTTGCTACTCCGACTTCTCCCAAATGTATGAGGCGGGGGTACGCATGGATGACTTGCTCAAGGAGATTAAGAAGGCCACTCCTACTTACCGCTACATGGCCGCTTCCAACTCCACAAAAGAGGCCTCGGTCAACGCCGTCACTATTGACAAGGGGAATTACAAAAAGGTTCCTCCACCTCAAGGGAAGAAGTCCCGAAGTGACCGTGTCTACACGCCTCTCCAAGGCATGACTCAAACTGAAGTGTTCGAGGTCCTCAAGGCAAAGGGTCAAGTTACACCCGTGCAAGGGTACCAACCCAAGACGATCCACCCCAATCATGCTCACCACAAATATTGTGGCTACCACCAATATAGTGGCCACACCACCGAGGATTGCTTCGTTCTCCGCAATGTCATTCAAGATCTCATAGATAAGAAAGAATTTGTAGTGACTAATGACGAGCATGTCAATGTAATAGAAATAGGAGAACTCGAGGGGACCACCCATTCAATTCCAATTTTGAATGGGGGCCCCAATGTTATGAATAAACTTGACAATTCTTGTTATGTAGTGACTTACGATGAGGTAATGAGGGAAGTACTAGAGAATAGGAAAAAGAAACAAGATGGGAACGTCAACATGCTAACTCGATCCGGTCGAGTCATAGCAAGCAACCCTTCCACTTCCGCACCGAGCTCCTCTTCTCAAAGGCCGCAAGCTTGCAACACTCCCGAAGATCCTCTACTTGTCCAACTCAAGAAAACTCAAGCCAACATCTCTATTTGGGACCTCATTGCATCCTCAAAGAACACCCGGGATCTTGTCATCCGTAATCTCGATGATACATCAGTTTCTCCCGATACTACTCTCGAGGACCTCACGGCAATGATCGGTCACATTCATTTTGGCAACGTCATCACCTTTGCCGATATGGATCTTCCACCATTTGGTTCCGACCACAACGAAGCTATTTACCTCAAGGTACGAGCAAGGGGGAGGCCCGTCTCAAGAGTCTTAGTGGACGGTGGTTCCGCACTCAATCTCATGCCTGGCAGAATCATGGGCATACTGGGGCTTAAGGATTCCGATTTAAGGCCTTCTACTCAAGTAATCCGAGGTTATGACAGCACCGCCCGTACAGTCATGGGTTATGATCGAAATAGACATTGAGTTTGGGAGCATGGTCATGTCCGTTCCATTCCAAGTGCTTGATATCCCGGCCTCGTTCAACTTACTTTTGGGTCGACCATGGATTCACAGTGCTAATGCCGTACCGTCAACTCTCCACCAATGTGTCAAGATCCGAAATGGTGATGAATAGTAAACGTAATGGCTGAAAAACATCACTATCCACAGAAAAGGTGAACCCGTCCACCAAGTTCAGCATGGTCTACCAGACTCCACTCTCCGGCGTCTCGATCAACGCCATTGACAAAGAAGGGGGAAACGGATCATGGACCCCCAGCAATCACAAAGTCCTCCGCATGATGAGGAATATGGACTACTTCCCTGGTTTAGGCTTAGGGAGATATCAAAAGGAATCCTACATCCCGTGCAAGTCCCATTTGTCAAGAACACATTCGGTTTGGGGTACGAGCCTTCCAAGGAAGACTTGAAACAAGAGCAAGCAATCAAGAACGAAAAGCCCGAGCTCGTAAGAAGGCCGTCGTTATGAAGTCCCTAATCTAAGGCCTTACCGCAAGACGTTGAATGGTTATTTTATCGGCCAAGGAGAAGACGTTCCATACATGATCTTTCCCGAGCCGTGTGGGTTAACAATAATAAGGGTGTAAAAAAGCCCGGCCTCGAAATCTTCTCGATTGGGAGATCCAGAAATCCGAAAGGGAACCAACTCCCATGTCGCCCCGTGAATGGTGGGGAAGGAAGATGACTATAGAGTCCGAGAAAGAAATCACCGTGGGGAAGAACTGACAGATTTAGCCTCCATGTTCGAAGAGCTTGCCATGATGAATGAATGCCAAGTTAACGCCATCCATGACACCGTCATCATAAACAAAGACTCTCAGTGAGATCCTGCCAAGCTCCGAGCCGATCAACAATTGGTATTCAACAAAAGGGCCCGTGGTATCCGAAGAATTCTTAGTCCAAGAAATGGGTTGCATACCCCGCACAGCAACAAAGGAAGAGCAGCTCACACTTACTTCGAGTCCGAGAGTGTCTCTAATACCCTCACCCAAGAGGATTTGGAGGCCATAGCCGAGCGTGTGTTTCCTTTCTTTGCTAATGAAAAAATTTGATATTTCTGAGTACCTGAGATTGCAAACATCATAAATGATGAATTAACTAATAATGAACTTAACGAACAAGTTAAAACGATTCAAATTATGATGAAATAGACCACGAAAAACACAACATACTTAAATGAACTTGCTCAACAAGTCCGTAGTCGTGGTGAGAATGGTCCAAAAGGCTGACGAAGAATTGCATGTTGTTAATCTGGGGTACCGAAGAAGAGCCAAAGAAACTAAGATTGGAAGCTTCTTCAAGGGGGACGACAAAGACAGATTGACTGCACTACTACGGGAGTTCATGGATGTGTTCGCATGGTCATACAAAGACATGCCGGGTTTGGACAGAAAGGTAGCGGAGCACAGGATTCCGATCAGGAGAGATGCCAGGCCAGTAAAGCAGATGCTCAGAAGATCAAGCCAGAATGGTCTCTGCAGGTGTAAAGAAGATTGAGAAGCTCCTCAGTGTGGGTTTCATCAAGGTTATCGAGTATCCGACATAGTTAGCCACATTGTGACAGTCACACGGAAGGCAAACGGAAGGTTCGAGTTTGTGTAGACTTCCAGGATTTAAACAAAGCTTCCCCAAAGAATGATTTTCCACTCCCTAATATCGACATGCTAGTCGACTCCACTGCAGCCTACGAGGTTCGCTCATTCGTGGATGGGTTCGCTGGGTACAACCAGATTCTCATGGCCGAGGAAGATCAACATAAGACAGCCTTCACAACACCGTGCGGTACCTTTTGCTACACAGTCATGCCATTGGGTGTTAAGAAATGCTGGGGCTTCCTACCAAAGAGCCGTGACAGACTTGTTCCACGATATGATTCACAAAGAAATCGAGGTCTATGTGGACGACATGATCATTCACTCCAAAGGGACCGATGGTCAAATTTAATCGATCTCCGCAAGTTCTTCGAAAGGCTTTGTCAACACAAGATGAGGCTCAACCTGCAAAGTGCACGTTCGAGGTTATCCGAGGCAAAATTTCTTGTTATATGGTCACTGAAAAGGGGAATTGAAGTAGACCCCTCCAAAATCAAGGCAATCATTGACATGCCTCCTCCAAAGACGCAGAAAGAGATTAAAGGTTTCATGGGCAGACTACAATACATCAGTCGGTTGTGCACCAACTCACTTCCAAGCGCGAGCAAATCTTCAAGCTACTCAAGAAAAATGTGGCTCTAGAATGGACCGACGCGTGCCAAGAAGCCTTCGATCAAGTGAAGCATACTTGACGTGCCCTCCTGTTCTAGTTCCGCCGCACAAGAGAAAAC